>JAMPIV010001368.1:0-370000 GCA_024509875.1 Oreohelix idahoensis
CACACTCACTCTCTCAGAATTTATACCACGAATTATCAACTACCCCTAGTATTCTCAATCACATTCCCATAATGATTCGGATCAAACCCAATCCGACAATTCACTCCCTTAACCCCCACCCCCCCTCCCCTCCCCCCTACTCTCTCTCTACCTCACCCTTGAATAAATATAGTCTCTTGAATTAAAATTCATTCTATCTGTGAATTCTCACTCTGGTTTTTCATTTCGTCAAACTGTGGATCGCGGTCCCAATGATGTGTTGGTGAAACGATCCTTTCCAACAGGCCATTGCTTGCTATTATGGAGACACATATTTTTTTAATCTAATTATTTCAAATTTATATCAAGCCTAAATTGGGAGCCATTCAATGCTTGTTGAAATATGATTATGTCTGGATCTGTGGGAAAAGCCAGACAACTCATCATGATCGAATTGACTACAAGAAGCAAGCATACTATAGTGAAGCTTTCTCAGCAACAATGTCGAATCTCCATCTACTTATTTTCCAACCCAATAAGCTCCCCATTGAATTGAACCCCCCCCAACACACCCAATCTGGAAGATAATGAAGGATATGGTTCAGATGTGCCTTTTTTTTTAAAACAAATATCAAAAAATATTTGTATATAGTGTATGTGAATTTTAAAATTAATGTTTTTATTTTTTTTCACTCATTTTATGTTGATATACTATATCAAATTTTAATTGAGTATAATTCTTCGTATACCAACCACAAATTTTTTATAATGCCTAATAGTAGGAAAAAAATAAGAAAGATCTAAGTTGTTCACCCCCAGAGAATTAATATAATTACCAACTTTTCAACGCAAGCGCCACAACATTTTTATATGTTAATTTACTTGTATATATTTTTTTTGTAAAATTTACCATCATTTAAATGAATTAATTATATCACCAGTTTCAGAGTCCATAATACACTGGTGATTTACATTCAAAAGAGCGCGCCTGAACAATATAACTAATATTTGAACATAATAGCATCTGCCAAATATCAGATAAGAAAAATGCAATAGGGTTTTTTAATTAACTTGCTACAACTTATGTTAGGTTAAGAACAAATCACATCTCTTGTGTTGCGCAATATTTGTTGTCTAGTGATAATGTAAATCTAGCGCGCTAATGTTAATTTTCCATGTCGCTAAATGTGTAACCCTTCTTCAGGCTTTTCTCTGGTTTGGAATTTGTTAGTTAAGCAGCGAATATTTAACATTTGGTTCTCTGTGCTGTTTAATGTAATAAACCCATGGAATTGATCTTCATTATGTTCTTTGTTATCGTACGCAGTTGGTGCCTGTACTTGCGCAGACATTCTGGGTGCGTGACTATAGTTCGTGTTTTTATTTTGGTGTTTATGTTAGCCAATGTGTGCCTGATGGGGCAGAAGTTGGTTTAACTTACCCACGTGGGCAGTTGAGCAGAAGTGATCATACTAGTTTGGTCTATTACTCCTCCTTAGATTCTAGAGTATGGCCTCTTCTTATGCTCTTGAATTGTTATTATGTTCTTTACAATGCAATATTAACAACCGTTCACTTCCCCTCCCTGAAATATTGGATCAGGTTTTTAGGTTTTTACAATTGCCAGCATCTTATCCATTTTGATCCATAGATAATAACGATCTGCACATACTTTAAATTAAAATTTTGTTTCTTGAAGACAGAAGAAACTATCAAAAAAACTCTACAATTTTTAGATTATTTTAAAGGAACAATTATGAGGGTTAATTCCGTCTTCCCAAATGAAAATGGACAGAAGCAGAAGATGTATCTTGTTATGTCTTTGTATTTAATATGCTTCTCAGGCACCTTCCCGTCTCTCAGTTCATTGTTCTGTTTTCTAATTGTGTTGTTGGTCATTCCTTTCCATAGAAAGTCAATACTGTTCATGACACAGTCATCTTGCGCATTTTCTACTTTTCGGGCGGTGAGGGAGGCGGACGAGTACATATAAGTCAAAAACAATATCCACAATTTATTGTCATTAACTTTCAATCCACAGTCTTTGCTAACCACTTTGCTGTGGTTGAAACAAAACATTGAATTTGGCTTGACAGCTTATTGTATTCTCCGCGAAATTTCATAGGGATAATAGTGCGCCAGCTTTTTCATAAACGACGGTAGTGTACGATGTAATGTGCATTAGTTGTGACTAGATCGCGACGTACTTAAAGGTGGGTGATTATTATGGTATTGGTATTATTGGATAATTAATCAGCCTTCCGTTCATTGCTATTTCAGCGGTATTGTATCATAGTTAATAGCAAAGCGTGCACCTGAGACAAGGACAGGAATATGGTCGCACAGGACCCCGCCTTCTCGCACCCCACCCCTTCCATCCCCCCCCTCCTATTAGCTGGCCACAACTCTGTTAATGAAGTCATTCTAATCAGCTTTAGTCCCGCTTCGGCTGTATCTGCTACTGGGAACCCTTCCTTTTTAGCAAAAAAAAAACACTACAACATTACAATTCAAATTGTAATTTACATACAAACTAATTGTAAACGAGCTCCTACTACATTGGGGTACCAGGGGGGGGGATCGTATGTGGCCGCGGGGGCGCTCCCGGTAGATGGTATGCTATATAGGGGGAGGGGCCCTTATTTATTGAGGGTGGGGGTACTTACCCCGGGGGCGAGGCAAAAATTATATAAACGGGGGAGGGCGAGGGCCCGCACCACAGCACAAGGTCCGAACCGCATATTTACCACCTGCCAATTTTAGGTAGGGGAGGGGTGGTCGGGCAAGGGAAGTGGTAAGGCGAATAAGAAGGATCTCATTGGCAACTCCTAAGGGGCGGATGTTGATGTTTGAGTTATCTAGATGTGGAGTGGGGGGGTGGTAAGCTACACCCCCCCTCCTCCACAACTCCGGGCCCCACAACTATCCCGCAAATTTAAATTTAAGGCAGGGGCGAAGGGCCCTCCGCAACACGCGCATTCAACCTATTCTACTTATTTCGAACTTTAGGGGGGGTTTCGGGTAGGGTTCGGAACTACGCAGGCACCATAGGTCACACATACCTACTCGCTTGGGGGGAGGGCGTACGGGGGGAGTGGGGCTAAGGCGCGAAACAGCAAAAATTAAACAATAGCGATCTCAGATACTATCCTGCTACCCGCCCACATCGCCTCCGCCGCACATCAAATTTGACTACGGGGCCGCGCAAATGTTACGTATCCAATAATAATCGGGGGGGGGGAGGGCCCCGCACAATTTCATATAACTAGGCAGCAACGGGGGCCGCCAATTTCCCCCCCCCCGCAACTCGCCTTTTAACAAGCCAATGGGGGCCGTTAACTACGCAATTTTCTGACATCCCCGCCAACCAATCCAACACCACCCGGGCGGGCCGCAATTGAGGCGGGCCGCTACTTTGGCCGCCGAGCCGCAAGCAAGCCGTCCCGCAATTGTGCCGCCCGGCAACAATTCTCACCGCAATTGGCAGATTCGGTAATTCTGATAACTTGGCCGACGGGGTCGGCAAAATAGTGCGCTGGATACGGGGGGGGGGGGGGGGTAGAAGGATGCTTACATGGTGGCCGCCCAAACGAGCGACACGCTAGGTGTCCCCCGGACCCGCCCCGACGCATAGGCGCGGGTACAGTGGACACGCAACAGCCCTCCCGAAGCCCCTCAATAAATCCAAAACTAACGCAAATTACCCCTTGCATTATATGGGGGGGGCCGTCAATTTAACGTTAATCAATTCAGGTAAGTTTTTCATACTCAAGGGGGGGGGCGGGTGGGCACAGATTTGACCGACTATTCATCGCCCACGGCCGCTAACTTCCGCCTACGCTGCATATCTACGCCGTAGGGGGACGGGGACTCAGGTGGGGTGGCCTCGCATACAAAATTATTCCCCGCAAATATAAGGAATATTAGGCCCGGCCAATTTTACGTTACCATGAGTAAGTGTCTCCCACAGATAGCTCAACGCGCAAATAACCGAAAATTAAATCCATTGGTCATCAATTGACTTTGCTCCCAGCCATCGGGCATAATGTTACCGACACTGCAGTAATTTTGTTGTTGGTGTACAGGTAAGGTTACAATGACCGTCGGCGTCTGTGGACCTAAATGGATATGAAACCGCAATGTCAAGTTCATAATCCTATATACCAGGTTCGAAACCTGCTGCAAAGCGGGTTTGGGTAGCTGATGCGTTGTGTCGGATTTTTAAACAATGGTATTATAAGCGACGTACGATCCCCCCCCGCCCCCGCCCCATACGTATTTTTTTTTCTAACTTTTTTTTTAAGTTTTACTACAGAATTCAAGAAGGCGGGATGTAATCTCTCCCGTTTATATCCTCCGACCTTCAGAAGAACCGAAAAAACTACCTATGCAAACTAATTAATAACACTGATGAATGAAAAAAAATTGACCTATAGTAGAAAAATCATACCAATAACCAATAAAGCATTTAAAAGCCACCTCTGGGGTTAGCATTGCCATCCTAAAACGCTTCCCTGTATCTATGGATACTTTATAAGCAAAACTAATCTTTTATACAGGTTATGACCTTCCATGAAACAGTGTATGCCTGTATAACCCCTTGGGCAATCAATTGGGAAATACCGCTCATAACCTTACACAATGGTATCGAAAAATATTAAATTAATGAAAAAATCGGACTGGGAGCTTCAACTCGATAAAGTGGGCACACAGATATAGATTACCTACTAGCCTTGTTTCATCAAATGCTTGTCAGTTGTTCTCACAAACTATTGTGACTATCTAAATATATTGTTACACATATGCCGGTATTATGTGGGGATTGGGTCTATCCCACGCGTTTGATGAGTTCCAGTTCTCTCGTATTATTACGCTCTTGTTCAGACTATAGCAGTGCGCTTGGCCTCTGTTTACACTCTGTCCACTTACGATACATTCCTATAACTTTTTCCCTCCTGCAGCATATTTTTTTGTTCTCATTACTCTGCGTATTGAATAAAAGTGTTGTCGGCAATATTGCCGACCGCAATTGGGTTGTTTGATTCATTTCCAACTCTCCCCGATGGCGAGAAGTCTGGTTACCAAACGGCACACTAATATATATTTCCCACTTAATCGAAATAAAACCATTCCGGGTTAACCGGTCGTGGTATAGGTAAATTGTAACACGGCTGTGTTTGTGTTAAACTCCAGTGTTGTCTTTCATGTCTTTTGTAAATGTCCGTTTTTTCTTCTCTAGTTTATAATTTCTTATAATTACCTTGATAGTTTCTGTTACATCTTAATTATTTTTAGGTCTTTGACATTGATATTTAAAAAATACTATAGGATTTGGTGTGAGCGTCCGAAGTTTTTTACAGTAAGTTTAGCGGTTAGAACCGCTAAGATCTTGTACTCATCACTGCGTTGGTTCAAAGGGTTCCGAATAACGGATTATGAACAAACAACATATCCTTTAGTAGCCGCCACGCCTCCCAAACGCTCCAATCTACATTTACCAGTGTTATATGTCGAGTTAAAATGTCTTATATCCTGCTCGTAAGCTTTTACAGTTAGGAAAGTCAATGGTATCAAGGAAAGGATAGGCGAAACTAGTCACCCTCTACCTACAACAAACACCTGGACCTGTCCTGTCATAATATTGTGAAGTCTCCATCCGGTTAGGTACGGTAAACACTTCCACTCTCCCAATACAAGCAGTCATCACTCGATGGGGACGCACCTTATTATTTTTTTTTTTTTAGTTTCTTTGCATATGTCTCTTCTTATCACCCACTTAAATTATTTTTTAGTTCCCCTTTTATCAAATTTGACATGTCCTTCTTCACTTCTTTCAACACACCTACATCTTACTTATTTATATCACCGAGTATATATTATACATGGTTGTTCTGTGTCGAACGTGAATCTCTCCACCCCCCCCCCCCCACCCCCACCCGCCCCCACCCCCCCCCCCCCCCCCCACACCCCCCCCCCCCCCCCCCCCCCCCACCCCCCCCCCCCCCCCCCCCCCCCGAACACGGACTGCCTTATAATAGTATCAGCATGTTTTCTCAATGAGAGAGGACAGGAAAGTATTCAGTGGGGTACTGGAAGATGAGACAGGTCTGTATTTCAGAGCTGGCATTTGCTGATGATGTTGCCCTGATTGCTAAATCAGAGGCACATTTTCAATCCAACCTGCAAGTCTGGAAGGAAGAGCTGGAGAAGAGAGGGATAATCATAAGCAGCTCGAAAACAAAAACCAAGGTGATATCACGAGAAAAAAGAAGACATCAGATTAAGCTGGGAGAACAGGTCCTGGAGCAGGTCGACCACTTTAAATACCTTGGAGCTGTCATAGACCAGAAGGGAGGCATCAAAGAAGAGTTGGCTACCCGAAGAACAGCAACTGGGAGACTTTTTCAAGCCATAAATCGAGGATTCCTCAGCAAAAGAGAACTTGGTAAGAAGACGAAGATGGCTGTATACCGCTCCACCTATGTCCCAGTCTTGACGTAATGGATGCGAGTCATGGGCAATGACTACAGCCCACAAAAGCCAGATCCAAACCTCAGAAATGAGGTATCTGAGGAAGGTGGTTGAAGTAACAAGAAGAGACATGGTCCGCAACCAGACGATACGTCAAGGCCTAAAAACCCAACCCCTGCAGACCCAAGTAGAACAGTCCCAACTGAGATGGTTTGACCATGTCTGCAGAATGGGAGAAGATCGGCTACCACGACAAGCATGGGAAACTAAGAGCCAGGGATCCAGACCTCCAGGACGACCCAGAATCCGCTGGGAGGACAACATTAGACAATCTTTGAAGGACCGAGGACTAGAATGGAACCAGGCCAGGAGGAAGACAGCCGATAGAATAATATGGCGCTCTCTCTTCCAAACCTCTACACCTCACGGTAGAAGGTGAACGAATAAGTAAGTAAGTAAGTTTTCTCAATGCGTGTTTTATCCATCTCCAGCATGAACTACTTGGGGCTTACTCTTACAACTGTCTTTAGATAATTCTTCTCAGTCTTCCGTCATCTTAGAATTCTGTGATGCGTTCTCTGTATCTGCATTAGTTTATCCTCTGAATTATCTTCCTTGCCACTCCACATTACCATCCCGTCCACCACCACCGCCTTACAAAGTGTCAGGCATCCACTCGCTCTATTCTCCTTCGACATGATAACGCCTTTATTTATATAAATCTAATGTGGTGTTGTGATGTTTTTCCGGTTCGCTGCACTTCTTAATTAGCCTTGCTATCTTTTGCTGTGCTGCATTTGTTTACTTGTTATTATTGAATAACACACTAACTTTTTTTGTGGCCAATATGTCTTCTGTTCATCAGTTGGAAATGGTGTTCTCCCTTCCACTCTGTCTGTCTGTCTGCAAACCTATCTATCTATCTATCTATCTATCTATCTATCTATCTATCTATCTATCTATCTATCTATCTATCTATCTATCTATCTATCTATCTATCTATCTATCTATCTATCTATCTATCTATCTATCTATCTATCTATCTATCTATCTATCTATCTATCTATCTATCTATCTATCTATCTATCTATCTATCTATCTATCTATCTATCTATCTATCTGTCTGTCTGTCTGTCTGTCTGTCTGTCTGTCTATCTATCTCGGTCTGTCTGTCTGTCTGTCTGTCTATCTATCTATCTATCTATCTATCTATCTATCTATCTATCTATCTATCTATCTGTCTGTCTGTCTGTCTGTCTGTCTGTCTATCTGTCTCTGTCTTTCTGTCTCTGTCTTTCTGTCTCTCTGTCTTTCTGTCTATGTATCCATATGCAAATACTGCCGTAGGGGAGTGAAGTGTTAGAGACGTCACGTTACTAGGTCCAGCTTTATGAAGTGGGGTGACCAGTTCCCATCCTCGCTGCCTCTGCCTTCCCTAACTCAATAGCACTGTCAGGTACTTATTTACAGCTGGGTAGACTGGAACTTGACGACATCAGGTTTAGATCGCGGAACGCGGTAACTATGCCGCCAGAGGAAAGCTCTTTAACCACTTAGCCAATTGGACGATCAGAAATTCTAGGCACCAGTGTAAATAATGTAGTCACCTGGCGCGTGAGATTTGTCTAACCTTGCCGTGACAGACTTTAGCCCGTGTGTTCTTTTACTATTCACTTCGGCAGCTAGGCGATGGTACCGTACGGGTGGTCTCGGGTTCGATTCCCCGATGATCCTACAGCTACTTTTCTGTTGTCTAGTATTCTCATTTCTATCTTACAAGTACCCGCACCATACTTGTACCTATTATCGTTTATTATTTACTGTCTGCATTTGACTTGTCCATTAATTACACTGACAAACAACATTTTTCTTTCTTATATAAGAATAAGTGTTCTTAGGTCAGTTTCTTGCGCTGATTTCAAATCTGAAATCCGTTTATCTCTATCACGTCGGGTTCTTAAGATATTTGCGAATAAATATATTTTTTGGGAAACCGTTATTTGCTCCGTTTCATTTTTACTATATAACTTATTAAAAATTAATAAAATGCAAAATAATTCTACTTTTTATACTGCTAAAAGATGCATGACATATGTTACGCTATTTTTCAAATAGTTACTGTATTTTGAAATAATTCTGAGCGAAATATGGCTTCTAGAAGTTGTAGAATCGGTATCGAAACCAGTGCCTCATGATCCAATCACGTGTCCGATCCCAGTTCCACCATAACAATATCCGTTGGACGTGAATGAACCATCAGAAAGTGATAGTTTACCTGCTTTAGAAACTAATTCTGACTCGGATTATATACCGGTGAATGATGGTGTTCACTTAATTAACCATTCAGAACTTTCAGATCTAATACGTGATCTCGCTCTTACCAAAGGACAAGCGGAATTACTCGGTTCGCGACTCAAAGAATGGAATCTTTTAGCGCCCAATACTCCGATATCTAAATTTCGTCATAGACACAGAGAACTTGTTCAATACTTTGAGATGGATGATGGCATTTGCTATTGCAAAGATGTAAACGGTCTAATGGTGCACCTCGGTCGTGAGCACATAGTCAACGAATGGCGACTTTTCATCGACTCTTCCAAGACTAGTCTAAAAGCCGTGTTATTGCATAACGGAAATTTATTTTCATCAATTCCAGTCCCCTACTCTGTTCATATGAAAGAAACTTATGACAATATGGCTATACTTTTGGCAAAAATAAAGTACAATGACTACCAATGGCGGATTTGTGGAGACCTAAAGGTCATTGCAATTCTCACGGGCATGCAGACTGGGTATACTAAATTTTGTTGCTTCCTATGTGAATGGGACAGCCGCAACAGACAGGAACATTATGCAAGAAAGGTGTGGCCTGTCAGGGATCGTATGCAGCTCTGGCATAAAAATGTAATACATGAGCCATTAGTTAACAAAGACGGCATCATTTTACCACCGTTACATATAAAGTTGGGGCTCATGAAGAATTTCGTAAAAGCGTTAGATAAAACGAGCAAAGCTTTCACTTATCTTCGAGAAAAGTTTCCGCAAGTTAGCGATGCAAAGATAAAGGAAGGTATCTTTGTAGGACCTCAGATTAGGAAAGTTATTGCAGACAAACAATTCGAGAACTTGTTACATGGTAGTGAACTTCGCGCATGGATGGCATTCAAATCGATCGTCGATAACTTTCTGTGAAATCACAAATCTGTCGACTATATGCATATTGTTAAGCAGTGCATAGATGCATACAGAATTATGGGCTGTAACATGTCCCTCAAAATCCATTTGCTTGATTCGCATCTTGACTTTTTCCCTGACAAACTTGGCGAAGTCAGCGATGAACATGGAGAACGATTCCATCAAGATATCGCCGTAATGGAATCACGCTATCAAGGACGGTGGAGTGTGACCATGCTTGCCGATTATTGTTGGATGCTTCATCGCGATGTACCACATGCCATTCACCGACGAAAGTCGACTGCAAAGAAATTCAAGCCTACATAACTGTTACACTTCTTGTATGAATGATGTTATAATACTTTATGCCTTGTTAAAAAACTTCAATTGCGTATTTCTAGAGATCCCGACCTGATAGAGAAAAACGGTTTGCAGATTTAAAAAACAGCGCATTAAAATTGACCAGAAAAACATAGAAATGTTAGAGAAAGAAAAAAAAAGTTTTTTTTTGTTAGTCAGTGTTATCGCAAATGTATTGTCTCTTTCAGTGTCCGAAAAGATTTGTATGTTCATTTGATCTTTAAATTATTTCTCCTTTAAATCCTAGTTTTCCAGGACCTGTTTATGTTTTTTTCCGCTTTACTTCCTGCAAAGTCGAACTATTGCATATCTTCTTCGTTCCATATGTTTCTTCTAGCTAAGTCTTCATTGTCTATATTTTTGTATCACACAGTAATTAAGTATATTTTAAATTGTACGTAACAAGTATACCGTGAAGCAGCCTTTTCACTTGCAAAATAGAATGCATCAACCTAAACTCATGAACTGCTGGTTGATTGTGTATATATATGTACAGAAGTTGTAAACTAAAGTCTCCCATTCACTTTTAAGTAATAGAAGTAAATCTCTGCGGCTCAGATCTCTTTACCGAGTTCTCTCTTTTTTCTTTCTAAATTTTGTGTGTGTGTCTTTTGTTGTTTTTCTGCTCACTTCTTTGGTGCTTTATTTCATCCTGAATAAATAATGTAATCTTTATAGAATGTGTTACCTCTCTTCCAAGCCGTTACATTTCAAATAATCCTAATACATTTATTTCTCTTTAATTACTTTTCCGCGTGAGTGACCAGACCAAATGTTCCATGTTTCCTTGTCGATTCCGATATGGGCTATCTTAGCCATCACGATTCTTATCTGGATTATTTTGTAGATTTCTAACTAAACTGTTTACGACTTAGCCCCATCTTGGAACCTCTGTCATTGCTTGGTACAAACCCAGTTACTTTTCCCGTAACTTGTAGCCTAAATTCTGGATATCGTATTACATTTTTTCCCCACTTTCTGTGATTCTTAATGGAAGAAAACCGCGAACAATTTGGGGATGTTACATGTGGGGGAATAAAAAGCCCACGTTTTTTCTAAGCCTTTTGAGAATAAGCAGTTCGATAATACAGGATAGTACGCTTAAGTTAGTACACAATTTCTTGTCATTATATACTGCTCAAAAAAAGTTAAAGGCCACTTTCAATTTTTAGGTTATTTCAACTATGCTGTTTTTTTTAAAACCTGAACACTCAGTCAAAAAAGTTTTGCTGCATTTTGTTGCATGCTTAAACAATGTTTGTTAATCTGACAATAAATCAAATCTGTGTTACGTGTGTGTACCTCCAAGGTCAATCAAATGTACGTGGTGGAAAGGGAAATAATGCATGTTTGAAAATGCTTCCTAAGGCAAAGCCTGTTGATAAAATTGCAGACATTTGCTTTTCACGTGCAAGTCGTGACTATGGTGAACACATTTCACCCACTTTTCGGAAGGAACGGGCAATGGGTATGTTTGTAACATTTACCATTTTAGCCATGGCTCAGCTAAGACGCTTGACCAATGTTGACAGATGGAGAGCGATGGCATGGCTGCAGGTTGATGTAGGGCTGCGAGAAGTTGCTAGGAGATTAGGAGTTGCCCACTCTGTCATACAAACTCTGCGTGATCGTTATAATGCAACCGGCAGTGTCGCAGAACGACGCAGGTCAGGACGTCCAAGGTCTACCACAAGACGGCAAGACACGCTGAGCCATGGCTAAAATGGTAAATGTTACAAACATACCCATTGCCCGTTCCTTCCGAAAAGTTGGTGAAATGTGTTCACCATAGTAATGACTTGCACGTGAAAAGCAAATTTCAGCAATGTTATCAACAGGCTTTGCCATAGGAAGCATTTTCAAACATGCATTATTTTCCTTTCCACCACGTGCATTTGATTGACCTTGTAGGTACATACACGTAACACAGATTTGATTTATTGTCAGATTAACAAACATTGTTTAAGCATGCAACAAAATGCAGCAAAACTTTTTTGACTGAGTGTTCAGGTTTAAAAAAAAACAGCTTAATTGAAATGACCTAAAAATTGAAAGTGGCCTTTAACTTTTTTTGAGCAGTATATATGTCCAATCATTATCGCTGTAGACTCATCATCATCATCTTTTTCTTCTTCTTGAATCCTTAGCCGTTGACTGGCAACGCAATCAGTGACCATCACTCCAGAGCAGCAACAACCTCTCTCCACATTGCTCGGTCTGTATCCATCTTTCGTGCTGTGTCCCAACTCAGATTCATGTTTTTTCTCTCTTTCTCCATAGTTTTATATGTGTTATTTATAGTATACTTGATATTAACAAATGTATAAATATTACGTGTACATTTCAGTATAGAACATAAAATTCGACAGTTTGATAAAGAATCACTTTGAAATAGATGAGGCATTGTGGAGTCGTCCAGAAGAGGCCATAGACAGCCAAGCAGGTTTTGGACAAAACATCCTGTACAAATCACACTGTGCGTTTTGAAAGAACAGAGTTCGAAACTGAACTAACCATTTTACATTGGATTTGTGGAATTGCAAGCTGTTTAACTATTATGCGCAGTGTGGTCTGTACAGGATCTGTTTTTAATAGAAAACCTGTTGGTCTTTTCTCAGTTGATCGTCAATGACCATTTTATTCTCTCATTGATGACACTGGTTAATATTTATCCTAGCACAAGTGTTGTAATGTTCTTCCTCCGTAATTTGTGCACTGTTGAAAATTTCTTTGACAACTTAACCAGATAACCTTCCTTCCATTCTGCTGGGATTTCTTCCCTCTTCAAGACTTAATAAAGCAATTTGTATAATATCTCTGCAGAGGTGTCAATGACAGCATTAATAGTCCGCTAGTATTTCTTCCCTTTTCAACATGGGTTTGTACTTTTCAACATATGTTATGTCATGCTTATAAGTAATTAATATTAATGAGTGTGCTATATTATTATTTTACTTTACGTTGAATTTCTTGAAATTGATATGTAACATGCATATGAGAGTAACTGAATTCAGTATGAAAGGTGAGCGAAAGGAAGGGCAGAATGTTAGACGGGCCTGCGTGCCCAATTCTCAACCCTTTGAAAATAAAGTTCGTTCGTTCGTTCCCTTTCACAGACTTTATCAATTAATTTGTGCAATTGTGACGGTATTGCCTCACCTGCTTTGCAGTAGTGGTCCAACAGTGGCCAAAACTCAAGAGTATCTAATATAGGCTTCAAAGGTAACTACCTTCGCACAAGATTACTCTTGGCAGAGATGTAGAAAGAAGGGTGATGACACTTCTATTACAAAGGGAGTCTTCACAAGATATTCAGAATAAGCGAGAACAATACTGCTTTGGCTGAGTATGTTAACTCTGTTATTCTGCCGACGCTTTTGTGAAGGATTTAAGCACTTATGACTTTCAGCTCGTTTAAGCCCCCACCCCTGATTTACTCAGTGGAATTCTATTATTCTAGTAAAGCTCTGTTTAGAGTGTGTGTAGTAATTTGACTGAGACAAACATGCAGTAACTTTAAAATGATTAAATCGAAGTTAAATTTGTAAACTTACAAATAACAAAATTTAATAATCACTTTAGGTTTTAACAGTTGGAAATAATTTGAATAGTTATGGATCAAGAAAAGTTATCATCACAGTCTTTAGGGAATGTGAGATATTACAAGAAGTTCAAGTGGCAGCAAAGATTTGAACTTAGTAGAGATGGCTACTGTGTGTATGTGTCGAAACAATGCTTCGAAACAGCATCGTGTCCGAAAGATTCGACACAGAGCCTGCTTGTTGTTTCGACACAGTTTCAGTTCCTGTCTGGCTCGCTGTTTTGCAGAGACACACTGTCTCACTGTCTCACCTTCCGTGGGCCTTTGTAAAATTTGAATCAACCGTTCGGAACATTAGTATGGAATATCAAACATGTCATATTTTTCAGGGATGTGTTATGATGATTTGATTTTACAAGTGATATTATTTTTGCTGAGAAGTTATAGACACTGGAAATTGTGTCAGTGCTGCAGTTGTCAATGTTTTAGACATATGTTAAAGTTGAAAGTGTCCGTGTGTTCGTATAAATGTAATGGACACTTTATTAGCTCTGCTGATATCTGTGTACTCGGTGTGGATTTGAATCATTGTCTACCAAAACTAGCTTACTCTAGTTTGATATCATGTGTTATTATTACTGTTATTATTATTGTTGTTTTTTATTATTTTCACATATACTGCAGCTATCATCATATCTCCGTTTTATTTCATCATAATGAAGACTTGTGTAAAAATATTGAATTGTGGTCACACGAAATGCCATATATTTTCACACACGACAGTAGCGCGCAAGTAAAAACAGTTCATGTATAGTAATGTATACTGTCTATTAGAGACTTATTTCTCCCCGATACGGGAAATTGTGCCGTTGTGTCGACACACCGTTTCGACACAGTTTAAATCACTGAGCCGACTGTCTCGAAACAGCGGAGTGTGTCGATTTGCCCACCTCTAGAACTTAGCTGCTGAGGAGGGTTCTGTTCCTTCTTATGGGTTATTTCTTTTCACTTTGCTCACGCTCGTCTCTGATCAAAGTTGTCAGAGGTAGCTCGTTTCCCAGAAATGCCAAGGAGAGTCTACCACCTGGGTCCTTCGTCTTAAAGCTTAGGCCACGGTTCCCTTCTTGTTCCAGAGATAGTACTTTCTGCTGGTACCATCCATAACTATGATAAAAGAATAGAACGAAACGTTCTTCTGAGTATCGCGTTTTCCACTCCATAGTTATGGGTTCCTATCTTCCCATACCACCATCCCAGTTAATCAGACTTTACCTTCGATGAGAATTAAATTTAATCTTTCGGGATAAAACTTCCCTTACAAAGCCTAATAAATACATATAATAAAGAAAAGAGCAATGGTAAAATGACAGTGCTATCACAAAGAATGTACTCGAAATCCCCCTTGTTTTCTGCTTCGTCTGCAAATTGTAACGCTTTCACGTTGATATAAAAGCTTACTGTATTATTACCCGCCTTCTTCAATGAAACGTGTGCTGTATTTCTTGGAAAAGAATTGAGAGACTGCGTAATGACCTAAATTTTAAATTCCATTCATGTCTTTTTCTACATTACGTTACCAAAACGAACGAACAGTTGGACTAAAGGATAGCGAGAAGGGAGAGGAAGCCGAACACTAAACACGCGACGCGCGATATACAAATGCTGGCATCACGCGTGTAAGTCTACATGCACTAATTTTTTTTCAGACGGACAGTGATAAAATACACTACCCTTTCCCAGAGTTAGGTTTATAAATCATAACAAACTCTTATTAGAAAAGATAACATTAGATGGGTTTACGTTTGAACACATAACAGTACCCAGACAGCACATCTTCCAAACAGGAGGTAGAAGAAATTGCATATTTTGAACGCAGCCACGTAGCTCCTTTAAATTAGTATTTTTGGGTTCCTTAGGGCTTGCTGACAAATAATATGTAAAACGTTACGCAAATAGTCCAGGAATTAATAAATTATACCCAAAATAAAATATTGGGGGTGCCTGACAGCATAAAATCATTTCTGCTCATAAGATTTTTTTTTAACGTGTTTGAAAAAAATTTACGTTACAGAAATAGCCTACCATGTAAACTCCAAATTGATTGGAGCGCAACAAATGAAAGCCTAACCACGATTGGTCGGGCTATAAATACTATCTTGGTTGTTAGGGGAGACGGGAAAAGATAACATTTTTTCAAACACTTGTCGAAACGTGGCTCATTGGCCAGTCTCGCTGATATACACACTTGGGAGCGTTAGTTCGAGACCACTTGTTTAAAATACACTTGATAAAGCATCAGTGCGTTGAAGCCAGCATATATTTGGCTAAATAAAAGCCTGGAAGATAAGCAGAGGAAATTTGTGCCAGTTTGTGCCAGAATTCATTGCTAATCAACGTATCTGTGTTATTCGTATGAATTGTGGTAAGCTTGAACCATTTAATATCTTTTAATGAAAATTGAATGTGAATTGTTGATTTATGCCTGTATATATATGTGTAGTTCAGTGGCAAACGTGAGGTAAAGCCTAAAATGCTCCAGCCTGAACAGAGGGTGTCGGAGAGAAGTAAAACGGCATGGAATGGCCAAACAGTACACTGACACCTGGATGATTGACTAGAAAGAAATAATGCTGGAAGTGCAGAGGCGTAGTAACCATTAAGAAGGGTAATACTGGAATAAAGTATTTCAGATGAAGCTGACTGTTGGCCTAACGCTCTGAACGCAATGTTTGTGCTGTATTGTGATCAGTGTAAAAGAGAATATAAATTAGTTATGAAGTAGAAGGTACATCCTTCTTGATTTCAGGGACAGTGGTCTTGATGGTACTGAGCAGCACCTGGTCAGAGATTTGCTGAATCCAGAGTCGGACAGCATACTCCTTGGTCTTTTTAGCTATCAGTGAGGTGTCTCCTGAGCCCAGAGGAGAATTCGAGCAGAGGAGTCCTTTCCTGCCGCCATCACTCAAGATAAGCAGAGTTGGCCAGCTGAGCTCAACATTATGTCCCCTCATCTTGAAATAACTTTATAAAAATAACATTCAGAGGGGAATTTACTTGTCTTAAAATCAGGAACTGTGAACATCTCCAATATGGTCCCTAAAGACAAACTATTGAAGTCATGATGACAAATACCAACAGAGCTTGAACAAAACAAAACCAGTATTACCTCATTTTACTACTACACAACTGACACACATAGAACATTTGTAATAATATATGTCACTACAATATTCATATTAAATACATTCTGTACATAACTTGTAATTTAAATTGATTGTGATTCCTGGTTCCCTTGTAGTTGAATCAGGACACATATTCATTCATGCCAGTAATGAATACATATTGTTATTTGAAAGTTTATCAGTGACTCTTTTAAGATATCTTTGTAGAGTGTTATATGTATGTGAGTGTCACAGTGTTGTCAAGAGTAGTGGATTAAATTAAATTGTTTATCTGTCTGTTGTTGTGACTTACACTTCACCATACTCATACCCTAGACACATAACGTAGCATCACACTATTCCAGAATAATTCTGACTGAGATATATAGATATGTGGTAGCAAGTAAGGTTATCTATAATACACTACTCTTAATAGATATAGATACCTTCACAGCTGATCTCAGTCAGTACACTAAGTTCCCTATAAGTATTTATAACATCCCACTTCACCACATATATTGGGGTCTCGCTCTTGGGATTTTGAATCTTTAACTATTAAAAATATTGGGGGTAATTCACTTCAGGGAATATAAGAATTAAAAGGTATCCTTGGGTGGAATTAAATAAGGTTGAGCTCACGGTGCCTGTGTTGTCCATTAGAGATTGAATTGTTGGTTAGACATTGTATAAATTTACATAATAGACAATGGCGGACCTGGCCAAATTTCGATCTGCTGCGGTTCAGACTGCAAAAGAGTTAGGATTAGATGGGCAAGTTATGGTTGCCTATGTCACGACGGAATGTGACAAATTTATTGAACGTGAAGAAAGAAGGTTTGAAGCCGAAAGAAAGTTAGAGGCTGACAGGGAAATTAAGAAGTTACAATTTGAAGCTGAGGCTGAGACTAAGAGGTTGCAGATTGAGGCTGACAAAGAGGCTAAGAAATTGGAAGCAGAAAGAGAAGACAAAAGATTAGCTGCAGAAAGGGAAGCCGAGGAAAGAAGACAGGCTGCAGAAAGGGAAGAGAAGAGATTAGCTGCAGAAAGGGAAGCAGAAAAGGAGGAGAAAAGATTACAAAGGGAACATGAGTTACGACTAAGGGAGTTTGAGTTTCAAGGCCATGCTCCTGAAAATGGTGCCAGTCCCTTTGCCTCTGATGCTACGGTTACTCAAGGAGCCTCAATCTCAGCTATGAATTTTCATTTAGATCATTTTGTTGAGAAAGACGATGATATTGAGAGCTATATAAATAGGTACGAACTATTAGCTACCACGTATGGGTTAGAGAGAGAAAGGTGGAGCTTAAAGTTATCTCAGGGACTTCGTGGGGCAGCTTATGAAGTTTTTGCAAAAATGAGCAGAGGTGATCAGGAAAATTATGACATGCTAAAGCAGGCTCTTTTGTTAAGGTATGAAAAGAATGCAGAGTTTTACAGAAAAAAATTTAGGAATGCTAAACTACTGTCAGGTGAAACCTATCACCAGTTCTCTGCACGAATAGAGACATACTTGGAGAAATGGACTTCTCTGGGGAAAACCCAAGATCTTAAGGAAATGGTCCTTATAGAGCAACTAAGAGAGTCCATGGCTCCAGACCTGAGAAAGTTTCTCATGGAACAAGGTGCAGAGAGGCTGGGTGAGTTGCTAAATGTTGCTGAAAGGTATCAAGCAGCTCAAGCAGAGGTAACAGGTAATAAAAAGAAACAGGTGGATAACTTTAGGGCACCACAGAACTTTAATAAATTTGATCCTAGGGATCAAAATAAAGGTAAGCACCAATTTGATAGGCCACGGTATGAAAATAAAAAATAAAGTCCCACAATTCGATGAAAGGAAATATGATGAAAGAAAATCTTTCAACCAAGGAAAAAGGTGGTGTAAAAATTGTAAGATGAACAATCATGACACTGACCATTGTAGAAGGAAACCTCCTCATTTTGCTGCTATGACATCGGGGAAAAAGGAAAAGAAGGGCAAACCTGAAGAATTACAGGAACCATACCACCCCCCAGTGTGTGAAAATGTCATTTGTAATGGTGTCACTATAAGATGTTTATATGATACCGGTTTAGATTACGATTCCGTTGTGAGTTCTCACCTGGTGCAGGCCGATCAATACACCACAGAAACAGTGGAGATTCAAACTGCAACCAAGGATGTAGCTACCATGACACTTCCCGTCGCCCGAATAAAAGTGAAAACGCGATATGTGGAAGGAATCATAAAAGCAGCAGTGATAAATGAGCCAATCTACCCTCTAATATTGGGGTGTAGATATGTCTTCTTGGGGAATCCCAAGAGACCTGTGATATTGGCAACAGTGCAGACCAGATCACAGACAAAGAAGGAGGAGGATAATCCAATAAATACTCACCCAGATGAGATGAGGAAGGCACAGGCTGAGGACAAAACACTCAAGCCATGTTTCAAGAAGTTGCCCAAATCTCATACACCTCCAGGCAAGGGAGAGTTTTATATGAAGAACAAATTGATATATAGGAAGGCTGGATCTGAATCCAATGGTCACGGACAGCTGGTCCTTCCCACTTCATATAGGACTAAAGTGTTGGAACTAGGGCATGCGATTCCCTTCAGTGGTCATATGGGAATCAGCGCAACAGGACAGCGAATAGCTTGTCACTATTTCTGGCCAGGAATAACTGAAGATATCAAACGATATGTAAAATCCTGTCCAGAGTGCCAACGAGTAGCACCTAAACATTGGACTGCACCAGCAACTCTGGGGGAAATGCCCATAGTGGGAACACCCTTTGAGAGAGTTGCCGTGGATCTTGTGGGACCTCTCACCCGAACCAAGAGAAGGAACAGCTACATTCTGACTCTGGTGGACACTTGTTCTATGTGGGGAGAGGCAGTAGCCCTGTCATCGATTGATTCAAAACATGTGGCAGAGGCATTGCTCACAATTTTCACAAGGTTAGGCTTTCCCAATCAAATCTTGACTGATAATGGCTCTCAGTTCAAGGGGAAACTAACTGAAGAAGTTTTCAGGATCTTCCAGGCCAAACACTTCCATTGTAGTGTGTATCATCCCCAAGGGAACGGCCAAGTGGAAAGATTTAACGGCACATTGATGTCGATCCTGAGAAAGTTGGCACACGAAAAACCAGATACATGGGACCAGTACCTGCACGCCGCCCTCTTTGCTTATCGGGAGGTACCCCATAGTTCAACCGGTATGGCCCCGGCAACATTATTGTTTGGAAGGCCAATAAAAGGTCCACTTGAAGCTTTGTTAAGAACGTGGACTGATGAAAAGGCAGAGGAAAACATTACATCTTCATACCAATATGTGAATGAGCTGACCACTCGGTTAAAAACTGGCTGGAAACTTGCCAATGAAAATTTGAAACAAGCCAGGAAGAAACATGCTGCCTATTATAACAGGAAGGCGAAAGACAGAAATTTGGCTGTGGGAGAGAAAGTACTGCTTCTTTTGCCCGGGAGTCAGAATAAGTTACAAATTGGATGGCAGGGTCCATATACAGTTCTAGAGAAGGTGTCTAGAACAAATTATAAGATAGATAAGAAGGGGAAAGAAAAAATCTATCATGTGAATCTCCTGAAGAAATATTTGGAAAGAGAACATCAGGAAGAGACACACTTGTTGACCTTGTCCATCGCCATGGAGATGAAAAAGGAACCACTTTCATCATTTGAATATCCATTACACCCCTGTGAGACAGCAGCACAGGTGAAAATCAGTACACATTTAACGAAAACTCAGAAAGAGAGAGTGCAACAGGTTCTAAATAATCATGCAGAGGTGTTAACAGACCGACCAGGGCATACAAACCTATTGGAATATGATATGAAACTCATAGACTCCACACCTGTCTGTATGAAACCATATTCGATTCCGTTTGCTAAGGAAAAAGCTTTGAAGGAAGAGATAGACTATCTATTGAAGGAAGGAATTATTTCGCACAGTGAGTCTTCGTATAGTTCCGGTGTTGTACTCTTAAGGAAGCCCTCTGGAGAACATAGACTCTGTATAGATTACAGGAGACTGAATGCTATTACAGAAGGACAGGTGGATCCATTGCCGGATACAAATCAGCTGTTTGCCAGACTAAATAAAGCTAAATATTTCTCAAAAGTGGATCTGAGTAAAGGATACTATCAGATTCCAGTAAAGCCTGAGGTTAGACCATACCTAGCTTTTAGTACCTCAGAAGGACACTATGAGTTTAATAGATTGCCATTTGGATTGAAGAATGCGCCTAGTGTCTTCTCTAGAATGATGAGAAAATTATTGGATCCTCTGAATAATCCCTGTATAACAAATTTTATGGATGATATCCTTATAGCAACAGAAACATTTGAGGAACACATTGACTCTCTGAACATGCTGTTTGATCGACTTAGGGAGGCAAATTTAACAGCCCGACCACCAACCAAATGTTGCGTTGGATGTAAAGAATTGGAATTTTTGGGACACACAGTTTATCAGGGAAACATGACCCCTGACCCAAAGAATTTAGAGAAACTACAGAAAGCCCCGAGACCACAAACCAAGAAGGACGTGAGATCCTTTGTCTCATTATGTGGTTTCTACCAGAAGTATATCAAAAACTTTAATTCCATATGTGCACCGTTAACTGAATTGACACGTAAAGGACTTCCAGATCGCATTACATGGACACCACAATGTGAAATGACTTACCAAGAATTGAAGGAAAAGCTCACAAGTAAACCCATTTTGAAATTACCTGACTTAAGTCAAGAATTCATAGTAAGGACGGATGCAAGTAATATTGGGTTAGGTGCAACTTTACTACAGAAATCAGATGCATTGGATGGGGAATTAAGCCCAGTGGCATATGCTAGCAGAAAGTTGAATAAAGCTGAAATCAACTACTCAACTAGCGAAAAAGAATGTCTTGCAGTAATATGGGCAATAAAGAAATTCAATATTTATCTATATGGGAAGGCATTTAAGTTGCAAACTGACCACAAACCTTTATCGTTTTTAGCACAGGCTAAGCATGAGAACTCTAGGTTACTCCGATGGTCTTTGCTTCTGGCTCCATATAATTTTAGCATTGAATATATATCTGGGAAAAACCAATCTGGGAGCGGATTTTTTAAGCCGCCATCCGTGTGATGAGAATCACCGTAAACCCCAGAAATAATAATAAATTTCTCTATGTGTATATAGAATAAAGGACTGACATATAATGTCTGTTTTAAGAGGGGAGGTGTCATGGAATATTCTAATCCACATATATAAATTATTAGGTAAATATGAAGCCTAACAAATAAAATTAATAAAGAGAAGAGCAATGGTAAAATGACAGTGCTGTCACAAGGAATGTACTCGAAATCCCCCTTGTTTTCTGCTTCGTCTGCAAATTGTAACGCTTTCACGTTGATAGTAAACGCTTACTGTATATTACCCGCCTTCTTCAATGAAACGTGTGCTGCATTTCTAAGAAAAACATTGAGACGGACTGCGTAATGACCTAAATTTTAAATTCCATTCATGTCTTTTTCTACATTACGTTACCAAAACGAACGAACAGTTGGACTAAAGGATAGCGAGAAGGGAGAGGCAGAAAGCCGAACACTAAACACGCTTCGCGCGATACGCAAATGCTGCCATCACGCGTGTAAGTCTACATGCACTAATTTTTTTTCAGACGGACAGTGATAAAATACACTACCCTTTCCCAGAGTTAGGTTTATAAATCATAACAAACTCTTATTAGAAAAGATAACATTAGATGGGTTTACGTTTGAACACATAACAGTACCCAGACAGCACATCTTCCAAACAGGAGGTAGAAGAAATTGCATATTTTGAACGCAGCCACGTAGCTCCTTTAAATTAGTATTTTTGGGTTCCTTAGGGCTTGCTGACAAATAATATGTAAAACGTTACGCCAATAGTCCAGGAATTAATAAATTATACCCAAAATAAAATATTGGGGGTGCCTGACAGCATAAAATCATTTCTGCTCATAAGATTTTTTTTTAACGTGTTTGAAAAAAATTTACGTTACAGAAATAGCCTACCATGTAAACTCCAAATTGATTGGAGCGCAACAAATGAAAGCCTAACCACGATTGGTCGGGCTATAAATACTATCTTGGTTGTTAGGGGAGACGGGAAAAGATAACATTTTTTTCAAACACTTGTCGAAACGTGGCTCATTGGCCAGTCTCGCTGATATACACACTTGGGAGCGTTAGTTCGAGACCACTTGTTTAAATACACTTGATAAAGCATCAGTGCGTTGAAGCCAGCATATATTTGGCTAAATTAAAAGCCTGGAAGATAAGCAGAAGGAAATTTGTGCCAGTTTGTGCCTGAATTCATTGCTAATCAACGTATCTGTGTTATTCGTATGAATTGTGGTAAGCTTGAACCATTTAATATCTTTTAATGAAAATTGAATGTGAATTGTTGATTTATGCCTGTATATATATGTGTAGTTCAGTGGCAAACGTGAGGTAAAGCCTATAATGCTCCAGCCTGAACAGAGGGTGTCGGAGAGAAGTAAAACGGCATGGAATGGCCAAGTAGTACACTGACACCTGGATGATGGACTAGAAAGAAATAATGCTGGAAGTGCAGAGGCGTAGTAACCATTAAGAAGGGTAATACTGGAATAAAGTATTTCAAATGAAGCTGACTGTTGGCCTAACGCTCTGAACGCAATGTTTGTGCTGTATTGTGATCAGTGTAAAAGAGAATATAAATTAGTTATGAAGTAGAAGGTACATCCTTCTTGATTTCAGGGACAGTGGTCTTGATGGTAGTGAGCAGCACCTGGTCATAGCTGTGCTGAATCCAGAGTCGGACAGCATACTCCTTGGTCTTTTTAGCTATCAGTGAGGTGTCTCCTGAGCCCAGAGGAGAATTCGAGCAGAGGAGTCCTTTCCTGCCGCCATCACTAAAGATAAGCAGAGTTGGCCAGCTGAGCTCAACATTATGTCCCCTCATCTTGAACTGACTTTTTTAAAATTAACATTAAGAGGGGAATTTACTTGTCTTAAAATCAGGAACTGTGAACATCTACAATAATGGTCCCTAAAGACAAACTATTGAAGTCATGATGACAAATACCAACAGAGCTTGAACAAAACAAAACCAGTATTACCTCATTTTACTACTACACAACTGACACACATAGAACATTTGTAATAATATATGTCACTACAATATTCATATTAAATACATTCTGTACATAACTTGTAATTTAAATTGATTGTGATTCCTGGTTCCCTTGTAGTTGAATCAGGACACTTATTCATTCATGCCAGTAATGAATACATATTGTTATTTGAAAGTTCATCAGTGACTCTTTTAAGATATCTTTGTAGAGTGTTATATGTATGTGAGTGTCACAGTGTTGTCAAGAGTAGTGGATTAAATTAAATTGTTTATCTGTCTGTTGTTGTGACTTACACTTCACCATACTCATACCCTAGACACATAACGTAGCATCACACTATTCCAGAATAATTCTGACTGAGATATATAGATATGTGGTAGCAAGTAAGGTTATCTATAATACACTACTCTTAATAGATATAGATACCTTCACAGCTGATCTCAGTCAGTACACTAAGTTCCCTATAAGTATTTATAACATCCCACTTCACCACAGCCTGTTTACATATACATCTTCACTGATTGAAAAGTGTTCACAACATAAACTGAATATGTTTTCATTTATGTTTTACACTGATTGAAAAGTTTGAAACTTTCATTACTTTAAAATAAATATTTTCACATAGACATTTACACAGGTATAAAGCTTGAAAACTTACATTAATTTTAAAGTGACTTATGTTTATAGGGACATTTACACTGCTTTGAAAATGTAAGTATTATACTTAGAATGTACATCATGTCTTTCATCTTTCCCTCCCTGCTCCATTGGGAACCTGGAACTACTTTATGCTCTTAGTTCTCTTTACAAAACTAGCAATAAAGCAATCACCAGCCCTTGCAGTGGTAGTTCATGAAATCATCATACTATAAGCTGAGGTTGCCAGCCTCAAACGACCGGGATATCCACCATCGATTTTCACGCATATAAATATGCATGCATATTAGTTCACATGTTAGTAAATGAAACACATATATAATGAAAAAAATGCACACTTACGCCAATCTTGGCTACAGACGTCTTGCTCAGATGAATAACAGAGACTAGTCGGTCTCTTACACGCGTCTGGGGTGTCTTTAATTTGACAATAGATTCCCTCTCTGACTCCGTGTGTTTCAGTTTTCCTTAGTCCTGGTTTTCCCTTGTTACAATGCTAGAGATTTCCTGGGCTGTTTTGTGTAAGTCCTTTTGGAATACTCTAACAAAAGTTCCAGTCCGATAAAAGGAATTCTTGAATTCTAACTTGGCAAGTCTGGGTTCTACTGGCGAGCGTGTCTCACAGCAGTTTTTGCACAGTGAAGTGGGTTTGAACAAACGTCAGGTTATATTCCCCCTCAATGTTGTTATGAAACAAATCAGAAAGATCCAATCATTTCAAATCATGCCGGGCGGGTGTGATATTTTCAAAATAGTCCCACGTGAAATAAGGTGCGTGCCTGCAAAAGTCACGTTTTACCATATATGGACATTTGATGCCTTTGTGACAAACGTCTGAACATGCTCTTTTGTGTGATCTCTCACACCTTCAGCCCTCCGGCAGTATCCTTTCTTTTTTCTTCATTTTTCTCACTCATCGCTTTTATTTGGCATAAATCATGCCTTTTCATTCGTTATTTTCACTATTTTGCTCCATGCTGGACATAGCATGGTGAAGTCTTTAACACGCCACTCCACTATGACAGTATTTGCTACGGGAGTAATTCGTATCTTATTGTTTCACAATTCACTCCTCAGACGTACTTACATTCCGCCAGCTGAACTGGGGAATTATCGTAACAATACCCAGTCATCAGACCAGTCACCCGCTTATCTCTTTGAATCCGTCTGACCACTTGTGGAAACGTGTCCATCAAACATTTGACCCCATTGGAAAGCTGTTGATCATGTTGACACAAGCTTGTACTGTGCTACGATGAAAGAAGACAACACTGTCTGACCAGACATCTGTCTGGCGGAGGCATGCAGATACTTACTTACTTAGTCGTTCCCCTTCTACCGTGAGGTGTAGAGGTTTGGAAGAGAGAGCGCCAGACTATCCTATCGGCTGTCTTCCTCCTGGCCTGGTTCCATTCTAGTCCTCGGTCCTTCAAAGATTGTCTAATGTTGTCCTCCCAGCGGACTCTGGGTCGTCCTGGGGGTCTGGATCCTTGGCTCTTTGTTTCCCATGCTTGTCGTGGTAGCCGGTCTTCTCCCATTCTGCAGACATGGCCAAACCATCTTAGTTGGTACTGTTCTACTTGGGTCTGCAGGGGGTGGGATTTAAGGCCGATAAAGGGGATAATTAGATAATCTGTCGGGATAGATATCTGGGTGGAAGTCATTACACCAGAAACACATGGTCACAATATTGTGATAGACAGAGGTGCGCCGGAAGTCTTATGTAACGATAAGACATCACTGTTGTAAGAGGCCACGCGTGTATATTAAATTTAATATAATCAAATACGCGTGGGATGAGTAATGATAAACTTTCCCATCCAAACAGTACTAGATAGATTTGATTGGTTCGCCAGAATCTACTGTAGCAAGTTTAATTTGCTGGGGAGGTTATGATGTTATACCTAAAAGGAAAGAAATCTGTGTCTGTGTTAACCGTGTGAGGTCAAGCACATGTAGGCCCCTGACTCTAAAAGATGATGATGAGGTATTTGCAGGGAACCTAATGCTATCTCCCTAGATCTCACACGGTCACTATTTTGGCTCTAGTGTCTGGTGTATGATGTCCCTAATGTCTAGGGGAGAAATGAAAATAATGGTACATAAACACAAAACACTTTAACTCACTATAAGGAATTGAATAAAACAGTGGTTAAGGTTTTTCTTTAAAATTGAATATTTTCTTTTTACAATTTAATCTGCCTGTCCCGCCATCTCTTTTGGACAGGTCTTTGAAAATGAGGAAAAGATAGTTTACATAAAAAGGATTAACTAAAATGTGTGGACACTTTGTCCAATAAGTATAAAGTCACTCTATCTCTCCTGTTGGTGTATTCACAGATTACAACTTTATTATCTAATAGTGTTTGTCACTTGTTAGGAGGGGCTGTAGTTTCATCACGCCCCATAACATCCTGGGCATGATTGAAAATACCAAAGTTTATTGTAACTGAAGTGTCAGATATACCCAGATGCTAACACATCACCTGGGATTCTTTGTAGACGGATAATTCAGTATGTCGTTGCAGAAAATATAGATATATCTGCACACACAAGCTCCTCCAGCTATCTGCTGACAGCATAAACGTTTTACCGGAGACTTGTTGGCATTACACTCACTCATCAGGTTTCCTGTCACCGGCTGGTAACAGGAAATAAAACCTCTGCAATAAAAAGACACCCTGGCCTTTTTATATCTGATCACACTTTATTATTATTATTTACATATGGTGGTATGGGGTCAGCCTCGCGTGCATACAGGTGCACTCGCCCCTAATTTTATATGACTCACACCTTGCTGTGACCACACCTCAGGTCTCTATGGCAGATACGCCACTGTACTTTTACATAGTTTTCCTCAATACAATAACGTGGAGTAACCACATTTCCTTTTGTATGATTTGCTCTCTTTTTTTTTAAAATTATAAACGCTCCAGGCATGTTGAACAGTGTTCATGGAACACGGAGGCTTACTAACATATTCTAATACAATAATATTAAAACAAAATCATGACAATATACAACAGTTAGATACAGTTCAATGTGAGGTCTCAACAATGTCTGCTCCCGGCATGTCCTTCACTTTTCCCAATAGCAGTATCTAACTTTGGCAGTTGTAATAAACATATTAATACATAAAGCATTCTTACCACAATTTCACAGAAATATATAACAAATAACGCTGACTTGCAAAGAATGGCCTCAGTTTTTCTCTGCCCTGCCCAGACTGTGAATTAATTCTTTATTTTATAAATTAACACAGCTGATCTCAGCGTATTTGATAGAAAATGTTTTTGTCAACTGGCGATGAGCATTGAAAGCTTTTTGCTAATATCTATTAGTACTGGCCAATGGAAAACTTGCGACTACCAGAATTCAAATGTAGTTTTTGAAAAAAAAAAAAAATTCCAAACAAACTCTGTGTCTGGTAGTCGATTGGTCAGTCTGCGTTAGTTATGCCAATACAAAAAGATGTTTAGTTTTGGTTAACATTTACCTACCGCTCCCCTTTCCTCCTATACTCTTTTTACCCAATCGGATTTGAATTTACTCCAATGCCTCTTTCTAAGCTGGCGTCCCCACTAACGTTATGAAAAAAAAACAAGCAGGAACCACAGTCTGTCCGTCTTAGTGTTACTAGACATATAGTATTTTCTCAATAACTTGGCTAATACTTGGAGTACCATATTTTTTAAAACACATTTTTGCTCAGGGGACTCTAAGCTATACTACCATATGATTTTTATGGTCAGTTTCAGTATGGTTTAGATTTTCAATTTTGTCACTGTCAATCGTCAAATAAAAGGTTTACACAAGTCGGCCATCTTCCCCCTCTCATCTCTCTCTAGCATTTTTTATTCAAATAACTAACTTGTTTGAGTTACGTCAGAAATACATTACTCGGCGAGAATTTAAACTGTCTGTGTGTATATATCACCGGGCCAATCCCACAGCGTGTCAAGCGAAGCGGGGTTTTGCGCGGCGGGTGTTAGAATTGGCGTTAATTATTACTGTTGTCTCGTGTTACACTACCAAAAAATGTCCGAATCACTACAATTAAAGGCGTTAAAGTTAAAGTATTACGTTAATTCAGACAGTAATTTGGCAGCACATTTCTGGCAGATCGTTAATTATAAGTCTTGCCGCAGTCTCTATCAGATCGGGCAAAATGTTAAAAATGTTTATTGTACGTCACAAGGAAAGCGAGTAGGTTTACACGGCGGGATCGTTTCTAAGCATTACCATGGCACAAAATTCAGCGCGATGCTGGCGTGTGAGATGCTTATAGTCAGACACAATCGGGCGGGGTTATTTATTATCATAGGACTAAAATCTTACTGAAATGAGCGATTATCTCGCAGATTTTACTACATCTACAATGAATTGATTGGAACATTCGGCGGAAACACAGCTGGGTTTTGAAACTAAGGAGTGTGAGATATACTGTAGAAATCAGACACAGAACAGCACAGACTGCATCGCAGCGTCAACTAAACACCTCCTACAAGCCAGAGGAAAGAGGATAGGACATCATTCCACAACTATAAGTACCAGATTGAGTATTGGGCAACTTTGGATTTTACAAGTAAACCCACAATTTTAATACCAGACTGGAAACTTGGGAATTTTATCACAAGGAGTCAGAGAGGAATTTTAACAAAAGTTTTCCCTGGCAGGATTTGCAGAACACCAGCCGTCAGAGGAATTAACTCATATTTCCCAGACCAAGTCATAAAAGGAATTATACCAACAGTTTTCCCAGGTATGAATTTGCAGAACACCAGCCGTCAGAGGAATTAACTCATATTTCCAGACCTAAGTGATTCGAACAGCATCTAACTAAAGGGCTGTGTCCATTCTAAATCTGTGCCAGGAGAAGTGTGTATTCCCAAAATTTTGGGGTAAGTGTAAACAATTTATTTACTAATGTAAATTCTACAGGTTTTTTGCTAAGTGGTTATATATGAGGCTGGCAACCTCAACATATGAAAATAGTATATTCATGAACCACTACAGCAAGAGCTGGTGATTGTTTCTGACTAGTCGTGCGGGAAACCCGACAGCAGAACGACTCCAGACTCCGA
The DNA here is from genome assembly GCA_024509875.1 of Oreohelix idahoensis. Lineage (NCBI taxonomy): Eukaryota > Metazoa > Mollusca > Gastropoda > Stylommatophora > Oreohelicidae > Oreohelix > Oreohelix idahoensis. The sequence continues at coordinate 29,571 of JAMPIV010001368.1, forward strand.
CTGGAGCAGTGATGAGTGATGATTACATCACATGTGTCTAAAGTGTTAACATATTATCTTGTGAGAATTATTATATTTGTCTCAAGTTCGTGGTTACAAGCCACCAGACGACTGTGGTTACAAGCCACCAGACGACTGTGGTAATAACGCCGCTAGTGTGAGAGAAGAGCATCACCACCAACCGCCGAAATCGGACAAATTGAGTGAAGAAGTGCCCTCATCATCACCAAAAAGAAGTGACGGAAACCACTGCTGCAGGACTCACCTGGAGCTAATTTGTGTGTAACAGGCTACAGCAAAAATACGGACATTATTAATGCCCTACCAAAACCTCAATGAGGAAAAATTTAATATAACCTTCACCCCATTTACTCCTTATTTTAACTTGTTGAACTAATTGACTATTAAATTTGTTGAATGTTATTTGAACTAAACAATAATAGTTGATTCAGTTTATATTGTACGAAAGCAAACGTTTGAGCTAGTCTTTCTTGATATATATATATATATATATATATATATATATATATATATATATATATATATATATATATATAGAGAGAGAGAGAGAGAGAGAGAGAGATAGAGAGAGAGAGAGAGAGACAGAGAGAGACAGAGAGAGAGCCATTACTTATAAGAGGGCATTCGTTGGATTACTCCAGCTGGGGGCTTGAACAGGCCAGAATCATTGCATAAACCCTTCACAAAAGGCGACGGGCCAGAAAAAAAGTTAACAAATGACAACATGGGTAAGCTGTTATACTTATTACTTTATTAAAAAGTAATGTTGGTGTATCAAGGATGACCCGGAAGTGCTTATGTCACACTTGTCTGCCCACATGTGTCACACAGACAGTAATCTTGTTATCTGTCGTATGAGTACGCAATAACTCCGTATTTGCCCAGCTTGTTAACAAACGAGTCGCTTATCAGCGGTTTAATCTAAACACGCCGGCGCTCATCTTATCTAGTTGCTTCTCGCAGGCTGGGATAAACATTATCTGCAAGGAGTGTCACAAATGTTTGAACATACAAACTACTTGCTCCATTAGCCTATAATGAGAAGAAATTGGTACTTTAAAAAGTACACAAATAAAAATCAGTACAAAATATGTCTCTGATCCTGTCGGAGTGAAACAGAGATCGTGATGAGGTCGTCCATTTCGGCACAGTATAATCTCTATAGGGTTGTCCATGACCGCTTTTATGACTCCTTCTGTAATGCCATCTGGGCCAGCATGTTCTCCATCTCGTAGAAGCTTCTCTATGTCTTCCTTATTTGGTTTTTCACAGTTAACTCTAACTCCCTTTCTGCTTGCAGATGTCTGTTAGACTTATGAAGCTGGTATGTTTAGAAGTTCCTCGAAGTGTTCCTCCCATCTCTTTATATGGGCTTTTATTGTCGAATTACTTGATAAATAAATGCACCAGCTATACACAAGGGCAGAAAATAAATTAGTGTGGACACCACATCGGAATACATTCAGCTGTACAACCATCAGCAACTTCAGCAGCAAAATATCTTGCTATCTTGGTTATAGGAGAAAGTGATTTTTATTTCCCTGTATAAGCAATGTAATTGTTTTGCGCTTCTCACGCCCTTTCTGTTTTATTGATTTAGAATTTCAGATCACGATGTCTTTTATATTTGGACATGCGCCCTAATATAATCGATTAGGTTAATAGAGACGCGCCTCGCCAAAAGGAGGCATAATTATTTAAAAAATTTTATTTTTAAAGTTTTAATAATTTCGACTGTTCTCACCAGGGTTGTGGAGTCGGCCAAACAATTTTCCGACTTCGACTCCGACTCTGGAAATTTTAGAAGTTCGACTACGACTGCCGTTTTTTTAACTAATGATGTGGCATAAAATTATTCACTTATATGGAGTTATATGTATAAATATGGTATGTGTGTGTAAATGAATACGTGGCTTTTGTATGCATTTTAAACTATTCATTCATTCATACAGTAATACAAAATACCAAATCCTCCACACCTGCACACAAATGACTCCGTTGCCAAACACCAAGAGGCTCAATAGTTTCATTTTAACAATGACGGAAAAATGTACAGTGTATATAGTTTATTTTACTTTCTTGTGTTCTTTTTTCTAAATGTGGCAACACATTTACAGTTGTGATAAAAACTTTATTTATGATCAGAAGCAACTGAAATTGTTCTACATTGTGTAAAAATTGATGTACTTTATCACGAAAGTGGTCTTAGGAGTTCTACTTTAAAATGTTATTTCAAATTTTTTAAGCTTCTCCCCTTTTGCGTGGATGAAACGTGGATCTGCCTTGACTTTAAGTCTCGTAAAATTCGGAGTCGGGACATTTTTTACCGACTTCGAGTCCACGACTCCGAATCCACAGCCCTGGTTCTCACATTTATTTCGACTGCATAAATGTCTTTTTGATCAGTAATGTTCTGCCGCTATTTCTTATATTTAAAAAAGAAAGAAAAAAATCTCCATTCACTTCTGGTAAATTTTCCATCTCTTCGGAGTAAGATTTTAAATTGATAAAAAAAAAACCGTTTTATTGTGTGTTCTTTCTGTCGCTCTCACCCGTCTGCTTGTTCGCGCGCACACAAAGACATACAAAACACACATTCACAGTGCCTTATTCTACAACAACTACTACCTTAGAGCTTGCTAGTATTTCCTCACGTCGCGCTAATTAGCAGACGCGCTTCGGGTTGAATGTTTTTATTTGCTTGCCTAGCGTGATTTGTTTCCTTGCTGCCAGCGTTAGTTCTGAAAAAAGCAATTTGTCTTCATTGGTTTTCAAAATTGCTAATTAATATTTGCTTTAGACACTGATTAAATTTCGGTAGTTAACAAATTGATGTATCAAGATCTGTTATCTGACTGGTTCCGATCTAGGTCTGTGTATTCCCTGAATTTATTGTTTAATAGTTAAAAAAAAACCCCCACCTAAAATGGGTGTTAATATTAATCTGTCGGAGAATAGTTTGTGCTTTAATCTATCTATCTATCTATCTATCTATCTATCTATCTATCTATCTATCTATCTATCTATCTATCTGTCTGTCTGTCTGTCTGTCTGTCTGTCTGTCTGTCTGTCTGTCTGTCTGTCTGTCTGTCTGTCCGTCCGTCCGTCCGTCCGTCCGTCCGTCCGTCCGTCCGTCCGTCCGCCCGCCCGCCCGCCCGCCCGCCCGCCCGCCCGCATGCCCGTCCGTCCGTCCGTCCGTCCGTCCGTCCGTCTGTCTGTCTGTCTGTCTGTCTGTCTGTCTGTCTATATGAGCTAGTCTGTTTGTCTGCCTACCCGCCTGCCTACCTGTCTGTGTCTGTCTGTCCCGTGCCAGCCTGTTTGTTTGTCCGCCTGTCAAAGCGAAATTTATTCACAAAATCCTGTCACAAAATGCTCCAACGTATCTGTGGCCTCTTTTAAAATACAATGAAAGACATAGTCAACGCTTAAACAAATTACAGGTACGCATAGACCTATTTAAGAAAAGTTTGGCACACTTGCTCATCTTTAGAACAACCACATGACCTGAAAAACACGCACAGTTCCTACTCATACAACCGTATACTGTTCAAATACTTTGAGTGCTGATTATATGCCGGCTATACTGATTATGTTTCGAATTATTATCTAATATACTGTATGGAGGGTCTGATGATCTAGTTTTTCATTACAATATAGGGCCTACTTATTTCTTAATTGTGATCAGATACTGTAAATGTATGCTGTTATACTACTTTATAATGTTGCATTGCCTTCAAATTAATACTTTAAGTACACAGGAGAATTGGGAGTAGAGGGTTATGATGACACAGGAGAATAGATGAATGACAGTAATAAAATGATGAGCGAGAGGAAGGACAGAATGCAAGAAGGGACTGTGCGCCCGATTCTCAACCCTGGGAAATTTAACTTCCTTCGTACCTGTCCGTCTGTCTATCTGCCTAGTCTGTCTGATTCTGCTCTTGAGTTAGGGAAGGCAGAGACAGCAAGGAAGGGATCTGGTTACCCCATCTCATAAAGCTGGACCTAGCGGGTCGTGAAGGCATTAACAAATCACTCCCTAAGGCCAGTATGTTTTGTGACTCAAAGCCGTTCACCTCTGGTCAAATCTCTCGCATACACTGGACAACACGCCGAGTCCCTAGTCATTCAATAGCAGACTGTTTGAATATTACACGAGTTCTTATAATTCATCATGTGACGTATTCTTTCCAGAACGTTGTCTCCATTACAGCTGCTCTGAACGCATCACGATTCTGGGCAAGTCGACCTGCATCAGCCAAAGACAAGTTCAGACTCTCTGTGATGTCCTGGGTCCACCGTCGTCTAGGTCGACCCCTTCCCCTTTTTCCAGGGACCATGCCTTCCATCACTGTTTTTTCCAGACTATTATGTCTTTTTATATGACCGAAAAATTTCAGCTTCCTTATTGCGATGGTATTTAGGAGCCAATGTTCCTGTACATTTAGTGAGTGCAGTACTTCTCTGTTGGTCTTTTTTTCTGTCCAGGGTATTCTCAACATCCTTCTGTAGCATTTCATTTCGAATGATGTAATCTTTTTTTGCAACTGTTTTATTGAGTGTCCAAGTCTCGCAGCCGTATGTTGCTACTGGGAATATACATGCTCTGATCAGTTGTAACTTTGTTTCTTTGCTTGTGCCTTGCCATAGGTTTTTCATCTGTTCTTATAATACGCCGTCCTAATCTGATTATGTCTCAAATCATTGTCTAAATTAGTGTATGACGGGTTCGAATAGTGTCTGTTTGTTTGTTAGTTTTTTTTCATTACTGTCTGTTGTTTATTTTTCTTTTCTAAATTAATTTTAAAAACATACTTAAATTCAATTATGATTAGAAATTGCAAATGTATGATGTTATATTACTTTTATAATGATACATGCTTAAATAATGCTTAAAAGTAAATGTGAGGATGAAAACATACATCAAGATGTATGATGAGAGAGAGAGAGAGAGATAAAGTTCGTTCGTTCGTTTGTTCTGTCTGCCTGCCTGATTGTCTGTTTCTCTGTCTGTCTGTCTGCATCTCTGTCTCTCTGCCGGTTCGCCCGCTTGTCTGCCTGATTACCTACCTACATGCCTACCTACGTTGTACCTACCTACCTACATAAGCACACACCCACATACCTGTCGTATGTTAGACGGGCCTGCGCGCCAACTCTTAACCCCTTGAAAACAAAGTTCCTTCTATTGTTCGTTCTCTACTTCTTACATTCTGTAAATGCATATGTGATTGTCTGACTGCACACCTTGTGGATCTAGCGTACTGTGACTGCCCACCTGCTTTCTTCGTCTCTATCTGGCATTTTGTCTCTTCAAGATTAATCTCGTTGATGAACACATAGAACCTGCTTTGTTTGTTTTTCCCTCCCTGTGTTTCTGACACGTGTAATAATCTATCTATTGTCATGGACGATCTACGGAACAAGCTGTTCAAACCAGAATTAAAATGTCTGTGAAAGGTACGCTGGTGTTGCCAAGGCAACCGTTTGTTTCCCCATCTGCATTACACCCAGGTATCATGGGGGGGGGGGGGGGGGCCGCGGGGCGGCACCAAAGGTTTATTATTGTTCTGAAACAATTCTAGGTGCTACGAGGACTATAGGCCTAAGTTGTTCCCGTCCACTGGTTTCAGTACGGGGCAGACTTCTGTAGCTTCCAGTTGTGGCTTTCTCTTCTGTCGTTACTGGTCACGTTTCTTAGCCTCTCCTCACCACTCTTCGATTGTCGATTTCAGTGCAGGGTAAGTCTGGTGAAACAGACTGGATGTTTCCCAAGGTTGTGTTAAATAAATCTGAATTTTCTCTCACCAACTGCGTTTGTTGTTAGTTCGTTTAGCAAGTTGTACAGTATGATAGGAAATAAAAAAAAGGAATATATATATTTATATACAGTATATATACAGTATATATACATTTAAACTAATGAAATGGTATGGAGTCAGTTTTACAAATGGACGGTACACTAGAAACACGGAACGTGTCGGGGTTCACCCTGCGTCGGCCACAGTTACAAACAGGCAACAAAGACAAGAAATAAAGACAAATCAAAAGAATAAGATCATGGACAATGCAAGCACGTTAAAAAAAAAAAAAAAATATATATATATATATGAAATAGAGATAAGATGAGAGATACAGACAAATGAAAAAAATAACACAGTTTTACAACAGCCTCCTTATTTATTTACTTACATAGGAATTAAGAAGACATTAACGTTGGATAGGACACTTACTTAGAGTTATTAATTTACCATAATAGAATTTTCTTAGGTGCCCTTCAGTCACGATCTTTTCCCCACCAAAGTTACAGTCTGGAAATTATGTAAAAGTCGTACGTTTCTGGCCATTGCACTAAATTGCACGACGCTCAAAATAGCGCGCATTTTTTCCCCATCAAAGTAGCAGTCAGGAAATTACGTAAAATTCGTGCACTTCTGGACCAATGCACTAGATTGCCTTACGCTTGAAATAGCGCTCATAATCTTTAGAATTTCCTTTTGCGTTCGGGCCAAAATATGTCCCATCTTTTTCCCACCAAAGTTGCAATGTCTTTCATGGCATGGGAAATTAAACATTTTGTTTCCATCCTTGATAACGGCATTTTGTCTGATTCTTGACACAGTTTCTTGAATTTTCCCCGTAAATAAAGAATGATATACTTATATCAAATAAAAAATGTAGTGCGTCACATTTGCAGTTACTCGGCCGACTTAGTCGCTCACGTCGATATTCCCTTAAATAATGATTCGGAGACGGAGTAATAGAAAGTTGATTTTGAATTTTTTTTTTTTGGGTTGATAAGTATACAGGCAAGATTTAAAAAGAAAACAATCCGTACATTCACAGAACATGTTGTGATAAAACAGCTGTTAATTAATTAGTCAAATTTCGGTCCCTTTGCCATTTTTTCCATATCTCCCTATGTAAATTTTTGACGCGTTACTTCAAAGTTTCTTAATCAATGCATGCAGATAAATGACCACAGGTGAATTAGTGACGTCATCAGGGCATGCAACAAAAAGTGCACAACTTAAGTTATTGTTTTCTACCAAATTTTGGCGGGTATGCTACTTGTGTTATGAGAACAAGACGTTGGCGTTGGATAGGACACTTACTTAGAGTTAAACAGTATTCTAGGAAATGACAAGAAGACACTGGCTTTGAAGGACACTTATTTGAGATTTATACAGCATTCTAGGAAATGACAAGAATAAGTTGGCGTTGGATAGGACACTTACTTAGAGTTATACAGTATTCTAGGAAATGACAAGAAAAAGTTGGCGTTGGATAGGACACTTACTTAGAGTTATACAGTATTCTAGGAAATGACAAGAAAAAGTTGGCGTTGGATAGGACACTTACTTAGAGTTAAACAGTATTCTAGGAAATGACAAGAAGACACTGGCTTTGAATGACACTTATTTGAGATTTATACAGCATTCTAGGAAATGACAAGAATAAGTTGGCGTTGGATCGGACACTTACTTCAGAGTTATAAAGCATGATCGGAAATAAGAAGAAGGCGTTGGATAGAACACCTGCTTACTTAACTGTGCCTATTCTACCCCTGAGGTGTGTTAGAGGTTAACCAGAGAGGACGCCATGCTATCTTACCAGCTGTCTTCCTCTTTATTAATTTTTTTTTTTAGCAATGTTCATGTCTAGTACTCGGTCCTTCCGATAGACTTTGGACAGTCCTGGAGGTCTAGATCCCTGGCTTTTGGTTTCCCTTTTTTGCCGTGGTAGCCGGTCTTCTCCTGTCCTGCAGTCATGACCAGATCATCGCAACTGGGACTGTTCCACTCGGGTCTTCAGGGGCTGAGTTTCGAGGCCATGACGTATCGTATGGTTGTGGACCTTGTCCCTTCATGTCACTTCGACCACCTTCCTCAAATATTTCATTTCTGAGGTTTGAAGCTTTCTTTTATGGCTTGTAATTGCCCATGACTCACATCCGTAAATCTTTCACACACACACTGTAAAGTATCAGTCTGTCTGCTCTGTAAGGAAGAGTGGTGTGTTGTTGAGATCAGGCATGCTCCAGTCTACCCAGCTGTAAATGGGTAACTCACCCTAGTCCTGAGTTAGGGAAGGCAAAGGCTCCAGGGGAAGCAGGCCCTAAACTTGGTCACTTCAGCCGACGCAGGATGGTGTATGTATGAAGTAGAAGTGTAGAGTGTGATTACCGCGAATGGTGTACTGTTCGTGTGCTGACCAATATAACCACTCACACTTGTGTCTACAAGGCACCAATGCAGACTGCTGGAATCTTAGTTTACTCAATTTATTCAGACGTACACACTGGGACATACGAGTACATCATGGTTCGTTGACATATCAATTTGTAGGTATACATAGCAGATCTGAAGTCATGACACATTCAGAAATAATGGGCAGTACATCAAAAGTTCAATGTCATGATACATTATGGCCACATCCCCCTATCTGACTAAACGCGTCAGTGAAGGGCGGATCGATAAATAACCAAAGTTACTTGACGTCCATAGTTTGTAGTATATATTATGAAACCACGAAAGGGGGTTTCTAGCAAGATTGAGATCTCCCTGTCACTGTCCGATAATAAGATAAATAATCTGTTCTCTTGGCAGTGATCAAAACATATGATGACCGAAATCCAACATGGCTGTCTCCCTGAGTTGTCGTTCACTCATTCATAGGAAGGAGAATATAAGCCAGAGTTAATTTATAATGGGTATATAAAGGATTTCATAAATGTTTCCATACAGCTCTACGGTGATCAGGTTAATTCACGTAGCCATAACCGCTGCAGGAAAATCTGTCATCTTCGTCGATACCAAACACGACACTAGCATAACGAAGCACCAAAAGTCAAGCTAGGCCTAACCGACGAGAGATCATCAAAAATAGGAGCTGGGTTTACCTGGAGTCCGAATCATCTATATACTGACATAAGGAGAGTCTCTAACACAAACTATCGTAGAGACACCATCTCCTTCAGAAGAAAAACCACGTCGTAAGACATTTTTTTTCTGACGAAAGGACCAGCTCTTGAAAAACGTACCCCGCCATTTGTAAGCGGTACATCGGAACTCATCACGACTTGTCAAGACAACTCATACTTCCGCTAGCAAGAATCTAGTCCCTCCTACCCATCCAAAATATACAATATAGGACTGATTCTACTTGTACTAATAATATGTAATACATATGAATTCAGGCCATAAACACAATAAGCAAATTAATATATTTTCTGGCCCTAAAAAATAAGTACAAACGCAAGCGCAATATCCTTGCGCTGGATCAATATCCAGAACGATTACTCCTATAATCAAAAGTGTGAATCAAACATGGATTATCTCGCTTTTACCATAAACAGCATTTTCATACACAAATAAATGAATGTCTATATTTTTCCCATATTAAATAGCCATATCGATTTTTGTAAAATGTGCGTCAAAATATGCACGCAACAGATTACCACACCCCTCGGGAAAAAAAAATGGTACATTTTTTTTTTGAAATACATCTAGGAGCAACATACAATAGGCTCACAACGCAGCAATAACAATGCGCAGATGATAAGCATAAGTTTTATGACCTTAGAGAAAGTACTTCTCTAAGTATAAATATTTCCAGAGAGGTGTCACCAACGCATACTACAATATTAGCAATGACACAATTTCCACATTAGTTTATACATAAATTCCATCTAAGATATCTTAACATCATGATCATCAAAGACGAAAAACATTGAAAGATCAGCGGTGAATACATATCAATGAACCGCTAAGTAGTGTTACAATCAATATATGATATATTACATATGTGTACACATTTCAACATAGAAACAACTGTATCAAAGTTGTATAACAGTTATGAATCATGTGGGCATCTAGACAAAATATCTGCCATCACATTTTCTGACCCACGGATAGCTCGCACCGAAAAATGAAATGGCTGTAGAGCAATCGCGTATCGCGTTGATCTCGCGCTCTTCAGATTTTTACTCTGAATAGCCGTAAGAGCTTTCTGGTCAGTTTCCACAATGAAATGCGCGCCCAGAAGAAATCTTTGCAGTTTAAGGATTGACCAAACCATAGCCAATAATTCACGGTCTAGGACCGAGTAATTCTTCTCTGCGGCATTTAATTTCCGAGAAATATACATCACAGGATGCAGAGTTCCAGAGTACTCTTGCATTAGTGCAGCTCCAATCCCGGTGGATGAAGCGTCACTACGAAGAATAAATGTCTTATCCTTAGAAGGCAATACTAGGATAGGTGAAGTAGAAAACATAGTTTTAACCTTATCCAAAGAGGATTGACATTCTTGAGTCCAATGGACTACATTAGGAGACCCTTTCTTTAGCAAGGAAGAAAGAGGTGACATAATGGAGGACAGATTCGGGATGAATCGTCCATAAAATTGTATTAGACCTAAGAGACTTCGTACTTGCTTTTTAGTCTTAGGAATAGAAATGTTAAGTATCTTACTTGTATTATGGTCTTCTGTTTTTAGGAACCCATGACCAACACGGTGTCCTAAGAAAGATATTTCGCTAAAACCAATACATGCTTTCGATGGTTTCGCTGTCAGGTTATGCTCGCGTAAGATAGACAATAGTTCATTTATACCATTATAGTGATCGTTCCAAGTATCACTGAAAAGACAGATGTCATCAAGATACGCAATGACATCTGAGCGATGAGATAGGATTCGACGCATCATGCGTACAAATGTAGCAGGGGCGTTCATAAGACCGAAAGGCATGAAATTCCATTGGAATAGACCCCTAGGCGTCGAAAAAGCAGTAAACGGTTTGGCGTGTTCGGATAGTGGAACTTGCCAATATCCCTTAGACAAATCGAGTTTAGTAAAGAAGTGAGAATTCGATAGTCTCGTAAGTAGCTCTTCTAGTAAAGGCATAGGTTCAGCATCGAATTTAGTCACTTGATTCAATTTGCGATAATCCACGCAAAGACGTATGTTATTGTCTTTTTTTCGTACTATAACCATCGGCGAAGAATATGCTGATGTGGATGGTTCAATAATTTTTTAACTCTATCATCTCATCTAACTCTTTCTCTACCTGTGCTTGAAAATGTATCGGGATAGGATACGGTCTGACTCTTATAGGACTATGGTCAGTAAGAATAATGTCATGTTGAATGACATCAGTTTGACCAGGAATGTCAGTAAGGACATCCTGAAATTGTTCTAACATAGTAGAAACTTGTTTCTGCTCTCCTGGAGATAATTCTGGAGAAATTGCAACATCTTTCCATGATTCATTAGAGTGAAGAGGAATCATTGGAAAAGGTAAATTTACATCCGAGAAACTCGTTTCCTCATCCTGTATTACTGACAGAGATGAGTACTGTCCATGTTGGACTGGAAAATCGTCCGTTGCCTGGAAAACAGGTTGTAAATAATCAGGACGTTCATGGAATTCCGTGAGCATGTTGATGTGGAAGGTTTTACGCTTCCCGTCAATATCGACGATATAGTCAACATCGGAAACCTTTGATATTATATCGTACGGACCTTTCCAAGAAATGAGAAGTCTATTTTCCCTACAAGGTAGCAAGACAAATGCTTTGTCACCTGGACAAAGTTGACGCAAACATCTCTTTTTATTGGCAAATTCCCTTGCCTTCTGTTTCGCAAATTCAGAAGAAGCAGTTGCCAATTTGCATGCTTCAATAATCTTGTGTCTAAGTGCGATGACATATTCATAAGAGGATTTTGTGTCATCGACAATATTATCAGCAGTTATAAGATCATGCAGTAAGGACATAGGACCTCGCGGTTTCGCGCCAAAGACAAGTTCAAAGGGAGAAAATCCTGTATGTTCGTTGGCGACCTCTCTATATGCAAAGAGAGCCGCGGGTAAAACCCTATCCCAATCCTGAGGATGATCTTCTGTTATCTTACCTAGTAGGTTTTTCAGAGTTCTATTCAAACGTTCCACCATCCCATTGGACATAGGATGATAAATACTACTCAGCGATCTCTCTATCTTCAGAGTCGACATTACTTGAGACATGGTATCCGATATGAGTTGGGTACCATGGTCGGATAATATTTCTGCTGGAAATCCCAGACGAGAAAATATTAACCAAAGAGCATCTGCGACATCAGCAGTAGTTATGCTCTTTAGAGGAACAGCCTCCGGCCAACGTGTGCACATATCAACACACGTCAAAATAAATTGGTGTCCTCTAGCAGACTTTATCTTAAATGGACCAATGATGTCTATCGCCATTTTTTGAAATGGCCGAATGGGAATGTCTGCAGCCTGAATAGGTGCATCATGGCGTGGACCTCTGGATTTAATCTCTTGACATACTTTACAAGATCGACAATAGATTCGTATGTCCTTATTCACCGCAGGCCAAAAGAAAGATTGAAGAACTCTAGCTTTAGTACGGGAAAAACCCATATGTCCAGCACACTGCGAATCATGAGCGTGCTGTAAAATTTTAACTCTCATATTTTTAGGCACAAGGATTTGAGAATGAATGGACTTAGCGGAGTCTTGTACCATACGTACAAGTACGCCATTCTTCAACGTAATCCAAGATTTACGATTAGTATCCTTATTCGGATCACCTTTTGTTGCCAGAGTAAAGAATTTCTTTAGAGTAGGATCATCTTCCTGCTGTTTGATAAAGGAATCGTGGGAAATCTCCAAGGGATCATCTTGGATCTGCGCATCATTATCTTCAGAATGTGAAGATTGTGGCATATTGAGAGCTTGAGCCCTAGTGATTACTGCATTAGCAGATTGCATATTAACATTTTCCCAATTAGAAATTTGCTGTGGAGTGCATTCTTTCACTCCATGAATGCGACCGATGATAAGATCAGCGATCGGATTCGGCAAGAGACATGCTTGCACCTCTCCTGTAAAGAAAGGCGTAGCAATATTGATAATGGCAGTGGAGTACTTCTCCAATGTGCCACCAAATGTTACACATTTGACTATATTGCCTGTAGCTCGAGAAGGATTTACGAGTGATTGCCTCACTCCAATTGTAGTGCACCCCGAGTCGAAAAGAATTGATACCGGAGTACCATCTATTAGGCCCCTATTAAAGACAAGAGCACCCCTTCCATTATGCGCAATTGACGCATGGAGAGCGGGAAGTGGGTGACCGCAGCTTAAAGTAGACACTGTGGTTGGATCGAATAATGTTTTGCATTGCGAACACTCAGATGCTCTAGCAAAATCAAAAGCGGAATTCGCTACACTATTGGAGTCTTTTTTATCATTATTCTGATTATCGGTGTCGTGGAACTCCTGTTGTGCAGAGTTAGCCTGGTAATAAGATTTACCATGTCTTTTGTGTTGTGATCTACCTCGGTTATAATTGTCTCTATAATTATTATTGCCTCTGTTATAACCCCTATTTGGGTTTGAATCATAATATTCATGATCATAATCATCATGCTCATTAAATTGAGTATCCCTGTAATATTGTTTCTTTTGTCTCCATGAAGCACTTGGGTAGTTCCTATAGCTACTCCCCTTCCGAGAATTTCTAACATTATGGGCACCCCTCGCGTGTCGAGGACTATCAGCCCGATTCCAGTTCTTCGAAGAAGAACTCTGATTTGAGTGGTTATCTTGGTTTTGATACTTATTCCAATTAACCTTTTTATCAAATTTATTTTTAGCTCCTTGGAATTTGTGTGAGTAATTCTGATTATATTCTGTTGCCGAAGCAACTGGCATACTCTCTTTAATGTTAGAGTTACTAAGAATCATGTCAGGGTGTGCCGTGGCATACTGGTCACAATATTCTTCCATTTGCTTTATTGTACTAGGTTTACGCTCATGTAAGAACTCTAGGAATGATTTATTTACAGAAGACATGACCTTGTCTCTTAGCAATAAATCCGTAAGACCATCAAATGTTTTCTCTGTTTTGGATAATTCAATCCATCGTGAAAGTGTAATTCGTGCTTTTGAGATGAATTCTGAGAATTCTACACCTACCTCAGGTCTCATTGTTTTAAACAAAAGACGATAACCTTCTTCAGACAGCTGATATCTCTTTATCAAAGCTGCCCTAACAGCATCATAATTATCTTTGTCGGCCTCTTCAACAAAATATAACTTACTCAGAGACTCCCCTTTTAGATTTTCAGACAACTGATTCACATACTGTGATTTGTCAACATTATGAGATCGACAAGCCCGTTCAAATCTAGAAAGCCAAAATGTTATGTCATCACTGGTAGGGTTAAACGCTGGTACCTTGACCTTGTACACGAAGGGTTTACCATTACCACCAGATGCCTGATTAACATTACTCATACATGTCAATTTTAATTTCTCTAATTCAAACTCATGTTCTCTTATTGCTTTTCTCTCTTCAGCTTCTCTATCTAATCTTCTCTGTTCTGCAGCAGCTTCTAATTTCTTCTGTTCTGCAGCAGCAGCAACTTCTAGTTTTTTTTTTCTGTTCTGCAGCAGCTTCTAATTTTTTCTGTTCTGCAGCAGCTTCTAATTTTTTCTGTTCTGCAGCAGCTTCTAATTTTTTCTGTTCTGCAGCAGCTTCTAATTTCTTCTGTTCTGCATCAAATCTCCTTTCCTCCACTTGCATCTGCAATTTCTTAAGTTCAGCAGCAGTATCAGCTTCTTTTTCTAATCTTTTTTCTTCAGCTATTGCTTTCCTTTCTTCTGCAGCAGCTTTTTTTTCTTCTATTTGAAGTTTTCTCTCCTCAGCCGCCGCTTTTTTTTCTTCAACAGCAGCAGCAGTTTTTTTCTCTTCTGCATCTAATGCTTTGTCATATTGAGCAACAGCCCATTGTTCTAAGTCTTTTCCAGTCTTATCAAGAGATTTTCCTTGAGCAATAAAATAATCTAATGTAGACATATTGTCTTCTTAAATCAGAAACCTGAAAAAGTAAATAAATTACCCTCTTTCAAGTTAATGGGAGACAAGTCTATACCTTAGACTTAGTCTTAGTCCAAACTTGTATGGTTTATAATAACCAATGATAACTTGAGTACCTGTGGACAACAATAATTGTATCTCAAATACTGTGGGGACAAGCCTTACAAAGGTCTTGTATACCTCAATGTAATCAAAGATCACTTGAGTACCTGTGGAAAAAAATATTTCCCTTTACCAATCACTTTTGGGAGACAAGCCTTTATAAAGGTCTTGTATACCTCAATGTAATCAAAGATCACTTTAGTACCTGTAGAAAAAATATTTCCCTTTACCAATCACTTTGGGAGACAAGCCTTACAAAGGTCTTGTACATTTTGTTTTATAACAATAACAATCAGAAAGTACTGATCTGTACTATACTATCAGTGTATACCACTATACGTCATATGTCAACTAAAGACATTACAAATGACAAACAAGAAAAGACAATCTGAAAACATTTGCAGAGATCAAATTAAATCAAATAGGAGAAATGAAAAAAATGATCACAGAAACCGTGATGATAACTGCCATAAGATAACAAGACAAATAACGCCACAGTGTATAAACATAAGGGTGTAAAAAACTGAAATGAAAGAAAAGAGGAGACCTACAATTATACAAACAAATCAAACAAAACTAAGGAACACAAAAAATGTTACAAATACAAATATGAAACAGTCGTCACAACTAACCAAATATTTGCAAACTATGTTGCATGCAAATTTCAATTAAGAAATTGCTCCCTATCGAACGCCAGAACAAGACCAATATCACTCGGTATTTCCTGTTCTAGTCACCACCCATCCAGGCCCGCAACATATAAACCCCTACACATATAAACAAATAACATGTAAGCATAAATAGCATATAGCATACAATATCATTTATGTCATGAATGGAATGTGTTGCAGGTATAGTGTTGTAAAGCAGGCACAGTTTATTTTAATACTAATAACTTGCCACTTTATTCAGTAATAGATTTAATTTTAAACTATTACACTGTCAATTTTTCTCTGTTGAGCATCTGAAGAACCAACGATGAACTATGCACTTTATGTTCAGCAACACTGTGATTCTTCTGTACGTTGAGAAATGTCAACAATATTGCTCCAGATATTTTCTACACTTGATACCACTGTCCTGTGTAATACTGTCTGTACAGCGAAAAACTGTCAACAAGCGCTGACCTAGATACAGCATCCTATCGGTAATACAGGTCAAGCTGACATCGACTGTATAGCTGTCCTACTGGTGTTGATGTGTTCAAACAAATGTTCTTTCAGCTGTAAACTGTGATTCTCAACACAAAACTGCGTAAGCTGGACCCAGGAATCTGGCTCGCCACTGTAAAATCTTGTTCTTTCCACTCTGTAAAGTTGCTTTCACACACACACTGTAAAGTATCAGTCTGTCTGCTCTGTAAGGAAGAGTGGTGTGTTGTTGAGATCAGGCATGCTCCAGTCTACCCAGCTGTAAATGGGTAACTCACCCTAGTCCTGAGTTAGGGAAGGCAAAGGCTCCAGGGGAAGCAGGCCCTAAACTTGGTCACTTCAGCCGACGCAGGATGGTGTATGTATGAAGTAGAAGTGTAGAGTGTGATTACCGCGAATGGTGTACTGTTCGTGTGCTGACCAATATAACCACTCACACTTGTGTCTACAAGGCACCAATGCAGACTGCTGGAATCTTAGTTTACTCAATTTATTCAGACGTACACACTGGGACATACGAGTACATCATGGTTCGTTGACATATCAATTTGTAGGTATACATAGCAGATCTGAAGTCATGACACATTCAGAAATAATGGGCAGTACATCAAAAGTTCAATGTCATGATACATTATGGCCACATCCCCCTATCTGACTAAACGCGTCAGTGAAGGGCGGATCGATAAATAACCAAAGTTACTTGACGTCCATAGTTTGTAGTATATATTATGAAACCACGAAAGGGGGTTTCTAGCAAGATTGAGATCTCCCTGTCACTGTCCGATAATAAGATAAATAATCTGTTCTCTTGGCAGTGATCAAAACATATGATGACCGAAATCCAACATGGCTGTCTCCCTGAGTTGTCGTTCACTCATTCATAGGAAGGAGAATATAAGCCAGAGTTAATTTATAATGGGTATATAAAGGATTTCATAAATGTTTCCATACAGCTCTACGGTGATCAGGTTAATTCACGTAGCCATAACCGCTGCAGGAAAATCTGTCATTTTCGTCGATACCAAACACGACACTAGCATAACGAAGCACCAAAAGTCAAGCTAGGCCTAACCGACGAGAGATCATCAAAAATAGGAGCTGGGTTTACCTGGAGTCCGAATCATCTATATACTGACATAAGGAGAGTCTCTAACACAAACTATCGTAGAGACACCATCTCCTTCAGAAGAAAAACCACGTCGTAAGACATTTTTTCTGACGAAAGGACCAGCTCTTGAAAAACGTACCCCGCCATTTGTAAGCGGTACATCGGAACTCATCACGACTTGTCAAGACAACTCATACTTCCGCTAGCAAGAATCTAGTCCCTCCTACCCATCCAAAATATACAATATAGGACTGATTCTACTTGTACTAATAATATGTAATACATATGAATTCAGGCCATAAACACAATAAGCAAATTAATATATTTTCTGGCCCTAAAAAATAAGTACAAACGCAAGCGCAATATCCTTGCGCTGGATCAATATCCAGAACGATTACTCCTATAATCAAAAGTGTGAATCAAACATGGATTATCTCGCTTTTACCATAAACAGCATTTTCATACACAAATAAATGAATGTCTATATTTTTCCCATATTAAATAGCCATATCGATTTTTGTAAAATGTGCGTCAAAATATGCACGCAACACTTGGCTTGAATTTATTGAATGCTTATGATTCTAAAGGAGATGAATGGTAATGATGACACTCTCAGACGTCAAATATAATATGTTCTTTTTCTTCTTCTGCGTTCGTCCTGAAAAGGACGTTGGTTACGTTGTGTCGCCGTTTACATCGAAGCTGCGATATTTGCGCCTTTCGGCCTGACACATCCTATTTCAGCATGGCATTTTTGGGACCGGGGTTGCCTTCCCTCTTCAATCCCTACTCTATCGGCCAGACTGCAGTGATGCAGCCTGTTTTCAGGACCACCACTTGCAGGTGGAGTAGGGTCTTGGTCAGCTCTGGTTCGCTGACCCTGGCGAAAGCAGTCAAGCTATGAGTCGCTGACTGCATTCATCTCTCTTGCTGCGTCTTCAGTCCCTGAATATGTTCACAGAAAGCAGTTGTCAGCTTAAGGTTATCTTCATAGAGTTTTTCCAGGAATGGTACTGCTGACGGTCACGTGTGCTTTCTATGATACGGATGATGATAATGATTGGATAGGTATAGGTAATGGAAACACTAATTACGCGTTATGGACGAATGCTAGGAATTAATTGAGGCTTTGTTGTTCTTGTTGAGGGGACATATGAAACAATAGAACTAGAGAAACTTTGTTGAAAATGACTGCTCATGAGTTTAGGGAAGGCAACGACAGCGAGGAAGATAAACCACCACCCCCAACCTCCTAAATTTGAAACCTAGTGAAGTCTAACACATAACTATCCTACAGCAGTATGTGCTATGGGACTGCCTTTACCTTTGTCATATCAGGTAACCAACTTCTAGTCAAAGGTTACATATAATTACCGTACCTTCGGGATTTTATTCAAAGTCCTTTTTTTTTCAAAACTCAGTCATTCTTGAATTCTCTTCCCCCCGTCTCTGATCTAACTGTCTGTCTGTCGGTCTCTCTTTCTTTTGTATGCGGAAACATGCAACACTTGTTACTTCACAGTTCAGTTAGACTAAAGTTTGCCGCATTTTATATTCATTATTATTGCATGCTATAGCCCAGGTGTTGGCAGCCGGTCAATCTTGGCAACCTATAGATCCCGAGGTAGATCTCTAGGTGAGAGAGCGAGTAATAACGAATTTTTAATCTAGGTAAATTTTGAACTAGGCCCCCGCCCCCCCACCCCCACCCCTTCTTCCCCCACCGACACACCTAAAAGCGCGGTGTCCCCAGTTTAAAAGGCACTTTCTCCGCATTCCCAGTGAAAACAACGCAAGCTAACTGACTCAAATTCACTTATTCGTCAACTGTATAAGATTGGAATCGATCTTTTAATTGAAGTGAAGCGAACTTTCGGTAAAATATTTAGTTGTAACCTCCACCGCTCTATTGATGGGATAGCAGGAAGCAGGGCGGAATAGATACAACTTACAAATAGAGTGGACTAATTCAAAATTCTAGATACTATGAAACTTGAATACAGCCATGATTTTATCACAGTAGATCCCCCACAGCTTTGGGTTGCCTACCGCTGCTATAGCCATGAAAACAAGCACATGTTATATTCTTTATATCTATGACTTGTTACTTTCATTATAACTGCTGTGTGTTATATTGTCTATGCTAAGAAATAAAACCTTTTGTTTTTGTCTGAAAAATGTTGCGTAAAAATTTCCTACCTCCTAGTGGTCAGATTATGGGTTGTTGACTTGACAGACCTTATGCGAGATTCCCACGCTCATACGAGATAATAGTCATGTTCTCGTCCGTGGTTATGGTATTGATGGAAAACCGGTTTTGTTAATGTTAGGTCTGTAGTAGCGTGCTTTCCCGAGTAGTGGGAATAATAATTATCATTTTACAATGCTTTGAACACTTGAATGAAAAGTGGAGTAAACAAAATTATATTTATTATACTGCGAAGTGAGAGTATTTTAGTTCACGTTTGACTAGAACAAAGAAATGGCTTACGTTGCGATCACAAAGCCTTCACCAGGGTCAAGCGGAAGTAAACATTAGAAAAAAAGAGAGATATTTATACTGTAGGTTTAAAATTACATTTTATGAACTAGTCTGGCGCGAACAGTCAAAGATTAAATAAATAATGGTATGGTTCTCCCGTAACCTACGACGTGAGACGTGAGTGGAGAAAATAGATGGCGAGTTTGGGAATTTAAACTTCTAATGTGAGTAAAAAAATGTTTTCTTTAAAATTGAGTTAATAAATCTTCGAAGTTGTTCATATGATCAGATACCCCCTGGAACTACGGGGTACAGTTTGTCCTTCGTTTATTTACGGTATTTCGAGAAGTGAAACCAGAACTTTCCTCAGCTATAGTTTTTGCTACATATTTGTATTCTAACACAACAGTTCACATATTTTAAAAAAAACAACATTATCTTAGATGTTAGAGTATACATTTTTATTACTTCGATTTTTGATACACACACTTTTATAAATACGTTCGTGCATGTACGTCAGGTATCATTCGTTAAGTCGAATTAAAAATGGGTTCTACTATCATTGTCTTCGCTGCGGTCTAGAAATAAATGATTGTCTGCAATATTCGGTTTTTTACATCGTGAGACGTTTCATTTATTCACAAGTGAGCAACATTACTCTTGACATGTACTGAATTAGTGGACATTACTCTTGACATGTACTGAATTAGTGGACATTAGTCTTGACATGTACTGAATTAGTGGACATTACTCTTGATATTTCCTACACGAGTGGCCATTACGCTTGATAGGTACTGAAAGAGTGGCCATTACGATTGATAGGTACTGAAAGAGTGGCCATTACGCTTGATAGGTACTGAAAGAGTGGACATTGCTCTAGAAATTCACAGAAAGAGTGGGTGTTTTAGCATATTTCAAAGATATTCTTGTTGTAAGTTCATATGGTCAGATAAATGACCGACCGTCATCTAACATCTGTCAGTCACAAAGAGGACACATGGGAGTTTCATCCGTCACTTGATTTAAGTCTTTCCACTCATTCATTTGCTCGCTCGCTCAATTTCTCGTTCACTCGCTCACTCACTCACTCACTCACTCACTCACTCACTCACTCACTCACTCACTCACTCACTCACTCACTCACTCACTCACTCACTCACTCACTCACTCACTCACCCACTATCTCGCTCACGCACTCTTTCACTTACTCACGCACTTACTCACGCACTCACCCACCTACTCACTCTCTATCACAGTCTCAGTGTTTCTCAATTGTTCTCGTGACTCTGCCACTCCTCTATCTCTCTCACTCTTTCTTGCTCACTCACTCACTCACTCACTCGCTCGCTCGCTCGCTCACTCACTCACTCACTCACTCACTCACTCACTCACTCACTCACTCACTCACTCACTCACTCACTCACTCACTCACTCACTCACTCACTCGCTCGCTCACTCACCCACTCACTCTCACTCCCTCACTTATTCTCTTACTCACTCACTCACTCACTCACTCACTCACTCACTCACTCACTCACTCACTCACTCACTCACCCACTCACTCTCTCACTCCCTCACTTATTCTCTTACTCGCTCACTCACTCACCCACTCACTCACTCACTCACTCACTCACTCACCCACTCACTCTCTCACTCCCTCACTTATTCTCTTACTCGCTCACTCGCTCACTCACTCACTCACTCACTCACTCATTCACTCACTTACTCACTCACTCACTCACTTACTCACTCACTTACTCACCCACTCACTCTCTCACTCCCTCACTTATTCTCTTACTCGCTTGCTCACTCACTCACTCACTCACTCACTCACTCACTCACTCACTTATTCTCTTACTCGCTTGCTCACTCACTCACTCGCTCGCTCGCTCGCTCACTCACTCACTCACTCACTCACTCACTCACTCACTCACTCACTCACTCACTCACTCACTCACTCACTCTCTCACTCCCTCACTTATTCTCTTACTCGCTTGCTCACTCACTAACGTAATCGCTCACGCAGTTACTCACGCACTCACCCACCCATTCACTCTCTGCCACAGTCTCAGTGTTTCTCAAAATTTCTCGTGACTCGACCATTCTCTCACTCTTTCTTGCTCACTCCCAAACGACTAGCTTAAACACTATACGCAAAAATGTCACATTTGTAGATGTTAGTTGACATCAAAGTTTTGACCTCAGTTCATATAATCAATGTAGCTATTGCATATCCCGATATCCCGTATAGTTCCTCGGGGGTCTCTGAAGAGACAAAATAGTAGGACTACTCTACCCTCATGCAAGTCGTACAAGGTAACTAATATGAGCTTGTGCATGGGGGGGTGTGTCTGGCAGCTTCATCATGTAAAACAAATTTCCACAGAAACCACCGATGCAGGAGCATGAGAATGATTGGTGCAGCTGTCGGCAAGGAGACCAGTTATAGTGGTGGCTCCATGCTTCGTAAGGAATTTGATGATGATAACTATTGCGTTAACTAGTGTAAAAGACCGTCATAAGACGGGAATTAAATTGGAACTGGCGGCTCCTGAGCCGACCCAGCTGCAATGGGTACCTCCGAAATCGGCGAGTATTTGCCTGAATGGCGAGGGACACCTGTCTCTGTACAAGAAATAAAGGGATACTCACGTAAAATCAATGTCAGGTTAGACATAAAATAATAACCTGAGATTTCGCCTCGAGTATTAGCGGGCGAACGAAAAAAAAAAAAAAAAAAAAAACAATTAATGTCTAACTTTCAACCAAAGTTGCATCCCTTAGCGTTAGTGACAGAAAAAGCTGGGATTTTATATATATAGGATGCTTTGGTGCAGGCTTCCTGTGTCGAGGCCACCTACAATAGTTGCTTCATGCTCCATAAGGGGCAGAAAAGTTGACATAAAAAGCACAATATATGTTCCTTATGGCTTCATTGTTATATACAGTTATCATTGTTATAGACAGTTATCATTGTTATATACAGTTATCATTGCTTGGTTTGAAGGATTATCTTCATTGCACACGGACTACTCCATGAGTGCTCCGATCTCCTCCCTTAGCTCACACAAGGAGGATCTCAGCACAGTGCACGAACTATGACCTATCATTGTTATATTCAGTGACTCAGTCTGCAACTTCAGACTGAACACGATGACCTATCATTGTGTCGTAGATTTTTGATAGGGGAATTAAGACTTGGGTTGGTCCCTTCTGAATAGATTTGAATAAGTGATGGTCACAGTGAGAGATAGTAATAGCAATAGCTTTCCACGAATGAGATGGTAGACTGTGATAGAGGCTGTCTCTGAAATCGAGAAATCTTCTCTCTTTCACCTGTCTTCTACGACAGATTTAGAGGCGTCAGACAGTCTAAACACACATATATATATATTATATATATATATTCTATCCACTCACGTGCACGCACATACAAGACGACAGTTAGACGTACAGACGTGGGAAAACTATAACAGATGATTACATAGATATTCTAGAACGAGCTGACCAACACGCTGATTAAGTTTAAGGGCAGTTTTAATTATCATCTAGGGAGCCGCGCTAGCGTAGTGGTTACAACACCGCTCTGGCGACCGGGTGATACAGGATCAAACCCGGGCGACGGCATTTGAGGATTTTTCGTCGACCGGGATTTGGACTGGATTAACTCGAGACCTGGCGAGGACATTTGAAGGAGTGTCGTCGACCAGGGACTGGCGGCTCCTGAGCCGACCCAGCTGCAATGGGTACCTCCGAAATCGGCGAGTATTTGCCTGAATGGCGAGGGACACCTGTCTCTGTACAAGAAATAAAGGGATACTCACGTAAAATCAATGTCTCAGGTTAGACATAAAATAATAACCTGAGATTTCGCCTCGAGTATTAGCGGGCGAACGCAAAAAAAAAAAAAAAAAAAAGAAAATTATCATCTAAAATCCCATCACAACACATAAAATTACATCAAAGCATATACAAATAGTCATAAAAATCAAGGAATTTCTACAAGAAATGATAGACCCACAGTTATGATCTTCCCTCGATGTTTAGCCCACAGTCCCGTTAGGAGAACGATGATAGCCCAAAGAGTCACAGATACATATGATTTGGGTCTAATATTTTCCCCTTTTGAAGGTATGAACTGACTTTGTTAGCAGTATCTATTCTAAGGAAAAATATCGTTTAGCAACAAAATCTTGCATAAGGAAAGTTACAAAGTGAGTGAATCAAACGAAGAACATCCTTCAATCTACTTTCACTCGGTTCTTTCATCAGGGCCCTGACTCACACAACCTTACCTACAATCGTGCGGTTGTTCGCCGTCTGGCGCAAGCCTTAGTGTACACTTCGTTTAATCTGTCTATCTGTGGATGAAGTGGATACCCAGCTCTGCAGATATTGGTTTCATTCACCGTGTCCGGGGAGCGTCCTCTTCAGGCGATCGTTCTTTCTTTACAGATTTATGTTTATGTCACTTATGCACGAGGTAAGATTTAGGGTTTCAGCGGGCACACAGTGTCAGAACACGAGGTTTCCCTTAATTAGGAAGATGACCGGTGGACAACTTCTCTCAACAGATAATCTTGGTTCACCACACACTTGGTCAAATAATGTCGGAAAAGTTAATGTTTTTTCTGTAATTATTTCTCGCCACAAGGCAACATGTACATTAGAGTTTGTGAAGAAATATGATCTGGCTCAAAGGCCCAGTATAGCATTTATTCTTTAAAAAAAACCATTAGTGGGATTTGGTATTCTGTCTATCCCTTGAAGGCACACGCCCTGTCAGACAGGTGTTACTTGAAAAACCCACGTGGTTAAAGATATAAAATGTTTATGTTTCTCACAGGTTTGTCTCTGTACTAAACGCCGGCAAAGTTTGGGTTACCCCAGTATTCACTGAATAAAGAAAAAAACACATATGAAATATTTTACATATTATGTGCTCAATATAACTTACATTTTGAACTGCAAGCGTAGAGCTTGACTTGACGTCTAAACTTTCCCGTGAAATAAGTTATATATAAAAATCAATCATCATGAATTAGGAATACCTACGTATTCCGTCAACACTCATGAGGCATCTAGCATTTATAAGTTAGTTTAGAAAAATATTCTCGTCTGAGTATTTAGCAGTTAAATTAAATTCATTACTAGCCGACTGAGTTTAAGCTAGAAATTATAATTTATTCTGTTTTTCCACTGTAACTTGTCGACTAGAGAATATAACAGACTTATAAATTAATCACTCTGCACAAAAGAAACTAGTGGGATAAAATAGGCGGTTTAAACACTTAATCACTCGCAAAATATTAGATACTTAATGTAATATTTACCTCAACACAGAACTACGGTATCACAACGAAACTAAGAGATTTCACTTATAAGTTTAAGTATCTAGAACGAAGTGACCACGTCTACTGCACTTGGAGAATGAGTGAAATAAAGTTTCAAACTCAGGTTAATATCTATGAAACAAACAAGAGATCCCACTATTTCCAAAACCACGCAATAGCGCAGGTCTCACCCCTTCCCTCTCTCTAACACCTCCCATTAACTAGACGCATGCCATAACTGAGACTTCTCGTCTTTACACCTCACGTTTACCAGGGCCAACAGTGAGTGCTGTGTCAGATGGAATTGCCAGACAAATGTCTCATACTGCGCCGTGGAGATGTCGGTTATCGCGCCTCACATGAGCGCTCAGCCGAAGAAAACGCGCGTGTCAGCTGAATGTGCAGACAAAAGTCTGCTCGTATGTCTGAAATAGATGCATATTCACACGTTCTCGTCTACCTAAGTGGCTGACGTCTTACATAATAGAAATGCGTATCCCAGTATGAGAAAGAAAGCGGAAAAGTGAGAATGGGAAAGAAAATATTTTTCGCAAACGAACGAATGCGAAAAATACAGGAAAAGGGTAAAGAGTGATAATAAAATAGAGGACACGGGTAGAAAAAAAGAGAATATAGAAAATTTATAGAACATAAAACTCTCTGTGACATATTGTTATAAAACAATGTTTCTTAACCTTTTAGAGATCACGCACCCCTTTACAGCATCTTAAGAAGCCTAACACCCCTTTACAGAAGCCTCGCACCCCTTTACATGATCTTAGTAAGCCTCGTACCCCTTTACAGAAGCCTCACACCCCTTTACATGATCTTATTAAGCCTCGTACCCCTTTACAGCATTTTAAGAAGCCTTGCACCCCTTTACAGCATCTAAGGAAGCCTTGCACCCCTTTACAGCATCTAAGGAAGCCTTGCACTCCTTTACAGCATCTAAGGAAGCCTTGCAGCCCTTTACAGCATCTTATGAAGCCTCGCACCCCTGCACTGAAGCCTCGCACCCCTTTACAGCGTCTTAAGCCTCGCACTCCTTTACAGCATCATAAGAAGCCTCGCACCCCTTTACTGGAGCCTCGCACCTCTTTACAGCACCTTAGGAAGCCTCGCACCCCTTTACAGCATCTTAAGAAGCCTCGCGCCTCATTATCGTCTAACTCGCAAAATATGCCATTAAAGTGAAAAAAAGATACAATTATATTTTGAAAAAGTCTTATTAACAAAATGTGACGAAAGTTCGGTATTGAATTTACGTTGTCAATAATCTAATTTATACAAATACATTTCAGTGTGGTGGATTATATTGTGTTTATGATGATTCGCCTTTTAAATAACTGGGATGTCTCGTACCCCCTGAAGGTAGGTTTTGCACCTCTCAGGGGGTGCATGATAACCATTGTTAAAAAGCATTGTTATTTACAGTGACCCAGTCTGCAACTTCAGACATAACACTATGACCTATCATTGTTACAAACAGTGACCCAATCTGGAACTTCAGACATAACACTATGACTTATCATTGTTATTTACAGTGACTCAGTCTGCAACTTCAGACATAACACTATGACCTCACCTAATCTCCAGTTTTCGTTTTCTGCTCGAATATTTCAACACAAATTGTGGCTTTTGAAAATTTCAGCGAACTCTGGTACCTGACTATGCTCTCAAGTTAGTGAATATAAAGGTAGCGATGAAGGGAACTGGTCAACTCATAAAGCTGAACCTGGTGTATTGGTCTCTAACACGTCACTCCCCTTCGGCAGTTTCAATTTTTTCCTTCTGAAACTCTTACATTTGTCTGTCACCAAATTCTTACATTTGTCCATTCTGAAACTCTTACATTTGTCTGTCATGATAACTGTTACATTTGTCAGTCACCAAACTCTTACATTTGTCCGTTCTTCTTCTTCTTCTGGTTTCAGTTTGTAATTGTAGTCATGCCAAATCCGCCAGGACGAAGTCCACAGTCTTTTCCAGGTCAGCGCGGCAGCCCCATAGCTTCTGCTTGAGCTCAGCACCCCCTGGCCAGGTCAGACGTGGTGGGTCATCATGGGGTGAGCAGTTATCGAGAATGTGTTCAGGGATCTGGATTCCAGTTCCACATGAACATTCATTTGTATGAGATATCCTGAGGCGATAGAGGTGGCGTAGTAATCTACAGTGTCCAGTTCTCAGGCGGAATATGATGGTTTGTTGTTGTCTGTTAAGTTGGTGGATTGGATCATCTCTGCTGTATGTATCACCGTCCACCTTCCACTGATTTTTTTTACTTGTTGTGGATGATGGTTTTAGCTTCTCTATAGGGCAGTGGGTGACTGAATTGTTCCATTTTACTGTCACTTCTAGATTGAGCATCTGCTCTCTCATTTCCAGTGATTCCAGAATGAAAGGGTAACCACTGAAGAGTAATGGCTGATGACCTTTGAATAATGTTAAGCTCAGATCTGATCTCATACGTCATGTTTTCATTTCTGGTGTTCTGTATTGATTCCAGTAATGATCTACAGTCAGTGAAGATTACTATCTTAGCTCGTGGCTGGTGTTTTGTATTGATTCCAGTAATGATCTACAGTCAGTGAAGATTACTATCTTAGCTGGTGGTTGTTGTTCTGGTGAGGATTTTCAGATCTTTTAGTAGTGCCATAGCTTCTGCCCTGAAATTGGAGGAGATCTTTCCAGTTGGGAAGGTCTTACGGATGATCTTCCCGTTTACAAATCTTACAAAAATGCCTCCTCCCCCATTCTTTACTGCTCCCTCTGCGGATCCATCTGTGTATACATGTGTCCACTCTTTCGGGTTGTTCTGTTCTTCAATCATCTCCTGAGCCAAGATTTTTAGTTGTGGAGGGGTCTGGTGGCCTTTCTTTCTTATTTCAGGGACTTCTGTGATGATAGATATATTTTCATGGCAGTTGTTTGGGTCCTCATAATCGATTAACATTTCCTGTCCGTTCTGAAAGTCTTACATTTGTCAGCTCTAAAACTCTTACATTTGTCTATCCCGAAACTCTTACATTTGTCTATTCTGAAGCTCTTACATTTGTCGATCCCGAAACTCTTACATTTGTCTGCCATGAAACTCTTACATTTGTCTATCCCGAAACTCTTACATTTGTCTGTCATCAAACTCTTACATTTGTCTGTCATCAAACTCTTACATTTGTATGCTCTGAAACTCTTACATTTGTCTATCCTGAAGCTCTTACATTTGTCTGTCCTGAAGCTCTTATATTTGTCTGTTCTGAAACTCTTAAATTTGTCTATCCCGAAGCTATTACTTTTGTCTGTCATGAAACTTTTACATGTATCTGCTCTGAAACTCTTACATTTGTCCGTCATGAAACTCTTACATTTGTCTGCTCTGAAACTCTTACATTTGTCTATCCCGAAACTCTTACATTTGTCTATCCTGAAACTCTTACATTTGTCTACACCGAAACTCTCATATTTGTCTACCACGAAACGCTTACATTTGTCTGCTCTGAAACTCTTACATTTGTCTATCCCGAAACTCTTACATTTGTCTACCACGAAACTCTTACATTTGTCTATCCCGAAACTCTTACATTTGTCTATCCCGAAAATCTTACATTTGTCTATCCCGAAACTCTTATTGTCTACCACGAAACTCTTACATTTGTCTGCTCTGAAACTCTTACATTAGTCTATCCCGAAACTGTTACTTTTGTCTGTCATGAAACTTTTACATGTATCTGCTCTGAAACGCTTACATTTGTCTGTTCCTAAACTCTTACATTTGTCTGTTCCGACACGCTTAAATTTGTCTGTCATGAAACTCTTACATTTATCTGCTCTGAAACTCTTACATTTGTCTACCCCAAAACTCTTACTTTTGTCTATCCCGGAACTCTTACATTTGTCCGTTCCGAAACTATTACATTTGTTTATTCTGAAACTCTTACATTTGTCCGTCATGAAACTCTTACATTTGTCTGTTCTAAAACTCTTACATTTGTCTATCCCGAAACTCTTACATTTGTCTATCCCGAAACTCTTACATTTGTCTATCCCGAAACTCTTACATTTGTCTACCACGAAACTCTTACATTTGTCTATCCCGAAACTCTTACATTTGTCTATCCTCAAACTCTTACATTTGTCTATCCCGAAACTCTTATTGTCTACCACGAAACTCTTACATGTGTCTGCTCTGAAACTCTTGCATTTGTCTATCCCGAAACTATAACATTTGTCTACCCCGAAACTCTTACATTTGTCCGTCCTGTAACTTGTATATTTGTCCTGTCTGTCATGAGAACGTTATATTTGTCCTGGTTAGAAAGATGAATGTAATAACAGTTTCTCGTTATCTTCTTTGATAACAAATCCCCTCTTCTTGCTCCTCGACTTATTTTTGTTCTCCCCCTCCTCCTCCGTGCTCGTTTTTTTTTTTTTTTTCAGTTTTTATCTTTTTCTTGCTCTTCTACTTATTTCTTCTTTCACTCCTTTTTCTCTTTCCTCTTTCTTTTTCCTTTTTCTATTTCCTTTTTCTCTTTCCTTTTTCAATTCCCCATCTTCCTTGACCTCTGTGGGTTTAAAAAAAAATATCATCTCCTTTCATGTTTATTTCCTTTTTCTCTCCTCTCCAACGAACCCGTGAGTATCTTTGTCGCGTGCACAATTTCCATTATATTTCGTCCTCACCGACCTTTCCCCAAGTACGTAACCGCTAATTGTAAGAAAACCTCTCTAACAGCATACTTAATGCATCTTTGTTACTTCGCTAATTGCAAGGACGAATTCTGTACTCGGCAAATTTTTCCGTTTCATTTCAGGTCATTTTCTGTGTTTGTTTATTAGGAAAAAACAAAAATACACACACACAGTACGATCTTGTCATGTGTTTTCAGTTGCTATCAAGTACGAACGTTTTCGGTGACAGGGAAAAAGAGTTACGGAAATCAAATGCTCAAAAAAAAAAAAAACTTAATTAAAATAATTAACATGATTAAGGTTAAAAGTTAAAGATAGACCCGTAGCAGATACGACCGTAAAGGCGTGAAGTGTTAGAGACTTAACTATACTTGCTCTCAGCTTTATGAGGTGGGGGTGACCAGGCGTCTTCCTCGCTGCTTTTGCCTTCTCAAGAGCCGAGTCGTCAAGTA
Organism: Oreohelix idahoensis; assembly: GCA_024509875.1. Lineage (NCBI taxonomy): Eukaryota > Metazoa > Mollusca > Gastropoda > Stylommatophora > Oreohelicidae > Oreohelix > Oreohelix idahoensis. The sequence continues at coordinate 59,794 of JAMPIV010001368.1, forward strand.
CCCATTCACAACCGGGTAGTCTGAGCGTGGCCTCGCAAGCAAGCTGTCTAACGTCTAAAAAGACGTTGGCGATGGATGGGACACAATCTGTAAAACATGTTGATAGCATTACAAAGCAGTCCTTGTTCTGGAACTCCCAGGTAAGAGAGGCACAGGTAGACCAAGAAGCACACGGAGACGAGAGCTGGAGACAGAAGTGAAAATGATGAGGACGACGTGGAAAAAAACTTGAGCTGATGGCACGTGACAGGAAGACTTGGCACGTGTTGTTGAAGGCCTATGCTCCTTGAAGAGCTAAAGGGTATTGACTGATGATTGATTGACTAACCACTTTGCCATTGGACGTTATTAATATTCTCTAAGTAGAAAAGTATTTCAGATTCTTCATCTTGGATCCTTAGCACATAACTGACAAAGCAGTCAGTGGCCATCACGCCTAGTGGCATCTTGTAGGGCAGCAACAAATTATCCCCATTTCGCTCAGTCGGTGGCCATCCTTTTGTGCCGTGCCCCAACTCTGGTTCATGCTTTGCATCTCAGTCTCCACTGGAGGCTATTTCAGATTAATGTAGATACATGTTGCCATAGAAACGTAGCTTAACTATAACATAACTTGGTGGTTGTGCGGAATATGTTCGTTGTTGTAGTTAAGTGATTACTGGAATCATCAGATTGTATTTTGTTTCCTTGCAAACAATGAAGACGGTTATTGAATGCTGTTTCTTCGAATATGCTTTTTAAATTAATGGATGAAAAGATCCTGTTCAACCCTGGATGGGTTATACATAAGGATGTATGAGGTCTAATAATCAATCAGTCAGTACCGTTTAATTCCCAAAGGAGCATGAGCCTTCAGCTAACGCAACCCGTCCTCCTGTCTCGTGCCATCAGCTCAAGGACTTTCCATGTCTTTCTCAATTCACATTTCTGCTACTACCTGTGCAGTTTTCCTCTGTTCGTTCAGTGGTATGAAATGAATATTCCAGATGCCAATTCTAGAGATTTTCCAAGAAGGTGAAAGGTGAGTCGGCAATACAAACTCAATTCGACTTTCTCTGGGCCGCAACATGAGCCTCTTTACCAGAGGACCTTCTCCTGTCTTGGATGATTGATTTGAATTATTGTCTGTAGTAGACCAAAAAATGATGCTTCGATGACAGGTCAATAGTGCGAACCGAAAGACATAACACCGGAAGTCAACTATGGGCAGTACAGCCTATTAATGACGCAATCACTTCTGTTGTTTCCCTATCAGACAGTATAGGCCAGTCCACACAAGACAAAGAGACCTTAATACTGTGTCTAGTACATGATAGTAGACTTAGAACAGTAAAGTACAGGACAGGGGGTAGGTTTTGGTATTGTATAAACATTTGAATTGACAGCACAAGACAGGAATTATTGACATATTTTTGTTGAAGACCTCTGCTTCACAGAGAACTGAACGGTATAGATGATGTTGATGATTGTCGTGGAATATTCTAATCCACATATATAAATTATCAAGTAAATATAAAGCCTAATAACTACATATAATAAATAAAGGAAGAAGAATGGTAAAGAACAGTGCTGTCACAATGACAGTACTCGAAATCCCCCTTGTTTTCTGCTTCGTCTGCAAATTGTAACGCTTTCACGTTGATAGTAAAAGCTTACTGTATTATACCCGCTTTCTTCAATGAAACGTGTGCTGTATTTCTTGGAAAAACATTGAGAGGCACCCTGCGTAATGACCTAAATTAATCCTAACATTAATTATACTGCGTTACCAAAACGAACGAACAGATGGACTAAAGGATAGAGAGGGAGGGCTGAAAATCAGGAACGCATGCAACACGCGTCGCGCGATACACAATTACTACTATCACGCGTGTAAGACTACATGCACTAACTTTTTTTCAGACGGACAGTGATAAATTCACTACCCTTCCCAGAGTTAGGTTTTAAAATCATAAAAAACGCTTATTAGGAAAGATAACAATAGATGGGTTTACGGTTGAAAACATAACAGTACCCAGACAGCACATCTTCGAAACAGGAGGTAGAAAATACATATTTTGAACGCAGCCACGTAGCTCTTTTAAATTTGGATATTTGGGTTCCTTGGGGCTTGCTGACAAAGAATATGTAAAACGTTACGCAAATAGTCCAGGAATTAATAAATTATACCCAAAATAAAATAGTGGGGATGCCTGACAGCATGGAATCATTTCTGCTCATAAAATTTTTTTATAACGTGTTTGAAAAAAATCTTACGTTACAGAATTAGCCTACCATGTAAACTCCAAATTGATTGGAGCGCAACAAATGAAAGACTAACCACGATTGGTCGGGCTATAAATACTATCTTTCGTTGTTAGGGGGAGACGTGAAAAGGTAACATTTTTTCAAACACTTGTCGAAACGTGGCCTCATTGGCTAGACTCGCTGATATACTCACTTAGGAGCGTTAGTTCGAGACCACTAGTGCAAATAATCTTGATAAAGCAACAGTGCGTTGAAGCCAGCTCATATTTGTGTTAAATAAAAGCCTGGAACATAAGCAGATGGGAATTTGTGCCAGTAATTGTGCCAGAATTCATTGCTAATCAACGTATCTGTGTTTATTTCCATGAAATTGTGGTAAGCTTGAACCATTCAGTATCTTTTAATGAAAATTGAATGTAAATTGTTAATTTATGCCTGTATATATATGTGTAGTTCAGTGGCAAACAGGAGATAAAGCCTATAATGCTCCAGCCTGAACAGAGGGTGTCGGAGGGAAGTAAAACGGCATGGAATGGCCAAATAGTACACTGACACCTGGATGATTGATTAGACAGAAATAATGCTGGAAGTGCAGAGGCGTGGTAACCATTAAGGAGGTAAATACTGGTATAAAGTATTTCAGATGAAGCTGACAGTTGGCCTAACGCTCTGAACTCAATGTTTGTGTTGTATTGTGATCAGTGTAAAAGAGAATATAAATTAGTTATGAAGTAGAAGGTACATCCTTCTTGATTTCAGGGACCGTGGTCTTGATGGTACTGAGCAGCACCTGGTCAGAGCTTTGCTGAATCCAGAGTCGGACAGCATACTCCTTGGTCTTTTTAGCTATCAGTGAGGTGTCTCCAGAGCCCAGAGGAGAATTCGAGCAGAGGAGTCCTTTCCTGCCGCCATCACGCAAGATAAGCTGATTTGGCCAGCTGAGCTCAACATTATGTCCCCTCATCTTGAAATGACTTTGTAAAAAATAACATTCAGAGGGGAATTTAATTGTCTTAATATCAGGAACTGAGAACATCTCCAATACTAGTCCCAAAAGACAAACTATTGAAGTCATGATGACAAATACCAACAGAGCTTGAACAAAACAAAACCAGTATTACCTCATATTACCACTACACAACTGACACACATAGGATATTTTAATAATATATATGTCACTACAATATTCATATTGATAAAGTCTGTACATATACTTGTAATTAAAATTGATTGTGATTCCTGGTTCCTTTGTATTTGAATCAGGACACATATACCTTTATGATAACCATGAATACATATTGTTATTTGAAAAGTTATCAGTGACTCCTTAAGATATTCTCATAGAGTGTTATATGTATGTGAGTGTCACAGTGTTGTCAAGAGTAGTGGATTAAATTAAATTGTTTATCTGTCTGTTGTTGTGACTTACACTTCATCATACACATACCCTAGACACATAACGTAGTCATCACACTATTCCAGAATAATTCTGACTGAGATATATAGATATGTGGTAGCAAGTAAGGTTATCTATAATACACTACTCTTAATAGATATAGATACCTTCACAGCTGATCTCAGTCAGTACACTAAGTCCCCCTATAAATATTTATAACATCCCACTTCACCACATATATTGGGGTCTCTCGCTCTTGGGATTTTGAATCTTTCCCTATTAAAAATATTGGGGGTAATTCACTTCAGGGAATATAAGAATTAAAAGGTATCCTTGGGTGGAATTAAATAAGGTTGAGCTCACGGTGCCTGTGTTGTCCATTAGATATATTTAGAGATTAAAATTGTTGGTTAGACATTGTAGAAATTTACCTGATAGACAATGGCGGACCTGGCCAAGTTTCGATCTGCTGCTGTACAGACTGCAAAAGAGTTAGGATTAGATGGGCAAGTTATGGTTGCCTATGTCACTACGGAATGTGACAAATTTATTGAACGCGAAGAAAGAAGATTAGAAAAAGAGGCCGAAAGAAAGTTAGAGGCTGAGACTAAGAGGTTGCAAGCTGAGGCTGAGACTAAGAGGTTGCAGATTGAGGCTGACAAAGAGGCTAAAGCATTGGAAGCCGAAGAAAGAAGACAGGCAGCAGAAAAGAGAGAGATTAGAGAGATTAGCTGCAGAAAGGGAAGCAGAAGATAAAAGATTACAAAGGGAACATGAATTACGACTAAGGGAGTTTGAGTTTCAAGGCCATGCTCCTGAAAATGGTGCCAGTCCCTTTGCCTCTGATGCTACGGTTACTCAGGGAGCCTCAACCTCAGCTATGAACTTTCATTTAGATCATTTTGTTGAGAAAGACGATGATATTGAGAGCTATATAAATAGATATGAACTATTAGCTACCACGTATGGGTTAGAGAGAGAAAGGTGGAGCTTAAAGTTATCTCAGGGACTTCGTGGGGCAGCTTATGAAGTTTTTGCAAAAATGAGCAGAGGTGATCAGGAAAATTATGACATGCTAAAGCAGGCTCTTTTGTTAAGGTATGAAAAAGAATGCAGAATTTTATAGGAAAAAAATTAGGAATGCTAAACTACTGTCAGGTGAAACCTATCACCAGTTCTCTGCACGAATAGAGACATACTTGGAGAAATGGACTTCTCTGGGGAAAACCCAAGATCTTAAGGAAATGGTCATTATAGAGCAATTAAGAGAGTCCATGGCTCCAGACCTGAGAAAGTTTCTCATGGAACAAGGTGCAGAGAGGCTGGATGAGTTGCTAAATGTTGCTGAAAGGTATCAAGCAGCTCAAGCAGAGGTAACAGGTAATAAAGAGAAACAAGTGGATAACTTTAGGGCACCACAGAACTTTAATAAATTTGATCCTAAGGATCAAAATAAAGGTAAGCACCAATTTGATAGGCCACGGTATGAAAATAAAAATAAATTCCCACAATTCGATGAAAGGAAATATAATGAAAGAAAATCTTTCAACCAAGGAAAAAGGTGGTGTAAGAATTGTCAGATGGACAATCATGACACTGACCGTTGCAGAAGGAAACCTGTGTATATGGCAACCCTTCAGGTCAGGTCGACCTCAAGACAGGAGGAGGATATTATGTTTGGATACCACTCCAGAAGAGATGAGGAAGGCACAGGCTGGGGATAAAACACTCAAGCCTTGTTTCAGAAAATTGTCAACTTGTCATACAACTCCAGGCAAGGGAGATTTTTACATGAAAAACAAGTTGATGTATAGGAAGACTGGAGCTAGATCCAAAGGTCAAGGACAGCTGGTTCTTCCAAAAAGATATAGGGCAGACTTAATAAGGAGCCTACATGTGAAACCAGATGGGGACCATGAGAAAATAGGTACCATCATTCAAAAGGTGGCTCACAATTATTATTGGCCCAAAGCAAGATGGGACATTGAAAATTTTTGTAGAAAGGTGTAGCATAGCACATGAGGGAACACCCACAAGTGGGAACATGGATCAGGACCTGGACACGCCCCGGGGCAAAATTAGGCCTGATAATAAAAAGAGATATAGATTTGATAAAGTGGACCAAATGGAATGGGAAGCCCCTTTCACGGACAAGCTTCACTTAACTGTTTTACAATGGCCACTATGCGGAGAGTGCAAAAGATGTCTTACCCCAGGATAAGCCGAAAATCCCTCAATCGGACTTAAACAAACTGGAGGAAGAGGATGTAGGGAGGAAATCTCTCATCAAGAATTTTAAGTGGGGAGAAAGCCCCAAAAGAATTGGTAGCGGTCGTTTTGTGAATGATAATTCTGGGAGGAAAAATCATCACTATAAAGCTTCGAGTGGAAGAGACCATACCGGTGCATGGACAAATAGGTCCACACAATTAAAGGTCCACTCGAAGCTTTGTTAAGAACGTGGACTGATGAAAAGGCAGAGGAAAACATTACATCTTCATACCAATATGTGAATGAGCTGACCACTCGTTTAAAAACTGGCTGGAAACTTGCCAATGAAAATTTGAAACAAGCCAGGAAGAAACATGCTGCCTATTATAACAGGAAGGCGAAAGACAGAAATTTGGCTGTGGGAGAGAAAGTACTGCTTCTTTTGCCTGGGAGTCAGAATAAGTTACAAATTGGATGGCAGGGTCCATATACAGTTCTAGAGAAGGTGTCTAGAACAAATTATAAGATAGATAAGAAGGGGAAAGAAAAAATCTATCATGTGAATCTCCTGAAGAAATATTTGGAAAGAGAACATCAGGAAGAGACACACTTGTTGACCTTGTCCATCGCCATGGAGATGAAAAAGGAACCACTTTCATCATTTGAATATCCATTACACCCCTGTGAGACAGCAGCACAGGTGAAAATCAGTACACATTTAACGAAAACTCAGAAAGAGAGAGTGCAAAAACAGGTTCTAAATAATCATGCAGAGGTGTTAACAGACCGACCAGGCATACAAACCTATTGGAATATGATATGAAACTAATAGACTCCACACCTGTCTGTATGAAACCATATTCGATTCCGTTTGCTAAGGAGAAAGCTTTGAAGGAAGAGATAGACTATCTATTGAAGGAAGGAATTATTTCGCACAGTGAGTCTTCGTATAGTTCCGGTGTGGTACTCTAAGGAAGCCCTCTGGAGAACATAGACTCTGTATAGATTACAGGAGACTGAATGCTATTACAGAAGGACAGGTGGATCCATTGCCGGATACAAATCAGCTGTTTGCCAGGCTAAATAAAGCTAAATATTTCTCAAAAGTGGATCTGAGTAAAGGATACTATCAGATTCCAGTAAAGCCTGAGGTTAGACCATACCTAGCTTTTAGTACCTCAGAAGGACACTATGAGTTTAATAGATTGACATTTGGATTGAAGAATGCGCCTAGTGTCTTCTCTAGAATGATGAGAAAATTATTGGATCATCTGAATAATCCCTGTATAACAAATTTTATGGATGATATCCTTATAGCAACAGAAACATTTGAGGAACACATTGACTCTCTGAACATGCTGTTTGATCGACTTAGGGAGGCAAATTTAACAGCCCGACCAACCAAATGTTGCGTTGGATGTAAAGAATTGGAATTTTTGGGACACACAGTTTATCAGGGAAACATGACCCCTGACCCAAAGAATTTAGAGAAACTACAGAAAGCCCCGAGACCACAAACCAAGAAGGACGTGAGATCCTTTGTCTCATTATGTGGTTTCTACCAGAAGTATATCAAAAACTTTAATTCCATATGTGCACCGTTAACTGAATTGACACGTAAAGGACATCCAGATCGCATTACATGGACACCACAATGTGAAATGACTTACCAAGAATTGAAGGAAAAGCTCACAAGTAAACCCATTTTGAAATTACCTGATTTAAGTCAAGAATTCATAGTAAGGACGGATGCAAGTAATATTGGGTTAGGTGCAACTCTACTACAGAAATCAGATGCATTGGATGGGGAATTAAGCCCAGTGGCATATGCTAGCAGAAAGTTGAATAAAGCTGAAATCAATTACCCAACTAGCGAAAAAGAATGTCTTGCAGTAATATGGGCGATAAAGAAATTCAATATTTATCTATATGGGAAGGCATTTAAGTTGCAAACAGACCACAAACCGTTATCGTTTCTAGCACAGGCTAAGCATGAGAACTCTAGGTTACTCCGATGGTCTTTACTTCTGGCTCCATATAATTTTAGCATTGAGTATATATGTGGAAAAACCAATTTGGGAGCGGATTTTTTAAGCCGCCATCCGTGTGATGAGAATCACCGTAAACCCCAGAAATAATAATAAATTTCTCTATGTGAATATAGAATAAAGGACTGACATATAATGTCTGTTTTAAGAGGGGAGGTGTCGTGGAATATTCTAATCCACATATATAAATTATCAAGTAAATATAAAGCCTAATAACTACATATAATAAATAAAGGAAGAAGAATGGTAAAGAACAGTGCTGTCACAATGACAGTACTCGAAATCCCCCTTGTTTTCTGCTTCGTCTGCAAATTGTAACGCTTTCACGTTGATAGTAAAAGCTTACTGTATTATACCCGCTTTCTTCAATGAAAAAAAAAACGTGTGCTGTATTTCTTCGAAAAAAAACATTGAGAGGCACCCTGCGTAATGACCTAAATTAATCCTAACATTAATTATACTGCGTTACCAAAACGAACGAACAGATGGACTAAAGGATAGAGAGGGAGGGCTGAAAATCAGGAACGCATGCAACACGCGTCGCGCGATACACAATTACTACTATCACGCGTGTAAGACTACATGCACTAACTTTTTTTCAGACGGACAGTGATAAATTCACTACCCTTCCCAGAGTTGGGTTTTAAAATCATAAAAAACGCTTATTAGGAAAGATAACAATAGATGGGTTTACGGTTGAAAACATAACAGTACCCAGACAGCACATCTTCGAAACAGGAGGTAGAAAATACATATTTTGAACGCAGCCACGTAGCTCTTTTAAATTTGGATATTTGGGTTCCTTAGGGCTTGCTGACCAAGAATATGTAAAACGTTACGCAAATAGTCCAGGAATTAATAAATTATAACCAAAATAAAATAGTGGGGATGCCTGACAACATGGAATCATTTCTGCTCATAAAATTTTTTTTATAACGTGTTTGAAAAAAAATCTTACGTTACAGAATTAGCCTACCATGTAAACTCCAAATTGATTGGAGCGCAACAAATGAAAGACTAACCACGATTGGTCGGGCTATAAATACTATCTTTCGTTGTTAGGGGAGACGTGAAAAGGTAACATTTTTTCAAACACTTGTCGAACCTGGCCTCATTGGCTAGACTCGCTGATATACTCACTTAGGAGCGTTAGTTCGAGACCACTAGTGCAAATAATCTTGATAAAGCAACAGTGCGTTGAAGCCAGCTCATATTTGTGTTAAATAAAAGCCTGGAACATAAGCAGATGGGAATTTGTGCCAGTAATTGTGCCAGAATTCATTGCTAATCAACGTATCTGTGTTTATTTCCATGAAATTGTGGTAAGCTTGAACCATTCAGTATCTTTTAATGAAAATTGAATGTAAATTGTTAATTTATGCCTGTATATATATGTGTAGTTCAGTGGCAAACAGGAGATAAAGCCTATAATGCTCCAGCCTGAACAGAGGGTGTCGGAGGGAAGTAAAACGGCATGGAATGGCCAAATAGTACACTGACACCTGGATGATTGATTAGACAGAAATAATGCTGGAAGTGCAGAGGCGTGGTAACCATTAAGGAGGTAAATACTGGTATAAAGTATTTCAGATGAAGCTGACAGTTGGCCTAACGCTCTGAACTCAATGTTTGTGATGTATTGTGCTCAGTGTAAAAAGAAAGTATAAGTTAGTTATGAAGTAGAAGGTACATCCTTCTTGATTTCAGGGACCGTGGTCTTGATGGTACTGAGCAGCACCTGGTCAGAGCTTTGCTGAATCCAGAGTCGGACAGCATACTGCTTGGTCTTTTTAGCTATCAGTGAGGTGTCTCCAGAGCCCAGAGGAGAATTCGAGCAGAGGAGTCCTTTCCTGCCGCCATCACGCAAGATAAGCTGATTTGGCCAGCTGAGCTCAACATTATGTCCCCTCATCTTGAAATGACTTTGTAAAAAATAACATTCAGAGGGGAATTTAATTGTCTTAATATCAGGAACTGAGAACATCTCCAATACTAGTCCCAAAAGACAAACTATTGAAGTCATGATGACAAATACCAACAGAGCTTGAACAAAACAAAACCAGTATTACCTCATATTACCACCACACAACTGACACACATAGGATATTTTAATAATATATGTCACTACAATATTCATATTGATAAAGTCTGTACATATACTTGTAATTAAAATTGATTGTGATTCCTGGTTCCTTTGTATTTGAATCAGGACACATATACCTTTATGATAACCATGAATACATATTGTTATTTGAAAAGTTATCAGTGACTCCTTAAGATATTCTCATAGAGTGTTATATGTATGTGAGTGTCACAGTGTTGTCAAGAGTAGTGGATTAAATTAAATTGTTTATCTGTCTGTTGTTGTGACTTACACTTCATCATACACATACCCTAGACACATAACGTAGTCATCACACTATTCCAGAATAATTCTGACTGAGATATATAGATATGTGGTAGCAAGTAAGGTTATCTATAATACACTACTCTTATTAGATATAGATACCTTCACAGCTGATCTCAGTCAGTACACTAAGTCCCCTATAAATATTTATAACATCCCACTTCACCACATATATTGGGGTCTCGCTCTTGGGATTTTGAATCTTTCCCTATTAAAAATATGGGGGTAATTCACTTCAGGGAATATAAGAATTAAAAGGTATCCTTGGGTGGAATTAAATAAGGTTGAGCTCACGGTGCCTGTGTTGTCCATTAGATATATTTAGAGATTAAATTGTTGGTTAGACATTGTAGAAATTTACCTGATAGACAATGGCGGACCTGGCCAAGTTTCGATCTGCTGCTGTACAGACTGCAAAAGAGTTAGGATTAGATGGGCAAGTTATGGTTGCCTATGTCACTACGGAATGTGACAAATTTATTGAACGCGAAGAAAGAAGATTAGAAAAAGAGGCCGAAAGAAAGTTAGAGGCTGAGACTAAGAGGTTGCAAGCTGAGGCTGAGACTAAGAGGTTGCAGATTGAGGCTGACAAAGAGGCTAAAGCATTGGAAGCCGAGGAAAGAAGACAGGCTGCAGAAAGAGAAGAGATTAGCTGCAGAGAGGGAAGCAGAAAAGGAGGAGAAAAGATTACAAAGGGAACATGACTTACGACTAAGGGAGTTTGAGTTTCAAGGCCATGCTCCTGAAAATGGTGCCAGTCCCTTTGCCTCTGATGCTACAGTTACTCAGGGAGCCTCAACCTCAGCTATGAACTTTCATTTAGATCATTTTGTTGAGAAAGACGATGATATTGAGAGCTATATAAATAGATATGAACTATTAGCTACCACGTATGGGTTAGAGAGAGAAAGGTGGAGCTTAAAGTTATCTCAGGGACTTCGTGGGGCAGCTTATGAAGTTTTTTGCAAAAATGAGCAGAGGTGATCAGGAAAATTATGACATGCTAAAGCAGGCTCTTTTGTTAAGGTATATGAAAAGAATGCAGAATTTTATAGGAAAAAATTTAGGAATGCTAAACTACTGTCAGGTGAAACCTATCACCAGTTTTCTCTGCACGAATAGAGACATACTTGGAGAAATGGACTTCTCTGGGGAAAACCCAAGATCTTAAGGAAATGGTCCTTATAGAGCAATTAAGAGAGTCCATGGCTCCAGACCTGAGAAAGTTTCTCATGGAACAAGGTGCAGAGAGGCTGGTGAGTTGCTAAATGTTGCTGAAAGGTATCAAGCAGCTCAAGCAGAGGTAACAGGTAATAAAAAGAAACAAGTGGATAACTTTAGGGCACCACAGAACTTTAATAAATTTGATCCTAAGGATCAAAATAAAGGTAAGCACCAATTGATAGGCCACGGTATGAAAATAAAAATAAATTCCCACAATTCGATGAAAGGAAATATAATGAAAGAAAATCTTTCAACCAAGGAAAAAGGTGGTGTAAGAATTGTCAGATGGACAATCATGACACTGACCGTTGCAGAAGGAAACCTGTGTATATGGCAACCCTTCAGGTCAGGTCGACCTCAAGACAGGAGGAGGATATTATGTTGGATACCACTCCAGAAGAGATGAGGAAGGCACAGGCTGGGGATAAAACACTCAAGCCTTGTTTCAGAAAATTGTCAACTTGTCATACAACTCCAGGCAAGGGAGATTTTTACATGAAAAACAAGTTGATGTATAGGAAGACTGGAGCTAGATCCAAAGGTCACGGACAGCTGGTTCTTCCTAAAAGATATAGGGCAGACTTAATAAGGAGCCTACATGTGAAACCAGATGGGGACCATGAGAAGATAGGTACCATCATTCAAAAGGTGGCTCACAATTATTATTGGCCCAAAGCAAGATGGGACATTGAGAATTTTGTAGAAAGGTGCAGCATAGCACATGAGGGAACACCCACAAGTGGGAACATTGATCAGGACCTGGACACGCCACGGGGCAAAATTAGGCCTGACAATAAAAAGAGAAATAGATTTGAAAAAGTGGACCAAATGGAATGGGAAGCCCCTTTTCACGGACAAGCTTCACTTAACTGTTTTACAATGGCCACTATGCGGAGAGTGCAAAAAGATGTCTTACCCCAGGATAAGCCGAAAATCCCTCAATCGGACTTAAACAAACTGGAGGAAGAGGATGTAGGGAGGAAATCTCTCATCAAGAATTTTAAGTGGGGAGAAAGCCCCAAAAGAAAATTTGGTAGCGGTCGTTTTGTGAATGATAATTCTGGGAGGAAAAATCATCACTATAAAGCTTCGAGTGGAAGAGACCATACCGGTGCATGGACAAATAGGTCCACACAATAAAAGGTCCACTTGAAGCTTTGTTAAGAACGTGGACTGATGAAAAGGCAGAGGAAAACATTACATCATACCAATATGTGAATGAGCTGACCACTCGGTTAAAAACTGGCTGGAAACTTGCCAATGAAAATTTGAAACAAGCCAGGAAGAAACATGCTGCCTATTATAACAGGAAGGCGAAGGACAGAAATTTGGCTGTGGGAGAGAAAGTACTGCTTCTTTTGCCTGGGAGTCAGAATAAGTTACAAATTGGATGGCAGGGTCCATATACAGTTCTAGAGAAGGTGTCTAGAACAAATTATAAGATAGATAAGAAGGGGAAAGAAAAAATCTATCATGTGAATCTCCTGAAGAAATATTTGGAAAGAGAACATCAGGAAGAGACACACTTGTTGACCTTGTCCATCGCCATGGAGATGAAAAAGGAACCACTTTCATCATTTGAATATCCATTACACCCCTGTGAGACAGCAGCACAGGGGAAAATCAGTACACATTTAACGAAAACTCAGAAAGAGAGAGTGCAACAGGTTCTAAATAATCATGCAGAGGTGTTAACAGACCGACCAGGGCATACAAACCTATTGGAATATGATATGAACCTAATAGACTCCACACCTGTCTGTATGAAACCATATTCGATTCCGTTTGCTAAGGAGAAAGCTTTGAAGGAAGAGATAGACTATCTATTGAATGAAGGAATTATTTCGCACAGTGAGTCTTCGTATAGTTCCGGTGTTGTACTCTTAAGGAAGCCCTCTGGAGAACATAGACTCTGTATAGATTACAGGAGACTGAATGCTATTACAGAAGGACAGGTGGATCCATTGCCGGATACAAATCAGCTGTTTGCCAGGCTAAATAAAGCTAAATATTTCTCAAAAGTGGATCTGAGTAAAGGATACTATCAGATTCCAGTAAAGCCTGAGGTTAGACCATACCTAGCTTTTAGTACCTCAGAAGGACACTATGAGTTTAATAGATTGCCATTTGGATTGAAGAATGCGCCTAGTGTCTTCTCTAGAATGATGAGAAAAATTATTGGATCCTCTGAATAATCCCTGTATAACAAATTTTATGGATGATATCCTTATAGCAACAGAAACATTTGAGGAACACATTGACTCTCTGAACATGCAGTTTGATCGACTTAGGGAGGCAAATTTAACAGCCCGACCAACCAAATGTTGCGTTGGATGTAAAGAATTGGAATTTTTGGGACACACAGTTTATCAGGGAAACATGACCCCTGACCCAAAGAATTTAGAGAAACTACAGAAAGCCCCGAGACCAAAAACCAAGAAGGACGTGAGATCCTTTGTCTCATTATGTGGTTTCTACCAGAAGTATATCAAAAACTTTAATTCCATATGTGCACCGTTAACTGAATTGACACGTAAAGGACATCCAGATCGCATTACATGGACACCACAATGTGAAATGACTTACCCAGAATTGAAGGAAAAGCTCACAAGTAAACCCATTTTGAAATTACCTGATTTAAGTCAAGAATTCATAGTAAGGACGGATGCAAGTAATATTGGGTTAGGTGCAACTTTACTACAGAAATCAGATGCATTGGATGGGGAATTAAGCCCAGTGGCATATGCTAGCAGAAAGTTGAATAAAGCTGAAATCAACTACTCAACTAGCGAAAAAGAATGTCTTGCAGTAATATGGGCGATAAAGAAATTCAATATTATCTATATGGGAAGGCATTTAAGTTGCAAACAGATCACAAACCTTTATCGTTTCTAGCACAGGCTAAGCATGAGAACTCTAGGTTACTCCGATGGTCTTTACTTCTGGCTCCATATAATTTTAGCATTGAGTATATATCTGGAAAAAAACCAATTTGGGAGCGGATTTTTTAAGCCGCCATCCGTGTGATGAGAATCACCGTAAACCCCAGAAATAATAATAAATTTCTCTATGTGAATATAGAATAAAGGACTGACATATAATGTCTGTTTTAAGAGGGGAGGTGTCGTGGAATATTCTAATCCACATATATAAATTATCAAGTAAATATAAAGCCTAATAATACATATAATAAATAAAGGAAGAAGAATGGTAAAGAACAGTGCTGTCACAATGACAGTACTCGAAATCCCCCTTGTTTTCTGCTTCGTCTGCAAATTGTAACGCTTTCACGTTGATAGTAAAAGCTTACTGTATTATACCCGCTTTCTTCAATGAAACGTGTGCTGTATTTCTTGGAAAAACATTGAGAGGCACCCTGCGTAATGACCTAAATTAATCCTAACATTAATTATACTGCGTTACCAAAACGAACGAACAGATGGACTAAAGGATATAGAGAGAGGGAGGGCTGAAAATCAGGAACGCATGCAACACGCGTCGCGCGATACACAATTACTACTATCACGCGTGTAAGACTACATGCACTAACTTTTTTTCAGACGGACAGTGATAAATTCACTACCCTTCCCAGAGTTGGGTTTTAAAATCATAAAAAACGCTTATTAGGAAAGATAACAATAGATGGGTTTACGGTTGAAAACATAACAGTACCCAGACAGCACATCTTCGAAACAGGAGGTAGAAAATACATATTTTGAACGCAGCCACGTAGCTCTTTTAAATTTGGATATTTGGGTTCCTTAGGGCTTGCTGACCAAGAATATGTAAAACGTTACGCAAATAGTCCAGGAATTAATAAATTATAACCAAAATAAAATAGTGGGGATGCCTGACAGCATGGAATCATTTCTGCTCATAAAATTTTTTTTATAACGTTTTTGAAAAAAATCTTACGTTACAGAATTAGCCTACCATGTAAACTCCAAATTGATTGGAGCGCAACAAATGAAAGACTAACCACGATTGGTCGGGCTATAAATACTATCTTTCGTTGTTAGGGGAGACGTGAAAAGGTAACATTTTTTTCAAACACTTGTCGAAACGTGGCCTCATTGGCTAGACTCGCTGATATACTCACTTAGGAGCGTTAGTTCGAGACCACTAGTGCAAATAATCTTGATAAAGCAACAGTGCGTTGAAGCCAGCTCATATTTGTGTTAAATAAAAGCCTGGAACATAAGCAGATGGGAATTTGTGCCAGTAATTGTGCCAGAATTCATTGCTAATCAACGTATCTGTGTTTATTTCCATGAAATTGTGGTAAGCTTGAACCATTCAGTATCTTTTAATGAAAATTGAATGTAAATTGTTAATTTATGCCTGTATATATATATGTGTAGTTCAGTGGCAAACAGGAGATAAAGCCTATAATGCTCCAGCCTGAACAGAGGGTGTCGGAGGGAAGTAAAACGGCATGGAATGGCCAAATAGTACACTGACACCTGGATGATTGATTAGACAGAAATAATGCTGGAAGTGCAGAGGCGTGGTAACCATTAAGGAGGTAAATACTGGTATAAAGTATTTCAGATGAAGCTGACAGTTGGCCTAACGCTCTGAACTCAATGTTTGTGTTGTATTGTGCTCAGTGTAGAACTAGAGTATCAATTAGTTATGAAGTAGAAGGTACATCCTTCTTGTTTTTCAGGGACCGTGGTCTTGATGGTACTGAGCAGCACCTGGTCAGAGCTTTGCTGAATCCAGAGTCGGACAGCATACTCCTTGGTCTTTTTAGCTATCAGTGAGGTGTCTCCAGAGCCCAGAGGAGAATTCGAGCAGAGGAGTCCTTTCCTGCCGCCATCACGCAAGATAAGCTGATTTGGCCAGCTGAGCTCAACATTATGTCCCCTCATCTTGAAATGACTTTGTAAAAAATAACATTCAGAGGGGAATTTAATTGTCTTAATATCAGGAACTGAGAACATCTCCAATACTAGTCCCAAAAGACAAACTATTGAAGTCATGATGACAAATACCAACAGAGCTTGAACAAAACAAAACCAGTATTACCTCATATTACCACTACACAACTGACACACATAAGATATTTTTAATAATATATGTCACTACAATATTCATATTGATAAAGTCTGTACATATACTTGTAATTAAAATTGATTGTGATTCCTGGTTCCTTTGTATTTGAATCAGGACACATATACCTTTATGATAACCATGAATACATATTGTTATTTTGAAAAGTTATCAGTGACTCCTTAAGATATTCTCATAGAGTGTTATATGTATGTGAGTGTCACAGTGTTGTCAAGAGTAGTGGATTAAATTAAATTGTTTATCTGTCTGTTGTTGTGACTTACACTTCATCATACACATACCCTAGACACATAACGTAGTCATCACACTATTCCAGAATAATTCTGACTGAGATATATAGATATGTGGTAGCAAGTAAGGTTATCTATAATACACTACTCTTAATAGATATAGATACCTTCACAGCTGATCTCAGTCAGTACACTAAGTCCCCTATAAATATTTATAACATCCCACTTCACCACAATGATGATGATGATGTTGATCATGGTACTGCTGAAAAGAGCAAATAAATCATTTATATGAAGTAATATTACCACGAATAAAAAAAAAAACTCGCATTACGTTATAGCGGAAGATAGAATTAATAGCGACAGTGGTAGAAATAATAGCGACAGTAGTAGAATTAATAGCGACAGTGGTAGAATTAACAGCGACAGTAATAGAATTAATAGCGAAGTGATAGAATTAATAGCGGAAGTGATAGAATTAATAGCGACAGTGATAGAATTAATAGCGACAGTGATAGAATTAATAGCGGAAGTGATAGAATTAATAGCGGAAGTGATAGAATTAATAGCGGAAGTGATATAATTAATAGCGGCAGTGATATAATTAATAGCGGCAGTGATAGAATTAATAGCGGAAGTGATAGAATTTAAAAGCGGCGGTGATAGAATTAATAGCGACTGTGATAGAATTAATAGCGACATTGGTAGAATTAACAGCGACAGTGATAGAATTAATAGCGGAAGTGATAGAATTAAAAGCGACAGTGATAGAATTAATAGCGACAGTGGTAGAATTAATAGCGACAGTGTTAAAATTATTAGCGGAAGTGAAAGAATTAATAGCGACAGTGATACTGATAGAATTAATAGCGACAGTGTTAGAATTAATAGCGACAGTGATAGAATTAATAGCGACAGCGTTAGAATTAATAGCGACAGTGTTAGAATTAGTAGCCGCAGTGATAGAATTAATAGCGACGGTGATACAATTAATAGCGACAGTGATATAATTAACAGCGACAGTGATAGAATTAATAGCGACAGTGTTAGAATTAATAACGGAAGTGATAGAATTAATGCCGACAGTGATATAATTAATAGCGACAGTGATATAATTAATAGCGACAGTGTTAGAGTTAATAGCGACAGTGTTAAAATTAATAGCGACAGTGTTAGAAATAATAGCGACGGTGATAGAATTAATAGCGACAGGGATAGAATTAATAGCGACAGTGGTAGAATTAATAGCGAAAGTGGTAGAATTAATAGCGAAAGTGGTAGAATTAATAGCGACAGTGATAGAATTAAAAGCGACAGTGTTAGAATTAATAGCGGAAGTGATAGAATTAATAGCGCCAGTGATATAATTAATAGCGGTAGAATAAATAGCGACAGTGATAGAATTAATAATGAAAGTGATACAATTAATACCTAAAGTAATACAATTAATATCGAAAGTGCTGTGTAAATAACCACCACAGAATAAGCCCACACAAGAATTGCTTTCTTGCAGGAAGGCCAACTACAGAGGTGACCTCATTCTTTTGAGGGGGCGGAAAAAAAAAATAAAGATCGCGGTGAAAAATTGATCTAGTCAGCTCAATTCATCGTAACATCTCGCAAGGTGTATGCTTGTTGAACCTTCCTTTACGACTTGTCCCATGAGCAGTTGCTGATATGTTCCAGTTGTCGCCCCTCCCCCCCCCCCCCCCCTCTCCTCGTAACGGCTGTACTGTATTTATTGGTTGCTTCGTTTTGTTCTTTGTTGTGGTAAAGTTCGTGTAAATATAAACTGAGATATTATTTGTCTACTGGTTTCTCTATCTTGTTTTCACTTTTTGAGTTTCTATCTTATTCTTTCTAGGTGTGTCTTCCCTTCTGTCGGCTACGCATCTTTCACAGGAGCTCCTGAATTTTGTGATCTTTTCTCGTGTTTTGAAATCATGGAGAGAGAGAGAGAGAGAGAGAGAGAGAGAGAGAGAGAGAGAGAGAGAGAGAGAGAGAGAGAGAGAGAGAGAGAGAGAGAAAGGTAGGTAGATGGGTGGATGGATCTAGCTAAATAGATAGCTAGCTTGCTAGATAGCTAGCTTGCTAGATAGATAGATAGATAGATAGATAGATAGATAGATAGATAGATAGATAGAGAGAGATATAGACAGATAAAGAGAGACTGATAGATAGATAGAAAGGTAGGTGGGTGGGTAGGTAGGTAGGTAGGTGGGTGGGTGGGTGGATGGATGGATGGATCAGAATGTATGGATTAGATAAGGATGGATTAGATAATGATGCATGGATAGATAGATAGATATATAGATAGATATACTGTATAGATAGATAGATTAGATAGATGGATGGATAGGATAGGATAGATTTACCCAGCTTTAAATTGGTACCTAACTCTTCTCTTGAGTTTGGGAAGATAGTTTTATTACAGGCGCTGCCGTAAGGTAATGAAGTGTTAGAGACTTCACCATACTAGGTCCAGCTTCCTTCCTCCCTGCCTTTTGCCATCCATAATTCAAGAGCCGAGCCAGATGCCTATTTACAGCTGGGTAGACGCTACAAGGTGTCGATCCTGGAACCCAGTAACTTAACCGCGAGAGGAAAACGCTCTATAGATCTAACTACTTAGCCAATCGGACGACTTTTCCAACATAAGCACAGGATAAAGTTGAGATGTATGGATGTACGAATGCACCAAATATATTCCGACTTACTTCCAACAGTTATTTTCTGGATAAAGGTGAGAGTAAATGGAACCGTTTTCAAACATAATAAATTCAAATACCTGGGCACATTAATAACAACGGATGGAAGATGCATCTCAGAAGTGAAGAGCAGAATAGCTCAGGAAAAAGTAGCATTCTATAAAATGAAGAATATTTTATGCAACAATTCTTTGTCATTGGAAGTAAGAAAAAAGACCATCGTGGCATGCAAAGAAGTCAACAGCAGAATTGATAAATTGTACTGGAGACAGGAAGTTGTGGAGAGACATGATCTCCTATGCCACTAGGCACGGTACTTGAAGAAGAAGAAAGGTGAGATGTATTGTTTTGTAGGACACCAGGCACAATCCCACACATGTACAGTACGTTTTTTCTGCGATAAAAGTGTGACGGTATTGCCTCCCCTGCTTTGCAGTAGTAGTCCAACAGTGGCCAAAACTCCAGAGTATATAATATAGGCTTCAAAGGTGTCTACCTTCGCACAAGATTACTCTTGGCAGATCTGTAAATAGAAGGGTAATGACGCTTCTATCTCAATTTAGTATTCACAAGATATTCAGATAAGCGAAAACAATGCTGCATTGGCTGAGCACGTTAATTCTAGAATCTGCCAACAACTTTTGTGAAGAATTAAACAATGATTAATCTTAGCTCGTTCAAGCCCCGACCTCTGATTTACTCAGTGGAATTCTTATTATTCCTGGTATAGCTCTGTTTAGGGTGTGTTTAGTAAATTGACTGAGCCAAACATGCAGTACATTTAAAATGATTAAATCGGAGTTAAATTTGTAAAATTACACATAACAAAATTTAATAATCACTTAAGTTTTACCAGTTTGAAAATAACTGATTAGTTTAAAAGAAAGGGTTCATCATTGATTGATAGTAGGTTCTATGAAAAAATTAACCTTGGCAGCTTATATATTGCACTTAGCTGCTAGTGGTTGTTTCTGCTCCTGCTGGGTTGGTTTTTGATGGACTGATCACTGATAACGCTTGTCGCTGGTCAAGGATGTAGGGTGCAGCTTGTTCCCAGGAGTGTCAGGGAGAGTCTATAAAGTTGGTACCTCGTCTTAAAGCTTAGGCCACTGTTCCCTTCTTGTTCCATAGATAGTACCCTTCAACTGGTACCACCACCAACAACTATGATAAAAGAATAGAAACAAAACGCTCTCCTGCGTATTGCGTTTCCCGACACATACTTATGTGTCCCCTTTCTTATTCCACCATCCCATTTACTTAGAATTTACCCTCAATGAGAATTAACTTTAATCCCTCGAGAGAAAACTTTCTTTACATTTAAATTGAATAGCTTTTATAGTTACTTTACATTTAAATGAAAAGGTTAATAGTACATATAGAATATGTTTACATTTACATTTCCACTGATTGAAAAGTGTTCACAAAATATATTGAATATGTTTTCATTTATGTTTACACTGATTTGAAAAGTTTGAAACTTCCATTAATTTTAAAGTGAATATGCTAATATCGACATTTACACTGGTTTGAAACTGTAAGTATTACACTTAGAATGTACATAATTTCTTTCATCTTTCCCTCCCTGCTCCCTATGAAACTTGGGACTTACTTATGCTATTTAGCTCTCTTTAAGAGACTAGCAATAAAGCAGTCACCAGCCCTAGCAGTGGTGGTTCATGAATCATCATTCTATGCGCTGAGGTTGCCAGCCTCAAATGACTGGGACATCCACTAGCGATTTTCACATATTAATATTCACATGGTAATATATACATATTAGTTCACATGTTAGTAATGAAAATATAGAATGTAAAATGACAACTTACGCCCATGGTGGCTCACAGACTATTTGCTCAGGTGAGTGAAGTTAAGGCACTAGCCGATTCCTTTTTACACGTGTACTTGGGGTCGTTAATTTTAACTTTAATTCTCTCTCTGACTCCTTGTGTTCAGTTTCCTCAGATATTCCTGATTTCCTTATTTAAAATGATAGAGATTTCCTGGGCTGTTTTTGTAAGTCCTGATAAATACTCCAATAAAAGGTCCGGTCTCATAAAATGGAATTCTGAATTCTAGGCTTCAAATGGCAAGGTCTGGTTGTGTCGTCTTGGCAAGCGATCTTCACAGTGTCTTAACACTGAAACGTGTCAAGTTATATTCACTGTCCTCCCCCGCATCTGTTTGTGACGAAGCTAAGAAAGCGCCAATCGTTTCAAACAAAAGGTTGGGGGAGGGGGCGATTTCAAAATATTCCTGACATGGAAAAATTGTGAACATAATGTAGAGGTCAAGTCTTCCGTATATGGCATGAAAACATCCGATCCCTGGCAGGCGGGACTCACCAACACATCTGTAAACTCATACCACAATGCGTTTCAGATGTAAAACATTATTACTATCCAAAGTAATCTTGTCAGTCCTGTCTGCCCATAAGATGTCTTCCCGTATCACCAGCTTGGCGGCGAGCGCAGTCTGGCCTTATCAGCAGTGGAACAAATACGCTGAGCGATTCTAGTGTTTAATCTGTAGTCTAATGTTGACTGCACTCGCAATTAACCAACATGGGTATCGTTAATAGTGTCTCTGCCGCTCCTTTCAAAGCTTTAGGGAAGGGATGGGTAACAAACAGACGTGATGACTTATCAGTGAGAGGAATGTAAGAAGGAAAATACAAGATATCTGCTACAGTGGACAGAGAAAGAAAAGGGTGCGACTCGGAAAAAATCGCAATAAAATCAGTACAAAACTGTAACTTATTACTGCTGTAGTGAAAGAGATCGGTAAGAGGTCGCCCCAAAATCCATCTTGTTACAAAAAGTGAGGTATATAGTTGTGGGAGGACTTATTATCAAAGCGTTATTTTCTGGATAAATGTGAGATGTGTGGCTGTAGTTACTCTAGTCGTTACCATGTAGCAATCTTTTTCTCTACTTTCTTGGTTTGGCAGGTAATTTTTTGGTCTGCAGTACCCTCTTGATAGCTGCTATCAGTTTTTGAGGAGAACGATTGTTGCTGTCATTTTCGACGGAGTCATCTGTCAAGTTATTTGCTTATGTTTGTATCATAAGTATAATTGTGTCTTTACCTGCGATGTCAGGTTGATTAGGGGTTGTCTTCCCTTGTTTATTCATTCATTGTGTTTGACCTGTAGGGTCAGAGGTTGACAGTTCGGCGTAGGCCTATGGGAAGGTTTTTTAAGCGGGAGTGAGATATACTTCCGGGAAGCCGGGAGGTCCTGTTTTTTCTGAAGGGACCAAGAGTCCATTGTTTTTCGGGGAGAATCTTCGAAGTAACTGCTATGGCAGTTTTTCCCCAGTGAATCTCTGTGCGTCGGGATGACGACAGAATTCCTTGTGTAGTTCTGAGGATTCATTTACCAGGTAATACCGACCTTTATGCATTATTACGCTTTTCGGTGGCAGAACATGTAAAGGATTACCTAGGGTGAACAGCAGTTCACGGATCCGCCATTTCAGAACTTATATATTTGTGCTCGAGGTAGCCATCCAAGACTGTTAGTCTTATATTGTCCAGAAATCCAGTGACGAAGATATATTGTGGGAGCCGCAGATTGGCGGAACTTCTACCTACAATAAGTATTACTGCAGGGTTGATGATAACCTATTTAACAGAAGTACACGGCCGACGTTAGGACGAGGCCTGTGCTTCCGGCTATTATACTACAGCCTGTTATGTGCAATTGGCAGGGAGTGCCAAGTTGCACCTGTGTGTCAAGGTAACTAAGGCATCTGACGCGTTTAGTCAGAGACGCCAAGGGCGACGCTACGAACTGTCATTATTGAAGAACTTTGCTATTGACCATGCACGTCTATTCTGATGTTTACCTTTTTGAATGCCAAATGTATACCTATCGATGTCAGGTCAGCATGACCTTGTTACACTGACTGTTCCTGTTGATATTATGTGTCAAAGCATCCTTGATTACTGCATGTGAGAGTATGGGTTGCAGGATCTACATCTATACGAGCCTAAACACATTCGCGTCTTCATTCGCACCCACACTCAATTCATCATACGCTCGCACTACACATCTAACAACATGTATACTGTCTTGGGCCAGTGATCACCTCAACAAGAAAAAAAGACAGTTACAACGATATTTCCACCTTGCTCTTTCAGTAATGTCAGACATCTGTTCTTGCGTATTATGACTTAACGCCTTCAGATATTAGCTCTGTCTTCAGCTACGCCCTCAGATATTGGCCCTATCTTCAGCTATATTTTACCAGTTGTTGACCGTATGAGCATTTACAAATAGCTTTTCTATCTATCTATCTATCTATCTATCTATCTATCTATCTATCTATCTATCTATCTATCTATCTATCTATCTATCTATCTGTCTGTCTGTCTGTCTGTCTGTCTGTCTGTCTGTCTGTCTGTCTGTCTGTCTGTCTGTCTGTCTGTCTATCTATCTATCTATGTCTGTCTGTCTGTCTGTCTGTCTGTCTGCCTGCCTGTCTGTCTGTCTGTCTGTCTGTCTGTCTGTCTGTCTGCCTGCCTGCCTGCCTGCCTGCCTGCCTGCTTGCCTGCTAATTATCATCAGATGTATCTCTCTGCTCTGTCTTTAATGTCTAATTATCATCAGGACTATCTCTCTGTTCTGTCTTTAAAATCTAATTATCCGACTATCTGGTTCGTCTGCCTTTCCATCTGCCTTTTTGGTTTTGTTTTCTTGTTTGTCTTGTCTTTTCTCTCTGTTTCATCTCTTTGTCTAATCCGTCTATCCATCTGATGTGATCTGTTTTTCTGTCTGGACTGTCTTATTGATCTCTCTCAGTCGTCTGTCTTGTCTGTCCAGTTTGACTGTCTGGTGTGTTAAGTCTGGCTGTCTGCCTTTTTTTATTTTTACGTGAGTATCCCTTTTTTCCCTGTTGTTGCTGTCATTTTTGATGGAGTCATCTGTCAAGTTATTTGCTTATGTTTTTATCATAAGAATAATTGTGTCTTTACCTGCGATGTCAGGTTGATTAGGGGTTGTCTTCCCTTGTTTATTCATTCATTGTGTTTGACCTTTAGGGTCAAAGGTAGACAGTTCGGGCGTATGCCCATGGGCAGGTTTTTTAAGGGGGAGTTGAGTTAGACTTCCGGCAAGCCGAGAAGTGTCCTGGTTTCTGAAGGGACGAGAGTCCATTGTGTTTTTAGGGAGAATCTTCGAAGTGACTGCACTGGCAGTTTTCCCCAGTGAATCTCTGTGCGTTGGAATGACAGCAGAGTTCCTTGTTAAGTTCTGTGGACTCGGTTACAGGTAATACCGACTTTTTCCATTACTATGCTTTCGGTAGCAGAACATGTTAGAAGATTGCCTAGTCTGTGAACTGCAGCTCACCGGTCCTCCATTACAGAACATATATGTTGTGCTCAAGGTAGCCATCCAAGACTATTAGTCTTTATATTGTCCAGAAATCCAGTGACGAAGATATATTGTGGGAACCGCAGATTGGCGGAACTTATGTCTACAATAAGCATTACTGCAGGGTTGATGGTAACCTGCTTATCAGCAGTACACAGCCGACGTCAGAACGAGGCCTGTGTTTTCGGCTATTATACTACAGCCTGATAATGTGCAATTGGCGGGGAATGCCAAGTTGCACCTATGTGTCAAAGTGATTAAGGTATCTGACGCGTTTAGTCAGTAATCCCAGGGCGACGCCACGAACTATCCTTATTGAAGAACATTGTATTGACCATGCACGAATATTCAAATGTTTACCAACTTGCTGAATGCCTAATGTATACCTATCGATTTCCGGTCAGCATGACCTTGTTTACAATGACTGTTCCTGTTGATACCATGTGTGTTCTCGTCAATAAATGTTTTGAAACGTGTCTGCAGTGTCCAAGCATCCTTGACTACTGCATGTGAGTGTATGGGTTGCAGGGTCTACATACATAAGAGCCTAAACACATTCGCGCCTTCATTCGCACCCACACTCAGTTCATCATCCGCTCGCACTACACACCTAACAACATGTATACTGTCTTGGGCCAGTGATCACCTACACAAGAGAAAAGTACAGTTACACCTGTACACTGACAAGTGTCCACTCGCCATTCAGGCAGATACTCGCCGTCTTCGGAGGGTACCCATTAGAGCTGGGTCGGCTCAGGAGCCGCCAGTCCCTGGTCCACGATACTTCTTCAAATGTCTTCGCCAGGGCTCGAATTAATCCAGTCCAAGTCCCGGTCGACGACACTCGTTCAAAAGTCCTCGCCCGGGCTTGAACCTGGATCACCCTATCGCCAGCGCAGTGTGGTAACCATTACACCAGCCCGGCTCATGCCTGTCTGTCTAATCCGTCTGTCTTGTCTTATGTCTCTTTATCTGTCTGGTATGTCCGTCGTTCTGCCTTCGTCAACACATCTTGTCTATCTGTATGTCTATCAGCCTGGTCTATCTATGCAATCTGGTTTACGTATTTGTGCAAGCCAGTGCATTTTATCTTGTGGCGCGCAGGCGGTTAACTGTAAATTAATATTAGACAAACATAAAGGTATGTTTTCAGGCACTCGTAAGAAATAAAGAAGTAGAACACTTGGACAACAGAAAAACAACAGACGTGAGTGGCTTACCCAGGGTTCGAACCCCGTACCTTCCGTACGACAACTCCGCCTAGCTATCAAGCGAATCACACTGACCCCACGGCCAGCTAGGCATCCCCATAAAAAGATGCTTTACTGGCTATTTATCAGTAAGAAACACAAGATAACACCGGAAGTATACAGTGGGCAACTCAGCCCCTTAATGACGCAATCACTTCTGTTGTTCCACTATTAACAGTATGTGTCAGTCCAAACAAGACAAAGACCTTGATACTGGGTCCAGTAAATAGTAGAAGACTAAAGGACAATAGTATAGAACAGTGGGTAGGTTTCTGGCTTACGAATGCCTGAAAACATACCTTTATGTTTGTCTAATATTAATTTACTGTTTACAGGCCTCGGGTTTCCCTTCCTTATGTGTTATTTATGTTCATACAATACCAGAAACCTACCCACTGTTCTATACTATTGTCCTTTAGTCTTCTACTATTTACTGGACCCAGTATCAAGGTCTTTGTCTTGTTTGGACTGACACATACTGTTAATAGTGGAACAACAGAAGTGATTGCGTCATTAAGGGGCTGAGTTTCCCACTGTATACTTCCGGTGTTATCTTGTGTGTCTTACTGATAAATAGCCAGTAAAGCATCTTTTTATGGGGATGCCTAGCTGGCCGTGGGGTCAGTGTGATTCGCTTGATAGCTAGGCGGAGTTGTCGTACGGAAGGTACGGGGTTCGAACCCTGGGTAAGCCACTCACGTCTGTTGTTTTTCTGTTGTCCAAGTGTTCTACTTCTTTATTTCTTACGAGTGCCTGAAAACATACCTTTATGTTTGTCTAATATTAATTTACTGTTTACAGGCCTCGGGTTTCCCTTCCTTAGGCGGTTAACTGCTTGTACTGGAAAACGCTTGGATCAGAATATATTTAATACATTGGATCTTTTTTTAATCCGTCAGTTGTAGATCAAACGACTTTTCTGTTCAAAGAATTTGTAGTAAACCTTTTCTTAAAAGATTAAAAATGTAAATACTGCTGTTAGGAGTGATGTGTTGAAGACTTCATTGTACTAGGTCTAGCATCTAGAGGTCAAGTGACCAGTTCCTTACCTCGGTACCTTTTCCTTCATTAAGTCAGGTACGGTAGCTACTTACAGCTGGGTAGACTGGGTGAATCGAACCTGGCACCTTTGCCGCGAGAGACCAGCGCTCTAACAACCATGTCAATCGAACGCTCCTTAAAAGATTAGTTCACCTGTTTAAAAAAAAAAAATCAGGTATGGACGCTATTCATTCAACCCGGTTAAACAACTCCTCCCCGTTAACGATGGCTGTATCGATGTCCCGGTTAATAATTGATACATACGTTGATTCATAATTAGTATGAAGTGGTGTAAGATTGATAAATACATTGATTCATAATTAGTAGCAAGTAGTGTAAGAACCAATAAGAGAATTAGAAAGCGCATGTTATTATTACTGTCTGTTTGTGTTGGTACTAGATATGTCTTGTTTGTTTGTATTTAGTGGTACTAGATATGTCTTGTTTGTATTTAGGGGTACGTGGAGATGTCTTGTTTGTGTTTAGTGGTACTAGAT
Organism: Oreohelix idahoensis; assembly: GCA_024509875.1. NCBI lineage: Eukaryota > Metazoa > Mollusca > Gastropoda > Stylommatophora > Oreohelicidae > Oreohelix > Oreohelix idahoensis. The sequence goes on from JAMPIV010001368.1 coordinate 87,506, forward strand.
ATGTCTTGTTTGTATTTAGTGGTACGTGGAGATGTCTTGTTTGTATTTAGTGGTACGTGTAGATGTCTTGTTTGTGTTTAGTCGTACGTGATGTCTTGTTTGTGTTTAGTGGTACGTGATGCCTTGTTTGTATTTAGTGGTACGTTAGATGTCTTGTTTATATTTAGTGGTACGTGGAGATGTCTTGTTTGTGTTTAGTGGTACTAGATATGTCTTGTTTGTATTTAGTGGTACGTGGAGATGTCTTGTTTGTATTTAGTGGTACGTGTAGATGTCTTGTTTGTGTTTAGTGGTACGTGATGTCTTGTTTGTGTTTAGTGGTACGTGATGTCTTGTTTGTATTTAGTGGTACGTGGAGATGTCTTGTTTATATTTAGTGGTACGTGGAGATGTCTTGTTTGTGTTTAGTGGTACTAGATATGTCTTGTTTGTATTTAGTGGTACTAGATATGTCTTGTTTGTGTTTAGTGGTACTAGATATGTCTTGTTTGTATTTAGTGGTACTAGATATGTCTTGTTTGTATTTAGTGGTACGTGGAGATGTCTTGTTTGTATTTAGTGGTACTAGATATGTCTTGTTTGTATTTAGTGGTACGTGGAGATGTCTTGTTTGTGATTAGTGGTACTAGATATGTCTTGTTTGTATTTAGTGGTACTAGATATGTCTTGTTTGTATTTAGTGGTACGTGGAGATGTCTTGTTTGTGTTTTTTGTATTTATTGGTACGGGGAGATGTCTTGTTTGTATTTTGTGGTACGTGGAGATGTCTTGTTTGTATTTAGTGGTACGTGAAGATGTCTTGTTTGTATTTAGTGGTACGTGAAGATGTCTTGTTTGTATTTTGTTGTACGTGGAGATGTCTTGTTTGTTTTCTCTGTTACGTGGAGATGCCTTCTTTGTATTCTGTGGTACGTGGAGTTGTCTTGTTTGTATTCTGTGGTACGGGAAAATGTCTTGTTTGTATTTAGTGTTACATGGAGATGTCTTGTTTGTTTTCTGTATTACGTGGAGATGTCGTGTTTGTATTTAGCGGTACGTGGAGATGTCTTGTTTGTATGCTGTGGTACGTGGAAATGTCTTGTTTGTATTCGGTGGTACGTGGAGATGTCTTGTTTGTATTCTGTGATACGTGAAGATGTCTTGTTTGTATTCTGTGGTACATGGAGATGTCTTGTTTGTATTCTGTGGTACATGAAGATGTCTTGTTTATGTTCAGTGGCACGTGGAGATGTATTGTTTGTATTCTGTGGCACGTGGAAATTTTTGTATTAATTACCTGAGTAGATCTGTCTGCCCGCTTACCTTACCTTGTCTGGTGTGTCATGTCTGTCTGTCTGTGTCTCGCTATAGGAGATCTGTCTGTCCGCTTGCTTTGTCTTTTCTGAAGTGTCTTATCTGTATGTCTGTCTGCCTATCTGTCTCTACCTTGCTGTGAGTAAATCTGTCTGCACGTTTGCCTTTCCTTGTCTGATGTGTTGAGTCTGCCTGTTTGTGTGCGTATCTGCTTGTCTGTCTCTCTCTTTCTCTCTCGCTGTGGGGGATCTATCTGCGCTCTTGCTTTGTGTTATGGGGTGTGACCTGTCTGTCTGTTTCTGCCCCTGTCCGTCTGCTTCAGTCCGTCTGGATATTGTTTTTTTGTAATCGTTTGTTTATCAGCCTGCTTGATTGTCTGTTTTGGTCCTGTGTGTTTATTCTGCCCTGCTTGCTTGTTTTATGTATTATCAGCCTACATGTATGTCAACCTGTCTTCCTTGTCTCTTGTTGTCTTATATCTTTCCAACTTTATCTGTCATCTCCTTGCCTACGTACATTTCTGTCTTGTTTCCCGATATACTTAACCTTTCTTTCCATACACATTTTCTACGCCACCACCACCACCATCATCATAATCATCGTCATCGTCATCACCATCATCATCATAATCATCATCATTACCACCACCATCTTAATCATCATAATCATCGTCACCATTACCACCATCATCTTCTCACCACCATAATCATCATCATTACCATCGTCATCACCATCGCCATCATCATCACCATCACCATAATCATCATCATCACCATCATAAGCATCCCCATCATCATCCTCATCACCATCATCATCACCATCACCATCATTACCATCACCACCATCACCATCATAATCATCATCACCATCACTATCATTTCCATTATCGCTCCTTACGGTGTCGCCACTGTAGCTAGTACCTTCTGTCGTAAATTTATTTTGAGAGAAAAGAGTCGTAGAAATAGTGGTCCGGTTTAGAGTGGAAAATGATGATGGAAAGCTCAGTGATAGAATATGTAGAGATTTAATAGTTACTTCACAGCGTGCTGGAGGAGAGTAAAGACAGACTTATTTACGACAAATCGTGTCTCTCAATCTTCTCTTTCACTCTCCTGGTCAAACAATTATTTGCCAGTTTTCCAGACTCGCATCTGCGCGCTCACCGATTTGGTGTTTTCAAACACACACACGACGTTGATACAAACTATAATAAACGAATAGGGGAAATGTTGGGCTTTGGGTATATCCAACACACAGAACTAAATGAGTTTAGGTGATTTTATTCACTTTAAACATCAATTACTAAAAATATCAGATATTACATAAATTATCATAAGTACACAAATGCAAATAACAAGTTTGGGAGGGGTGAAGAAGATTGGTATCGACTAAGCCCTTCCCGCTTATTAGACAAAGACAAACCCAGTCCAGAGATAGATAATATCAGGAACACGGGTACGTTAACCTAACAGTAAAGTTAATTACTCTGAAAGAGGTGTTACCAAGTTAGGTATAAGTGATAGAAAAAAAAAACCTGTTCTTCCCAGCTGTTCTTCCCTTTACTAAGCAAATGGAAAGGAGGTGGTTTTAAACAGAGTTAACAAATTATCAACTATCCCACTTAAAGGAACAATGTAGGGTATACAGAAAAGATATATGTTACCAGGTAAGCAAGTTAACAAAATGGTCACACAAAAGAATTAATTTCCTGTCATTCATACACGCGCTAGCAAAGGCCTTCACTCATCTTGCTCTCACTTACCGATTGTGAAAAAATCTTGCACTCCATAGAATAACACAACAGCAGTTACACCTCAACTAAATGTATGAGTGTTTGTTCAAGTTCTAGCCCCAGATTATCGGGTAGGCGGTCAGCACATAAAAGGGTCCCGTAATCGCTGGAAAATGAATCTGTAGTTGTGTCTCTTTTCTTAATAACAGTTTCTATGGGAGGGCACGGTCTCTGATACCGGGGTGAGGATGGTGTGGTCTATTTGACTATGCCGCGGATAATAAAATTCTTACGCGTGCTGGTACACTTTATCCGTGAGGTATGGTTTAAGTCCAGTGAGAAAACTAGTCACATCACTGTTCAGGAAATTATGAATTATCTCTCTGTGTCAGTAAACTAACAAAGCTCGGGCCAGTGTTCTTCTTCCCGTTACGACTTAAGTTGTTTGATGGTGCGTTAAATTTGTCTTTGGGTGTGCTTTCTTTGCTATAAGTTAGATAGCGGAATTCCAAACATAGAATCGCCTCAAAGATTAAAAATTTACACAGTCTCAACAAGTTCTGCGTCAGGGGAACTCTACACACTGTTTATGCTTTGCTTTGCTTAGATTGATTTCTTTATTGCTTTCTTAATGCTGGGATCGCACAGGTTACGATCACTCTGTATGAAAAAAAAAAAAAGACATGTAATATACCGAAAACAAATAACCTTCTAAAGCGCGATGAATTTCCCGTTAAGCCTATTATATATATGCTCGCGTATTTAATTATGTATTTAATAAACACTGCGCGAGTTCTAGTGGTTAAAAACACACATCTATAAAACTAGGACTTAACTGAATTTATTAATTATAAATTCCTTCGCGACTTTAAAAGTTAATTTAAGCAGCTATTATCTTTTGAAATAATATAATAGATAGATCATTATATTTAAAACTGGAACTCTTGAGATGGTTTAATTAAATAGATTTAAATTAACACAAAATCCCTTTAAATAGAATGACTGAGCTAGACCACTGATCACTTTACACAATATATATTTTACCGCTTTGCACAGAATTAGAAATCACTGCAAATATATATAAAATCCAGGGGAAAATCTATAACAAGATTTCAATAAAGCTAGTGCTTCTGTAAAGGTCTGGCCAGCGAGTGATAACGTGTCTAGTTCTACATGGTCTATTTAGCTAAAATGAAATGTAAGTTGAGTGGGACATGATAAACTTGACAACTTATTTGATCTCACGAACTTTTGGGGATCTGACCGCCAAATCAAGAGAAAAAGCCGCCCCCTGGTCTTCGTATCCGCTCGCTGCTGCCCGTTTCGCTTTCCCCCGTTCGCTCGGTTCCTCGATTGACACCGAGACGCGAAATTAGCGGCAAGCAACTGCGTCTCGTATCAGGGAAAACTACTGTCTTTGATAGCGCCGATAGTCTCCCCTAAGATCCCTCGGTCTGTCTCTTTGATCTCGTCGCTGTATCCTACATGAGTCCCGGTGGAATGCGTTCTGGCAAACGAAAAGTTACAACAAATGTTCAGGGGTTCTAATGTTATGAAAAGCTAAAGGTCCCTTTAAATCATCCATCATATCAGGGAAAATTCACTAGTCAAACTAGACGTACGTCACAATCGTCCCCACTTTTAGACATGAAACCATTTTTCATGTTTTCATTTTTGACAATGGAGGTGACCTGATTGGTGATTTTAGGATGAGTGGTATCTTCAGTTTGCTCTTCTTCCTCTGTAGACCAGTTTCTACTCAGAAAATCAGCCCCGACATTCTGTCTTCCCGGAATATATTCCACTTTGAAAGAATAGACGCTTAGAAGGAGGGCCCAACGCATGATCCTAGCGTTAAATTCTTTATTGGCACCAAGAATGCTAACGGAGCGTGGTCTGTTTGCACCGTGAACGATGTACCATAAAGAAACTCATGATGGCGTCTGATACCGTCAATCAGAGCAAGACATTCCCTTTCAACTACGCTGTAGTTCCGTTCCGCTTTATTTAATTTCCGACTGCCATAGGCAACTGGAAATAGCATGTTCAGGTCACTGTCATCGGCTTGAAGCAGTGTTGACCCGATGCCCTGACCTGACGCGTCGACTCTCAGTACAAAAGGTTTCTTGAGGTCAGGCAACCTCAAAATGGGGTATGCAGACAACTGTCCTTTCAAAGTGCTATACGCGTGTTCGCACTTTTGATCCCATATGACCTTATCAGGACAACCTTTCTTTGTGAGGTCAGTCAGAGGTGCCGTCAGTCCGTTGAAGTTCTGGATGTACTTCTGATAGTATGCACATAGCGATATGAAGGAACGTACGTCTTTCTTCGTTCGGGGTCTTTTTGCTGCCACTATTTTCTCCACGTTCTTCTTAATAGGCCAACTGCATCCGTGAGAAATAGTGTGCCCCAGGAAGTCTAACTGTTCAAACCCGATGAGACATTTGCTAGGTCTGGCTGTGAGACCCGTTTCCTGTAGTCTCCTGAGGAGCATAGCAACCGTAGCAATATGTTCTTCATAGGTTTCCGATGCAATTAAGATGTCATCCATGAAATTATGGATATGGGGACTTTGCAAAGGTTCTAGAAGCTTCCTCATCATCCTGGTGAACACTCCTGGTGCGTTATGCAAACCGAACGGCATCACGTTAAATGTGTAATGTCCTTCACTAGTGCTGAAAGCTAACAAAGGTTTAATTTCCTCCTTGACTGGTATTTGATAATAACCTTTACTGAGGTCAATCTTGGAGAAGATCTTAGCTTTGCTGAGCTTGGTGAACAACTCAGAAACAGTTTGGAGAGGTTCGGGCTGGAATTCCGTTACAGCGTTTAGCAACCTGTAATCAATGCACAGCCGAACTTCCTTATTGGGCTTCTGCAACAGCACTACGCTCGAGCTGTAAGGAGATGTAGACTCACTGATAATTCCTGCCTGACGCAGCTTGTCTATTTCTCCGCGAAGTGCATCAGCTTTAGCGTACGGGATGGGGTAAACTCTGGTTTGAACAGGGGTCTCGTTTGTTAATTTCATATCAAATTCAATGAGATTTGTTCGACCAGGTACATCCGTTAAGACTGCACTGTACTGTTTTAGTAGAGCCCTAGTTTCTGTTTGTTGTTCTGGTGAGAGATTGTCGCCGAACTTGACATCTTTAAAGGATTCTGTGGGTTGCAATGGATACTCCATGCAACCATCATCATCTTCCTCGTCTTCCGTTGCTATGGCGACAGCCAGGAGATGCTCGGAGGATGGCACCGGTCTTTCAAATATTTCTTAAGCAGATTTATGTGGAAAACCTTCTCCTTTCCTTTGATGGAGATCTTGTAGTTGGTACGTGAGATCTTTTTAAGGACGGTAAACGGTCCCTTGCCATCCGATGCGAAGTTTATTGCTTCCGGTTGGAAGTAGCAATAGGACTTTCTCCCCTGGTTGTAGTTCTCTCTCTTTTGCAGCTTTGTTGTATCTTTTAGTAATTTTAGCGCGGGCTTTCTTAAGGTTGGTAGTAGCTAGATCCCATCCTAGCTTTAGCCTTTCCTTAAGCTCAGATACATACTTGCTTGCAGAGACGACTGTCTCGTCAGCCTTCTGGTCTGTCAGGGACCGAAGTAAGGCTTCTAGTGGCCCCTTAATAGGTCTGCCAAATAAAAGTGTAGCTGGCGCAAAACCCGTAGACGCTTGGGGTACCTCTCGGTAGGCGAATAAGGCAGCCGATATATATTGGTCCCAGTCTTCCGGTTTCTCCTGACCCAGCTTACGTAACATCATGGTGAGGGTACCGTTAAAACGTTCCACGAGCCCATTTCCGGCCGGATGGTAGGGACTTGTGTGGATATGTTTGGCCCTCAAGATCTTAAAGATCTCCTCCATTAACAGGCTACGGAATTGGGATCCATTGTCCGTCAAAACTTGTTGAGGGAATCCCAACCGTGTAAAAATTTGCACAAGGGCTTCTGCGACATGCTTGGAATTAGTGCATGGTAGCGGTACGGCTTCGGCCCACATAGTGCAAGTGTCAACTAAGGTCAGGATGAACCTGTTCCTTCTTTTGGTCTTTTCCAGAGGACCAATAATGTCGACAGCAACCCGTTCAAATGGAGTCCCTACTATTGGCATTTGCCCCATAGGTACTGGGGGTGTCAAGTGCTTGGGTGCTACCCGTTGGCACTGGGCGCAGGATTTCACGTACCTGACAATGTCAGAGTTCATTCCTGGCCACCAATAGTGGTTTTTTATTCGCTGAATAGTGGCGTTTTGTCCCATGTGTCCGCTAAAGGGAAGAGAGTGCCCCATTTCTAAGATCTGGTTTCTGTACTGCGTCGGTACTAGGAGCTGGTTATTCCCCGTGTCCGGGTTGCCCGTTCTACGATACAATACACCATCCTTAGAAAAGATGTCTCCGTTGTGTCTGGGGTCCTTAGCCATGGGCAGTTTTTTTAAAGCAGGGCGCCAGAGTAGGGTCCTTTTGTTGCGCCTCCTTCAGTTCATTCGGCAACAAGTTTGGCGCAGGCTCCCTCTCCTTCTTGGCTTGCCCTCTTGTGGTTACCGCTGCCACAATCGGCTCCTTAGGTCTCCCAATGAACACATATCTACATCCCAGGATAACTGGGTAGATCGGATCATCCATTATGGCCGCTTTAATAACTCCTCTGACAAAGTCAGAGTGTATTTCTACCAGTGCGATAGGAAGCGTCCTGGGTGCATCACTCCTGAAAACTCCACTAAGTTTGACGGTTTCCTCTGTCTCCTGACCGGGTTTGACTAGGTGCCTAGCGACAATACAATCAAAACTTAATCCAGTGTCAAAAAGACAAGTAGTAGAGGTACCGTTCAAAATTACAGTTCCTCGAGTTGAGGGTCGGTCCCCCTCAGGTTGAGAATCACTGACATTGACTCTACCTTTCGAGGCTGTATGCAAACATCCAATGCGGTTTGCACCGGTTTGTTTGCCCTGATCAGACGTTCCTGGTGTAGGGGTCTTCCCTTTTCCTTGACCTTGGTGGCCGCGCTGCCACGTAGGCTTGTTGGGTTGATCAGAATTTTTGTTGGGGGGTATCGGGTTTTGTAGAATTTCGATTTTTCCTGGGGAGGTTTCTGGGTATTGTTATCTCGTTGGTTATAATGTTGAGAGGAAGTGGAAGAATAGGATGCCTGCTCTAGATTCTGTTTTCGAGATGGCTCATCGGTGGGTTTACGTTTAGTGCTGGGAAGTTCGGCCATTGCATTGCTATAGCGTTCGGCTTTATTGAGTATGTCTTCAAGCCTGACTGCCCCCTGTTCAGCCAAAAATCTACGAGTTTCATTCGACAAAGTGGATTTTATCTGCTCCACAAGAACAAGTTCGAGGAGTCCCTCATATGAAAGAGGTAGGTCAGATAATTCAATGCACTTTGTCAGATAACCCGTGAGACGTGAAGAGAACTGGGGAAAAGTTTCCGTGCTCTCTTTTCGGCTGTTTCTGAACAACTGCAGAAACTTTCGGGCAGTCATCTCAAACTGCTGTAGTAAGGCCTTTTTCAACATGTCGTAATCATGTTGATTCGGTCCCAGCTTTGTGTACACGTCATAAGCATTGCCTTTCAGTGACGTTGAAAGTTTGAGCGCCCAGCGGGTACTCTCTAACCCATAGAGATTCGCGAGTCTCTCGAATTTTTCTAGGTAGCTGTCAATTTTTTCGTTAGGGCTAGGAAAAGATTCTAAAGAAAACGACATAGCAGTTAATTGGGCAGATTGAGTACTGGAGAGGTCCACTGATTGAGACTGGGGCGAAGACGGCTCTCCGTTAGTCGAAGTAGAGGCGCCCCGACTCTCTAGAGCCTTAAGCGCCAGTTGATGCTGTCTTTCCTTGTCTCTCTCTCTCTCTCTGCGAGTTTCCATCTCTGCTTCAATTTTCTTCTGTTCCAAAAGACGTTCTTCCGCTTCTTTCTTATCTGCCCTCTCCTGGGCTTCTCTCCTCTCTGTTCTTTCTTTCTCTTCCTTCCTCTCAGCTTCTGCTCTCTGTTGCTCCGCCTTCCTCTCAGCTTCGGCTCTCTGTTGCTCCGCGTCATATATTTCCAATTCCTGGTTAATAAACGCGTTTGCAGCTTCTGCATCTAATCCTGCCTCTTTCGCTTCCAGCCTCAAGATGGACCTCATCTTTATCCTCTCTGCCATTGTTAAAGAATAAGATGAAGTATGCTTAGAGAACTAGTAAGAAGAAACGCGAAAGGGCGGAACTCTGAACCGCTACGAGAAAAAAAAACACAAGTATAAATTTACCTGTGTTACCTCCTACCTGTACTGTGCAAACTTATCGCTGCTATTATCTGGCAATTAAGGCTCTAAACGCAAGCGACTATGCCACTAAATGGTAAGTTACACTGGAAAAGAATCTACTTTTACTAACAGTCGAGAAAAATTTATATTAAAACAATTTAAAAGAAAAAAAATTTTCCCTAAATTTTTAATCTCTGACAACAAACTCCGTCCCTAAAGTCAATTATTGAGATGAGACGTTGTTAACTTAATTTTTCAAAATCAGAACAATCCGTCTTTAGCTAAGCTCAACTCTTCTTAACTTCAAAAACCTTAGTGACTGTAAAACAATCACGCAATCCCAGCAACTTTTATAAAGAAAGAAATATAATTATCTCCGCCAGAGGATAATAAAATAGCAAATGTATTTGTTTATCTGTACTTTCTACTGCTGTGGAGAGAAAACAACCTGTAAATATGCTGTGTGGACAACCCAAATACTTAAAGAACGTTTGTCTAGGGGTGTAATTATTTATTTATTTCCCTTTCTTCTTCTTCTTCTTGCGATCGCATCTTTGATGATTACACCGTCAGACGAGTTCTCATGATGAATTCGACTGTTGTTTGAAGTTCCTCTTTAACTCCATATAGCTTTGAGTTTAGTGTTGAGTCATTGGGCCAGTATATCTTTCTTAACTGGTCATACAGAGGACAGTCCTGTAGAACATGCTCAGCAGTTTGTTCGTTTAATCCACATGTGCACAGTGGTGAAGCAGACAATCGTAGCTTGTGCATGTGTTTATTCAGTTTGTTATGCCCTGTCCTGAGTCGAAAAATAGTTGTCTGTCCCTGCCGGTCGAGAGTGTGATAGTCGTCTTTGGGTTGGTTCTGTTCTCTTCTGATAGTCTGGATAGCTCTCTTTTTCTCAAAGTATGTGACTTCATTATCTTCTTGTTCACATTCTCCTCCCTTTTTTGCAAGTTTATCTGCCTTTTCATTTCCGGGTACACCACAATGAGATGGTACCCACTGAAGTATGGTTCTCTTTTTGGCAGCTACCTTGTTTAGTTCATTTCTCAGATGCGGGAGTTTACCACCCTTGAGAGCTTGCAGGACAGACAGTGCATCTGTGAGGATGACTACCTGGTGGCAGTCAGAGTTGGTGTTATAAATCATTTTTGCAGCTTGCTCTAGAGCTTGAACCTCAGCTGTATAGTTGGAACAGAATTTACCAGTGGGAATGTGCCTAGTCTCATAGTGGTTGTCAGGATATGAGATAAAGATACCGGCACCTCCATTCCTAACAGCATTAGTTGCTGATCCATCTGTATAGGCATGTATCCACGATTGATCGGGATAGCTTTCTTGGATCATACTCAATGTAGCAGTTCGTTTTTGCAGATCATTATACTCACATCCACTTGTGAGACCACTGACTGTTGTATTAATTTGGAGGGCACTGCTCATCTAGTCTTGCCTTCATTGGGTGCATTGGCATACTGTTGTACTTTTCCATCTGGATCATGGTTTTTGTGTCTCTTCTATGGGACAATGTCTGTAATCCAGCAACCTTCTGCATCTCTGTTATTGGTGTAGTTTTTCATGGCTCCTGTAATGAGCCTGAGAGCTTGATTTTGCACCTTGTCCAAAGACTGCAGATGTGAGTTAGCAGCTGATGACCATGCTGCTGAGCTAAACTCTAAGTGTGGTCTTATTACCCATTATAAATCTTCTTTAGATTTCGTTCATTTGCTCCCCAGTTGGTACCTGCTAATTTTCTGAGTATGCCTAGTCGTCTTCGGGCCTTTCCTTCTGCATTTTCAATATGCTTATTCCATGTAAGCCTTTGGTCAAATGTCACCCCCAAGATAGGTGGGGTAGCTTTCTTCCTTGATCACGGTTGTCCCTAGGTGTATGTTAGCTGATTTGTCCTTGGGGGCGAGGGAGAACAGTGTTGTGGAGGTTTTGTCTGTGTTTATTGTGATAAGCCATTTCTCTGCCCATGACACTAGCATGTCTGCTGCCCGCTGCATTCTATAATTTGCTGTGGTGACATTTTCATCAGCGCACCAGAGTACTAGGTCATCTGCATATAAGGCAGCTTTAACTCCTGCAGGGAGATCTTTCACCAGGTCATTGATGTAAACAAGGAAGAGTGTTGGGGAAATTACTCCTCCTTGAGGTACCCCCTGATGGAGCAACACTTTTCTGCTCTGCAGACCGTCAAGAGTGACTCTAGTTCTCCTGTTATGCAAGTATGACTGGATCCATTTCATCATGTTGCCTTGGATTCCACTTCTCCTAAGTTTTGCAATGAGGCCATCTTTCCACACCTTGTCAAAGGCCTGCTTGAAGTCGACCCAGATCGTTAGGACCTTTTTCTTCTCCTGGAAGGCATCTTCTATTGCTTGAGACAAGTAAGTAACTTGGTCTTCTATACTGTAGCATTCTCTAAATCCAGCTTGTTCCGGCACCAGGATCTGCTCAGACTCTAAATACCATTTCAATCTGTGGTTGACTATTCGCTCCATAGTCTTCCCAACACAGCTTGTGAGACTGATTGGCCGGTAACTTGCAGCCTCGGTCTTACATTTTCCCTTTCTTTAGTATGGGTATTGTGATGGCTTCTCTCCATACTTGGGGTACCGTTCCTTTCAACCAGCTGTGGTTGAAATATCTCAAGCAGTTTTGTCTTTGCTGCTGAGCTCAGATTTACTAGCATTTCGTTGCTGATTTTGTCTGGGCCGGGTGACTTTTGAAACTTAAGCTTGGAAATAGCCTTCTGTAGTTCTCCTAGTGTGATGGGTCCCTCATTGGGGCAGGAGTATCTGTCTGTCCCATGGTTGCCAGTATTTCTTTTCTTATCTCTCTCTGATGGTCTATGTTAATGGGTAAGTTGCTTTCTGAACTGTATCTTCTAGCAAACAAGTCTGCAGCTTGTTTTCCTCTGAAAAGTTTGCCACCTTCATCCAATGTGATAGTCTGCCTTGGTGAGGAATGCTCTTCATTTAGAGACTTGACTAATCTCCAAAGTTTCCTGCCGTCTTTCTCAAGGTTCAGCGATGCCGTTTTAGTTCTCCAGCTTTTCCGCTTTTCTTCTAGCTTTGTTCTCTGAAACTCTGCTACAGCCTTTTTCCATTTGTTGTGAGTTTCAAGTGAAGGCTGAGACTCTGCGTCCTTTCTAGCCTTGTCCATAGCTTCCTGACGTTCTTGGAGTGTGCTGGACCAGTATGGTATGTAGTTACGCCGGCATCCTTTGGGAATGGTTTCTTTTGCAGCTTGTAGTATGCATCTGTTGAAGTCTTTTACCACTTCATTAATGTCTCTGTTCTGTACCTTGAAGGTAGACAGCAGCGTGTTCACCTGATGCCTGAATAAACCCCAGTTGGCTTTTTTGTAGTTCCATCTTGTAATGGCTGGGCCTGTACTGAGAGTTGCACTCTGGACAGTAAGAAAGATTGGGCGATGGTCGCTTCCCCCTAGTTGGTCTCCTACTTCTCTACTAATAGATCCAGCTATATCTGGTGTGGAGAAGGCAAGATCTGGTGTTGAGGTTGTGTGCCATCCTCTGGAGTAGAAGGTAGGAGTATCTGTGGCATTATTGACTAGGATTAGGGAGTGATCATCTTGCCAAGTTTCAACCTCTTCACCTCTGTGATCCAGATGGTTATAGCCCCAGCTCTGGGAGTGGCTATTAAAGTCTCCGACTGCTATAAAGTTGGTGGCTGGTACCTGTATAGAGCTGAGACTCAGGGTTTTGTTGTTCGGACAGTAATAGTTCAGGAGTTCTATTTCCATCTTGTCTACCTTTATCTGCAGCAGCTGATATTCTGCTCCATCCATGAAGGTTTTCCTTTCGTGTGCAGGAATGTTATTCCTTACAAGAGTAAGTACTCCTCCTTTTCGTCTATCTTGTCTGTCGGATCTGAAGCATTGATATCCCCTTATTTTAAAGGTTTGATCTGCTTTCAAGTGAGTCTCTTGGATACAGCAAACACTGACTTGCTTCTCATACAAGATGTTTTCCAGCTCTGTCTTTTTGCTGTATCCAGCCTGCTTGCTGTTCACTCCCTCTGCATTCCAGTGCATCATGACAAGTGGCACTCTGGGTTTCTCTTTTTCTGTTTTGTTTTGGTCAGTAGTTCTCCTCCGCCGTCTGTTGACTCCACAAGACGGTCTAGAGGGTCCTCCAGTAGCTGAGGGTGGGCTCTGTCGAGGCTCAGAGCCCGGCACTGCACCTGCCTGGTGGAGCTCCACAGGGCGAGCACCAGAACGAGATTTATTTGACGGTGTACTCTCCATAGAAAAAAAAAAAGCGAGTTGCATGATACTGTGGTTTCCGGTGCGCCTTCTGGCCCAGTATCTACGACTTTAGCACCTGTTCAACGGGAGAGTGGGCTCATCCCTAATCTGTTTATGTTCCCAGTAGTAGACTATTCGCAAGCAGCCTGGGGGGTGTCACTGCTCTGCGCGGACCTTGTTTACCGAGGCGGCGTCCGAGCTCGTATGGTGAAAATATGGTTGCGTTATCTTCAAAATAGCCCTGTCTTTCCCGTGGCTTTTCTGCCATCCTGCAACTTTGAGTTAGGGAGTTCTGAGCTCCAGTCTCTTTCCCAGGCATTTTATCCTGGCCTGGCACGCATACAGAGGACCCCACTTCTGGTTCTAAGTTAGCAGTTGGGGATAGGTGGGGTAGCACACTGTGCATTCCCCGTCATCCAGGGGGCTCTCCAACTATGCAGAGCTTGCACAATGCTGTGCTCTGGTTCTGGGCTCTCCCAAGGAATCCTCACGTCCTGCACAGAGCCACTTCCCGATACCCACCACCTGCCAACCCTCCATTGTAGAAATCTCCTGCATGCGGCCATCCAGTCAAGAGCCAGTATTAAGTCTGGTGCCCAAGTGATCCCCCCAAGCTCAGTGTGCAATGCTGGGTTCTCATCATGCTGCAACACAGGAGGGATTGTGATGCTCAGCCATCTCTCTCAATTCTGCACCGATAAGTGACATCGGGGACTTAACTTTGCCTCAGTACTGGGAGGCCCCGTTTCCGGGTACACCACACACAGCCAGTTGAGGCAACGGTCGCCATGGGCGTGATAGACGACAAACAGTGAAGAATGAGGCAAGAAAGCATTTAACCCATGAAGTGGGGGTGGATTGGTGCAGACCAGAGCATGTACCACTCGCCGGTGGGTTCTGCATCTACACCTATAGGGTTCCACCCACTCCTCAGCCCATTTAGTCTGGCCCCTCACCCAGGACCTGTCCGGCTTGGGTGACCCTGCCAGGAGTAAAACTCCCGCCGGCATAGCTCCCGGGATCATTGAGGCGCTCAAGCTCTCCAACCACGGCAAGGTAGGCTTACATGTGGAGAGTTTATTTCCCTAATTCACAAAGACAAATCATTCACACTCTACCTAGTTAGACCCAAACTAAATCAGACTCAAAATATCTTTAACCCGGCTATGCGATTGCCTCAAATGTAGCTCAAGATCCCAGAACCAGCCCACAAATATGTGTGCATCAAATGTATCTCAAAATTATCCCAGACGAGCCGGCCAAATATTGTCGTAAATTTATTTTGAGAGAAAAGAGTCGTAGAAATAGTGGTCCGGTTTAGAGTGGAAAATGATGATGGAAAGCTCAGTGATAGAATATGTAGAGATTTAATAGTTACTTCACAGCGTGCTGGAGGAGAGTAAAGACAGACTTATTTACGACAAATCGTGTCTCTCAATCTTCTCTTTCACTCTCCTGGTCAAACAATTATTTGCCAGTTTTCCAGACTCGCATCTACGCGCTCACCGATTTGGTGTTTTTCAAACACACACACGACGTTGATACAAACTATATTAAACGAATAGGGGAAATGTTGGGCTTTGGGTATATCCAACACACAGAACTAAATGAGTTTAGGTGATTTTATTCACTTTAAACATCAATCACTAAAAATATCAGAAATTACATAAATTATCATAAGTACACAAATGCAAATAACAAGCTTGGGAGGGGTGAAGAAGATTGGTATCGACTAAGCCCTTCCCGCTTATTAGACAAAGACAAACCCAGTCCAGAGATAGATAATATCAGGAACACGGGTACGTTAACCTAACAGTAAAGTTAATTACTCTGAAAGAGGTGTTACCAAGTTAGGTATAAGTGATAGAAAAAAAAACCTGTTCTTCCCAGCTGTTCTTCCCTTTACTAAGCAAATGGAAAGGAGGTGTTTTTAAACAGAGTTAACAAATTATCAACTATCCCACTTAAAGGAACAATGTAGGGTATACAGAAAAGATATATGTTACCAGGTAAGCAAGTTAACAAAATGGTCACACAAAAGAATTAATTTCCTGTCATTCATACACGCGCTAGCAAAGGCCTTCACTCATCTTGCTCTCAACACTTACCGATTGTGAAAAAATCTTGCACTCCATAGAATAACACAACAGCAGTTACACCTCAACTAAATGTATGAGTGTTTGTTCAAGTTCTAGCCCCAGATTATCGGGTAGGCGGTCAGCACATAAAAGGGTCCCGTAATCGCTGGAAAATGAATCTGTAGTTGTGTCTCTTTTCTTAATAACAGTTTCTATGGGAGGGCACGGTCTCTGATACCGGGGTGAGGATGGTGTGGTCTATTTGACTATGCCGCGGATAATAAAATTCTTACGCGTGCTGGTACACTTTATCCGTGAGGTATTGTTTAAGTCCAGTGAGAAAACTAGTCACATCACTGTTCAGGAAATTATGAATTATCTCTCTGTGTCAGTAAACTAACAAAGCTCGGGCCAGTGTTCTTCTTCCCGTTACGACTCAAGTTGTTTGATGGTGCGTTAAATTTGTCTTTGGGTGTGCTTTCTTTGCTATAAGTTAGATAGCGGAATTCCAAACATAGAATCGCCTCAAAGATTAAAAATTTACACAGTCTCAACAAGTTCTGCGTCAGGGGAACTCTACACACTGTTTATGCTTTGCTTTGCTTAGATTGATTTCTTTATTGCTTTCTTAATGCTGGGATCGCACAGGTTACGATCACTCTGTATGAAAGAAAAAAAGACATGTAATATACCGAAAACAAATAACCTTCTAAAGCGCGATGAATTTCCCGTTAAGCCTATTATATATATGCTCGCGGATTTAATTATGTATTTAATAAACACTGCGCGAGTTCTAGTGGTTAAAAACACACATCTATAAAACTAGGACTTAACTGAATTTATTAATTATAAATTCCTTCGCGACTTTAAAAGTTAATTTAAGCATCTATTATCTTTTGAAATAATATAATAGATAGATCATTATATTTAAAACTGGAACTCTTGAGATGGTTTAATTAAATAGATTTAAATTAACACAAAATCCCTTTAAATAGAATGACTGAGCTAGACCACTGATCACTTTACACAATATATATTACCGCTTTGCACAGAATTAGAAATCACTGCAAATATATATAAAATCCAGGGGAAAATCTATAACAAGATTTCAATAAAGCTAGTGCTTCTGTAAAGGTCTGGCCAGCGAGTGATAACGTGTCTAGTGCTTCATGGTCTATTTAGCTAAAAGGGAATGTAAGTTGAGTGGGACATGATAAACTTGACAACTTATTTGATCTCACGAACTTTTGGGGATCTGACCGCCAAATCAAGAGAAGAAGCCGCCCCCTGGTCTTCGTATCCGCTCGCTGCTGCCCCTTTCGCTTTCCCCCGTTCGCTCGGTTCCTCGATTGACACCGAGACGCGAAATTAGCGGCAAGCAACTGCGTCTCGTATCAGGGAAAACTACTGTCTTTGATAGCGCCGATAGTCTCCCCTAAGATCCCTCGGTCTGTCTCTTTGATCTCGTCGCTGTATCCTACATGAGTCCCGGTGGAATGCGTTCTGGCAAACGAAAAGTTACAACAAATGTTCAGGGGTTCTAATGTTATGAAAAGCTAAAGGTCCCTTTAAATCATCCATCATATCAGGGAAAATTCACTAGTCAAACTAGACGTACGTCACACCTTCGCATAAAGTCTGCACTAAAGGATCCACGTGCTCGGTGGTTTCTGTAGCAATTAGTTTTACACTATGATGTTGACAGGCACATACTCAACCTCAGGTCAGGCGATTGTGACTGTATTGCCTCCCCTGCTTTGCAGTAGTGGTCCAACAGTGGCCAAAACTCAAGAGTATCGAATATGAGCTTCAAAGGTGTCTACTATCGCACAAGATTACTCTTGGCAGATTTGTAAATAGAAGGGTAATGACGCTTCTATCTCAATGAAGTTTTCACAAGATATTCAGATAAGCGAAAACAATGCTGCATTGGCTGAGCACGTTAATTCTAGAATCTGCCGACAACTTTTGTGAAGAATTAAGCAGTGATTAATCTTAGCTCGTTCAAGCCCCCACCTCTGATTTACTCAGTGGAATTCTTATTATTCCTGGTATAGCTCTGTTTAGAGTGTGTTTAGTAAATTGACTGAGACAAACATGCAGTACATTTAAAATGATTAAATCGAAGTTAAATTTGTAAAATTACACATAACAAAATTTTAAAAATCACTTACGTTTTTAAACAGTTTGAAAATAATTAAATAGTTTAAAAGAAAGGGTTCATCATTGATTAATAGTAGGTTCTATGAAAAAGTTCACTTTGGCAGCTTATATATTACACTTAGCTGCCAGTGGTTGTTTCTGCTCCTGCTGGGTTGGTTCTTGATGGACTGATCACCGATAACGCTTGTCGCTGGTCAAGGATGTATGGTGCAGGTCGTTCACAGGAGTGTCAGGGAGAGTCTACAAAGTTGGTCCCTCGCCTTAAAACTTAGGCCACTGCTCCCTTCTTGTTCCAGAGATAGTACCCTTCAACTGGTACCACCACCAACTATGATAAAAAAAATAGAAACGAAACGCTCTCCTGAGTATTGCGTTTCCCGACACATACTTATGTGTCCTCTTTCTTACTCCACCATCCCATTTACTCAGAGTTTACCCTCGATGAGAATTAACTTTAATCCCTCGAGATAAAACTTTCTTTACATTTAAATTAAATAGCTTTTATAGTTACTTTACATTTAAATGAATAGGTTAATAGTACAGATATAATATGTTTACATTTCCATTTCCACTGATTGAACAGTGTTCACAATATACAGTGAATATGTTTTCATTTATGTTTACACTGATTTGAAAAGTTTGAAACTTCCATTAATTTTAAAGTGAATATGTTAACATCCACATTTACACTGGTTTGAAATTGTAAGTACTTAGAATGTACATAATTTCTTTCATCTTTCCCTCCCTGCTCCCTATGGAACGTAGAACTAACTTATGCTATTTAGCTCTCTTTAAGAGACTAGCAATAAAGCAGTCACCAGCCCTAGCAGTGGTGGTTCATGTATTATCATTCTATATGCTGAGGTTGCCAGCCTCAAATGACTGGGACATCCACTAGCGATTTTCACATATTAATATTCACATGGTAATATATACATATTAGTTCACATGTTAGTAATTAAAATATATAATGTAAAATGACAACTTACGCCAATCCTGGCTCACAAACTTTTTGCTCAGGCGAGTGAAGTTATGGCACTAGCCGATGCTTTTTTACACGTGTACTTGGGGTCGTTAATTTTAACTGTAATTCCCTCTCTGACTCCGTGTTGTTCAGTTTCCTTAGATATTCCGGATTTCCTTATTTAAAATGATAGAGATTTCCTGGGCTGTTTGTGCAAGTCCTGATAAATACTCCAATAAAAGGTCCGGTCTGATAAAACGGAATTCTGAATTCTAGGCTTCACTCTGGCAAGGTCTGGTTATGTCGTCTTGGCAAGCGATCTTCACAGATGTTAAGACACTGAAACGTGTCCGGTTATATTCACTGTCCTCCCCCGTATCTGTTTGTGACGAAGCTAAGAAAGCGCCAATCGTATCAAACAAAAAGGTGGGGGAGGGGGGGGGGGGGGGGGGGGGGAAGGGGCAATTTCAAAATATACCTGACATTGAAAAATTTTAAACACAATGTAGAGGTCAAGTCTTCCGTATATGGTATGAAACTATCCGATCCCTGTCAGGCGAACTCACCAACACATCTGTAAACTCATACGACAATGTGTTTCAGATGTAACAAATTATTACTTTATCGCAAGTAATCTTGTCACAAGTCGGACAGGACGCGATTAGGTCATCGTTGTCTGTCCAAAATGTGTCACCCAGACAAGTAATCTCTTATCTGTCGCGTACCCTGGCCTTATCAGCAATTAGGCAAATACGCTGGCGTTTTTTAGTGTTATCTGTCGCGGCCAAGGTGTGGTACGCGAGAATTTCCAACATGCCTGTCGTTAATATTATCTCTGCCGCTCCTTGCAAAGCTTTAGGGACGGGTAACAAACAGACGTGGTGACCTACTCCAGACCATTTTTTCTCTTTGTTATTAAAATAATTATGTAATATTTATGACAGCTGTGAGCATCACATAACAGGTGCCAACATATCAATTGTGAGCCACCGTTACACCACAGGGCTGCGATTTTGGTAGATCTTTAATGGCCGCTGGGATGTTAAAAAAAAAGAAGAAATTTTAAGCTTTGAAAAGTTCAGACTAGTCCTTTCGGTATTTAAGAGCGTGATTTCCCCAGGTTTAAAGGTACGAGGCAGCCGGCACATTTGTCAAGAAAGGTAATTCTCATAAACATTTTAAAACTTTATTTTACATTTGAAACTGATTTTCCACCGATATCTGCAGACCTGATTTTATCAGGTAGATCTTTGGAGATCACAGTGTTTCTGAAGTAGACTCCCACAGGTCCTGGGTTGCCTGACTCCATTACAAGATGCAGGGTGGTTTTTTTTTTAGATAGATTTCTGGGTAAGAAACAAGTCCGTCTTATAAGGCGGGAAATATGGTATTTATTCTGGTATTTAAGTCTCGTATCAGGGATTATATTAATATTCTCCAGTTTCATGCCTTGTCTCTCGTTTGATTATGATTTTTGTAATAATTTCTCATGTTATACGTGTAAATCTAAACAGTCGTGCGTCTCAAAAGACTAGCGTAAGGAAGATCATTATAATTGCTACGAGCTGTATCTAGGACTCTTATCTCTATGTCAAATAATTCCTTATCTTTGTCTACACCGACTGTCTGTTGAAATCAAAAGTGCCAGGAGAACGGTAATGATTTGTTCAAGCTGGGTTCCAGCTTTGATTTAGACAGGACTCAGAATTTTCCCGTCGCTTCAATTTTCTCTTCCCCCCCCCCCCCCCCCCCCCCCCCCCCCCCCCCCCCCCCCCCCAAGGTTATAATAGAACAAAGTGAACACAATTATCCGATTAAATTCTTTGTTTTTTTTTTTTCTGGAATCGCTGACTACATCGTTGTCTTCTGCATTCACTGACGTCGTTGGGTTAGGAACTATTTGTAATCGTCTTTTCTGATATTGACCGATTTTTCCGAGCGTCCAGCTAAGCGGTTAGAGCGCTTTCCTCAAAAGTTACTGGGTTCAAAACCAGGTAGTGTCACGTGCCAGTCTACCCAGCTGTAAAGTGATACCTTACTCTGCTTGTGATTTAAGAAAGGCAAAGGCAACGAGGAGGGGAACTGGTCACTACACCTCATTAAGAAAATCTGGATCTATCTAGTATGGTGAAGTCTCTTACACTTCACTCCCCGACGGCTGTTTCTTCTATGGAACTACCGGTACCATGGTTTTAATGGTTCTTATAGAACAAAGTTCTTATAAAACAAAGTCAATTATCTATTACATTTTGACTGAGATAGCTGGCAATATTTTTTCTTCTGCATTCATCAAGTTTTGCATTAATGACTGCCCTTGCTGACACTGGCCGATTTTCCTCTCTGTATCTTTCTCAAGTTTTAAAATAGAGCTTCATTTTGTCTGTCCAGCGTATCTTAATCGTTGTGACTCTCATTTTCTGGTATTGTTCTTGTGTTTTGTATAATATAACCACTGTTTTCTCTGACTGTGTCACAAGACAACTAATATAAGGTTGTTCATCGGGGTGCTAAGCCTATCATTTAAGAAAAACAAAAAACAGAAGCCATTACTGCACGTGTTTGTGAATGCTTTGTGCAGGCTTCCGATAAGGAGGACCGGCTACAGTGGTAGCTGCAGGATCCTTAGGGAGCAACAAGGGGAGTGATGATTGTGTGGTACATGAATACTTGTGGCGCAGGCTGCCTGTAGGAGGGTCAGCGGCAGAGTTGGGTCCGTGCATGGAAACCGGCTACAATGGTGGCTCCATATTCTGTAAGGAAAATAATGCTGATAGTATTCCCAATTGTTGTTTCCTTCTTTAGCCTAAACAACATCTGGAAGTCCTCCCAATACAGCACAAGCACAAAATTAAGATTATATCAGAGCTGTGTGCTTTCTGTGCTTCTATATGGTGCGGAATGGTGGAGAGTTACAGAGAAGGAAATGTCGAAATTGTTCTCTTTTCACACAACATGCCTAAGAAAAATTCACCGAATCTTTTTGGCCGAATACCATCACCAACCAAGATCTGCTTACTCGGAGCAAGCAAGAGAACATGTACACCATCATAGCTGATAGACGCTGGAGCTGGGTTGGCCATGTCCTCAGAAGAGACCCCGATACCATCACAAGAACAGCTATGCTTTGGACCCCTGAAGGAAAACGAAAGAGAGGCCGACCAAAAACAACCTGGTTAGGACTGTGGAGGCTGAGATGCAAAGAATGAACCAGATTTGGGGCACTGTACGAAGGATGGCCACCGACCGAGCAACGTGGAATCAATTTGTTGTTGCCCTACAAGACGCCACTAGGCGTGATGGCCACTGACTGCTTCGACGGTCGGCGGCTAAGGATCAAAGAAGAAGAAGTATTCCCAATGCTTCTAATTAGAGCTTCATTTAGTATGTCCAGTCAATCTTAATCGTTGTGACTCCCTGTCTCTTGTACTCTTTTTGTGTTTTTGTTACGTATTTTCTGTGCTTGTGTTATCTCCAACCTAGTTGATCTAGTTGAGGTAGACATTGTATGGTGATCATGAAGCCTCAGACTGATGCCAGGTCTATAAGAAAGATACATGTGGTTATTTGAGAGGCAACGGCGTAGAAGAAGTAGTTCTGTGCTCACACCCCTGCGATTTATTTGAGTTTAGAACGTTAGACAATCCGGTAGATTTATATACACTCGGTCACGTGTGTATATTTGTCTTATCGCTGTCCTTCCGTGGTGTTGTACCGTAATGTTATATGTGGTTTCATCACCGCCAATAATAAACAAACCTCAAGTGAATTTAGGTGATAAATGACACCAGAAAACACATGCCAAAACTGTTTGTGCCATTTCACCGCATTTCCTTTGCAAGCTGTATGCTCAAGGTTTTACCTGGTGGCTAAAGACAACTTGAATGTATCTAAATGTTATCGTTCGACTTATCTTTAATTTGCTGAAATAATTTTAAATTTTTATTTATGCCCATATTACTAAGTGTCTAAGTAGCGTTCTGTAAAGAGCAATGGGGAAAAATCCCGTACGCTTTTCAAGAAAGTAGGGAAAACACGCAAATTGTACCGTGAAAACATATTGAACACTTTTATTGAAAGAATGCGCACGCCTTGCAATATTTTCATGGTAAATTTTCTGGAAAATACGGAAATGGCGCCCACTTCACCGTGAAACCTAAATTGAACACCCATTAAAAAAAGACGCAGTCCTTTCAATTTTTTTATCATGGTAACCATTAGTCACGATACGTTTGACCACAAAGATCCAGTTAAGTTGAAGTGGGATGGACATAAGTCACATGACCACAGGAGAATTAATGACGTCATCAGGACATGCAGCAGACAGAGCACAACATAATAATTCCCCCTCCTCTCACCCCCCTCTCTCTCCCAGTTTTGGCGGGTTACTTGCTCGTTTAATAATATACGGTTTTACTTATATACGGTGCCTTGGTTTTTTTTTTTTTTTTTTGTGACGGCCCTGGCCAGTCCGATGTTATTTATTTACCTTGTCCTTCCACAATTGTCGTCAAGTGTCGTCTGGAGCTTCTTCTTCTTCTTCTTCGTTCGTCCTGAAAAGGACGGTGGTTGCGTTGTGTCTGTTTGCGCCTAAGCTGTGATATCTGCACCTTTCGGTCGACACATCCGACTTCTGCACGGCATTTTTAAGGAAAGGGTTTGCCTTCCCATTTCGATCCATGCTCGCTCAGCCAGCCTGCACTGCTGCAGACTGTTTCCAGGACCACCACGTGGAGGTGGAGCACGGTCTTGACCAGCTCTGGTTCGCTGGTCCTGGCGCAGGCAGTCAAGCTATGAGTCGCTGACTGCATTCACTATTGCTGCATCTTGGGGTCCCGTCTGGAGCTGAAGTTTGTGTTCTGTGGCCAAGTGTGTCGATGTGAACCCGTGTTGTAGGATGTCTGTGATGTTGTTGTAGGATGTCTGTGATGTTGTTGTAGATGTCTGTGATGTTGTTGTAGGATGTCTGTGATGTTGTTGTAGGATGTCTGTGATGTTGTTGTAGGATGTCTGTGATGTTGTTGTAGGATGTCTGTGATGTTGTCTATCCATCTGCCTCTTGGCCTTCCTCGTGCTCTGAACCCAGATCTTCTAGTGTTGTTGGCGCATAGTGGTAATTTATCGGGCTACATTCTCGTGAGATGACCAAACCACTTAATTTTCTGTCTCTCTATATACTTGATACAGGATGTAGCTCCTACAATTTTCCTGATGTCGTCATTTCTCGTTCTGTCTCTCCTGGTGGTGACATTAATGACTTTTCTTAAACATCTCATCTCACAAGATCTGATTTCCCCCTCCTGTTCTGTGGTCGGATGTTCGGTCTCCACAATTTATTTTATTATTACAATAATTTTTGTGGTCATTGTCTTCAGTTTTACAGTTTTAATTAATAACTTTTACTAACGTGTAAGTGCCCTAAAAGTTGATTTCAATTCTGGTCATACTTGACACTACTTTTCATTACCTTTATTCTACGCGCAGAGCACGTGGTTCAACATACACGCTAAGTCTTCCTGTTCTGTGCTATTCGTATAAGATCTTTCCATATCTCTTTGTCCCTTCCATCATCATCATCATCAATTTCGCACTTTATAAAGCAAGAAGTAACATCTGTATCTGGTCCTTTTGGAGGAAGCCTGCGTCAAACATTCACGTGCTCTTGCAGCAATTTGTACTACATGATGATGTTGCACAACCATATATTAGTCACATTGTATGAATGTCTGATTCCTTTCATGCCGAAGTCTAATTTCATTTTCCATGTGTTGTTTGACCTGGTACTGTTTTTCTTTCTCTGTTGGTGTCCTTGCTTTAAATTTATGATCAGTAGATTTCATAATTTTTTTTCCCTTTTTTTAAACAGATCTACGTTTTATATTTATTATTAGTAAATTTCAGATTTTATGTTATTATAATAAAAAAATTTTTTTTTTATCTTTTACAGATCTGTGTTTTATCTTTATTATCAGTAAAGTTCTATTTGTAAACTATAAATTTATAGAAGTCTGCATTTTTGTTGGGGCTTGTTTTATAGGATAACTTTAACAGTGAATTTTTTAAACATAATTATTGCAGAATTCCACAAGCACATCAGTTACTATTACCATCTTCAGGATTAAAAAGTTGGACTAAGTACACCACAATATCTTCAAATCCAGTAATCAACGAACCAAAGTGTTGACTGTCACTTTTGGACCGCGTGTGTCAAACATCCCGCCTTCATCACATGACTTTATGACGATCTCAGCATTATCACAGCACCAGCTTCACGCAGCATGTATATAAGTTATTACTCCCACGGGCACCCTACACCAGTTCTACATCATCAGCCACACCCAAGCCAGCACTCTTCTCTTACAGCGCCGTCTACTGCGCAACCTACATTCATTCCGGCGCCTGCCCATCTTCCTCCTTCCTTGAATCCCCAGGACCTGTTCGTGTCTGTCACTGGAGGCGTCCAGACCGTTTCCGGGATCAACATCTCACAGCATCAACTTCATCATCCGCAGTCCTTAGCTACCAGCCTCTCTGCTGTTACACCCATTGTCATCTGCAGAAAGGTAAGTTTTTAAAATCTGAATTATCTATTAACACGTTTCTACCCTTTTCACAGTGAACACGATGTTAAATTTACATAAATAATGAAGGAAACCTGAGTCTCGTGAACAGTAAATAAATAAGTAAATAAATAAACAAAGGTAATAAACAGGTACTCGTTGGACATTAAAGGATGACATCAGACAACAGAAAAGAAAATGTAAGTGATAGGCTTACCGGGAATCGAACCTAAGACCAACCAAACGGCGCCTTCACCTTGCTGTGACAGTACATCGTGAAAGGACGCTCAGTCAATTTTGCACAAATTTACAGTTTCAAGGTTAAACGGGGTTTACAATCTTTTGGCATCACTCGTACATTGCTTAGAGCATCGGCAGGCAGACCATGAGCTATGGGGATTTACTTTAGAAAAACTGAGCTGTCTGAGATCTTCCTTGATAAAATCATTTGTTTTCAGGTTTCAGAGTATGTGGATATCGGAATAAGTCCAGCCTGTATGTAATTTTAAGCGTGGACAATCCAAATTAAATGATATTTTACCGAATGTCATCTTTACTACAGAGAACAGATCACGTTCCTATCTCGTGCAGGTCACAATTAAAATGAATTTTTTAAAGCCAGCTTGTGAGATTTCACTGGGGACGTGGAAAATAT
Source organism: Oreohelix idahoensis (assembly GCA_024509875.1). Lineage (NCBI taxonomy): Eukaryota > Metazoa > Mollusca > Gastropoda > Stylommatophora > Oreohelicidae > Oreohelix > Oreohelix idahoensis. The sequence continues at coordinate 113,485 of JAMPIV010001368.1, forward strand.
ATCATGAATCCTAGGGATAGTGCGCTTTTATATGCCGGCGGGAGATGGCTAATTTGAAATCTCTGTAGCTTTAGAACGCTCTTTCCTCCCTTCATCACTCAGTGATCTATCAAAGCACCCCCTGTGAACTACCGCTTGATCGAGAATCAAACCTATACCGGCCTTTGGCTTACAGTACTCACACTAATGAGAAACGCGATGTTACAGAAGATCGATATTCGGAATATCGCACATGGATCGTATAACAAATGAAAAGATAAGACACACAATTAGATGCTCCATAGGACAGGGGCGAACAGAGCGTTGGTCATTTTGGGCACTGTCCGAGTGCCCATAGCAGTAGAGTGATTCACGCTTCCTTAACCTCTCAATGTGGAGTCGCTAATCGGGGGCTAATAGCATTTTTTGCTCCGGGGCCCCGAGCACTGTCAGTCCGCCCCTGCTATAGGACCACACAAAGACCTTCTCACAGCAATAAAGAGACTGAAGCTAACCCGGTATAGCCAGAGAACAAGATAAAGTGAGCAGCCAAAAGTGACCTCTCAAGGCACAGTACCAGGCGAAAGAAAACAGAGCGGACAGAAAAAGCAATGGATTGACATCACAAAAAAGACTGGACAGTCTACTATTGCATGACTACACAGATCAACAATCAATAGATTAAAGTAGCGACGACTAGTCCAACTGTCATCTTTGATAGTGCCTTAATGACCTTGTGTTATGGGTCAAATCATTCATACTAATAAAGAATACAAGAATTAATGCCAGTCAAATGCCAGGTAGTCCTGTTTCAGTCATTAAGACGTGGCAGGGTACTACCAAGGTGTGATAATCGGGGGCCGTTTAATAATCTATCAAGTATAAATGTTAGTACTCTGTATGTTTGGTGGTCACGTTAACCGAATGACCCATTACCCAATCCTGGGGTTAGAGGAGGCTATGTCTATGGTACTGATTGTTACTGTATTCATTCATGATCGTTGTGACATACATAGGAAACATGCAGCTCGACGCCTGTAAGATCTGTAGATCTTGATTTTCTTTGTAGAATGTCTGTCATTCTTTACTTTTGCCATTCCTGCATTTTTTTCCTGTCCGTACTTTTTATCTACACCTGTCAGTCTTTCTCTTTTTTTTTCTTTTTTTTTTCTTTCTTTTTTGTTTTTTTTTTTTTTTTTTTTTTTTTTTGCCTGTTATAATTAGCACTACTCCAGCTGTTACTCTTTCTTTTCTTTGCCTGCTATGATTATTTATTTTCTCTATCTATCATTTCTGCTGTTCTTTTGCTCAGTTGTCCCTATTTTTTTTTTTTTACTTTCCTCTTATCTACTATCAGTACTGTTCCTACAGACCCCCACCGCCTCAAGACCACATGTTGTTTATTGTAGACTTCTTGCAAGGGGGTCCGTTGTAATGGTTGCCCCATGCTCTATAAGGAGCGAAGAACGAAAGCACTATACAACGTACGATTCGTATTTGACATTTTCTACCGTTATTTGTCTAATTCTCCAAGCCGTGTGTAGCCAGTCTAGACCAGTGGTTCTCAACCTTTTTTTATCCTGGAGAACCCTTGAAATAAATTTCAGGTCTCAGGGGACCCCTGCTAAAAATTATTATATCTACAGCTCGGGGTACCTTGGCGTGATCAGTAAGTTGTAAATATAATAATCCAATAAAAATTGTCCAAGCTCTTTGGAGTAGAGAATGATTTTTTTTTCTTCTTCTGTGGATCTGTTTATTTTGGCCAACTTATTAACCTACTCTTTTTGTGTGGTTGCCCCTTCACACAAAGGGTGCCAGTTCTAGTGCACGTAGTGTTGATAGAAGAAACTAAGTTTTTAATTTTTTTATATTTTAAATTTCCTACTTTTTTTTTTTTTTTTTACAAGCCTTGTCCATGTAGGCCTAAAAGTCTTATAACAATTTTCTACTCTGCAAGACGCTAATGAAATATGGTATGTGCCAGCGTGAACACGGTCCTATTGCGCACTGCCATACGGGGCTGCTCGGTCACTACCCACCACTGCGAGCAATAACATCGCCCGGCGTGCAAAATTTAAAATAATGACGTTTATTTTTTTTCCAATCACGATCTCTCGCAAAACCCCTAGTGGTCTCTCACGGAACCCCTAGCAGCATCTCACGGAACCCCTAGCGGCATCTCACGGAACCCCTAGCGGCATCTCACGGAACCCCTAGCGGCCTCTCACGGAACCCCTAGCGGCCTCTCACGGAACCCCTAGCGGCCTCTCACGGAACCCCTAGCAGCATCTCACGGAACCCCTAGCGACCTCTCACGGAACCCCTAGCGGTCTCTCACGGAACCTCTAGCGGTCTCTCACGGAACCCCTAGCAGCATCTCACGGAACCCCTAGCGGTCTCTCATGGAACCCATAGTAGCATCTCACGGAACCCCTAGCGGTCTCTCACGGAACCCCTAGCAGCATCTCACGGAACCCCTAGCGGCCTCTCACGGAACCCCTAGCAGCCTCTCACGGAACCCCTAGCAGCCTCTCACGGAACCCCTAGCAGCATCTCGCGGAATCCCTAGCGGCATCTCACGGAACTCTTATCGACCTCTCGCGGAACACTAGGGTGCCGTTGAACCCCGGTTGAGAAACCCTGACCTAGAGGAAGACATTATCTCATGGCATGCCTGTGAAAGCATCATTAATAGTCATAATTTGTCCAGAGACATCGGTGTCACAAACAGAATTAACGCAGTCATTGTCTAGTCACCAGCAAATAATGCACCAAGTCAGTTAAGGGTTCAGGCCATCAGCGTGCACCATCTCGCTGTAGCTAATGTTGGGTCTGTTTCGTGCAAAGAGTAGATTTTAAAAATCTTGATGTCGATCTTCCAGATCTAATGTTTCCTGGAGCCAACCCTTTCTCTGCTGAGATAGTCCAACCTCAGGTTGTTGTGAGCTATATCATGAGCAGAGAAAAGTTGTTCATTCTGACATGTACTTTAAGTATTGACTTAAAAAAGCATTAAAAAAGTAATGTAACAGCATACTCACATTCGCAGTATTTAATCATAATCAAGGAACACAATATGTTGAAATGTTGCAGGAATCATCAAATCATACATACAGTATGTTAGATAATGATTTGAGAATATAATCAGATTAAAGGATAATATAATCAACATTCCTTCGATTGTATGAATAGGGATTTGGCATATTTTTTCTGTCCCCACATCATACTGAAGATTGTTTCAATGATGAGGAGCAGAGTAATCTAAGCTTTTCTTGAAATAAATCAAACTTGGACACTTGTAATTTTTTCTAGCGCGACTATGTTTTCCAGTGTATTTGAAATTCGGCCACCGATAAGTAGAAGCCAGTCTGTAACAGGACATCACAAACAAATTTGACTTTGTTGAAGAGGAAACGCTTTGGTTGATGTAATATTTTACGATATTTATGTAGATCTACACGTCACCCCTAGTGTGCCGATGGTCAAGAAAATATGGGCCTAACACCATATTCCCAATATGCCTCAATGGGCGTGTAACGGGATCCTTTCTTTATGTAGATCTACACACTGCTGAAGAGGACCGAGATTATGACCCTGGGAACACTGGTGTTAAATACGGTTTGGTGTAATAGTGAATTACTGTAAGATACTACTTATTGTTAGTCTGACAGGAATGACTTAATTATTTGTGAGACATGTATTACATTCATTATTTTTACTTTTCTAATTAAAATAAACAGATCTATCATAATGAATTCTTTGAAGAGGATGATAGATTGGCAAAGGAAGGTGGGAAGCTATCTCAACCTGGAACAAGCATAATTTATGAAGAGGCCACAAGTTTTATTATGAGCAGACGAGGAACTAGTTAGTAAGCAGAGTATCCTGGCCACAAGAAAATTGATGACATATTACCAGCTCAGCAGAAGTGAACAAGTGGTAAATGTCATACTCCGCTCAGGCCACAATAGATTCAGATACAATCTATTCAACAAGCTACAGACAGAAACTACTGATGATGTAACTGCAGCACAAATAAAATCATTGCTGAATATCGGCTGCAAGGTACCCAACATACGAAGAACAGAGAAACCACGTATGGCCGTCATATGAATTCCATTCCTCGGCAAATTCTGCGGAGATTCCCACAACCTCAAAACTGATAACCTCTTTCTTTAAACATCTTCAAGTTAACATCTGAAAGTTCACGGAGAAATCAGAGGCACATCTCCAATCCAACCTGCAAGTCTGGAAGGAAGAGCTGGAGAAGAGAGGGATGGTCATAAGCAGCTCTAAAACAAAATCCATGGTGATATCACGAGAAGAAAGAAAACATCAGATTAAGTTGGGAGAACAGGTCCTGGAGCAGGTCGACCACTTATATCTCGGAGCTATTATAGACCGAAAGGGAGGCATCAAAGAAGAGTTGGCCACTCGAAAAGCAGCGGCTGGGAGACTTTTTCAGGCCATAAATCGTGGATTCCTCAGCAAGAAAGAGGTTGGTAAGAAAACGAAGATGGCTGTATACCGCTCCACCTATGTCCCAGTCTTGACATATGGATGCGAGTCGTGGGCAATGACTACAACCCAAAAAATCCAGATCCAAACCTCAGAAATGAGGTATCTGAGGAAAGTGGTTGAAGTAACAAGAAGAGACATGGTCCGCAACCAGACGATCCGTCAAGGCCTAAAATCCCATCCGCTGCAGACCCAAATAGAACAGTCCCAACTAAGATGGTTTGGCCATGTCTGCAGAATGGGAGAAGATCGGCTACCACGACAAGCATGGGAAACAAAGAGCCAGGGATCCAGACCTCCAGGAAGACCCAGAGTCCGCTGGGAGGACAACGTTAGACAATCTTTGAAGGACCGAGGACTAGAATGGAACCAGGCCAGGAAGAAGACAGCTGATAGAATGGTCTGGCGCTCTCTCTTCCAAACCTCTACACCTCACGGTAGAAGAGGAACGACTAAGTAAGTAAGTAAGTTGACGGAGGAGTAGAAAATGATGATGGTAGTGGTGAAGTAGAATAATTAAAAGAAGAAGAATATGTTTCTAAAGTGTACAAAGATTGGTCCAACCTGTGTTATTATTATTTGTATTTAAGTGCCAGTTGTCTATCATCTTAGTAAGACTGTAAGGCAACTTAAAATAAAAATAAAAATACTCATCACCGGTTCGGTTCATTGCCGTAAATATAAATAAGCCACTTTGTATGAACGATTGCATGCTAACGCAACATAAATGTTATTGCAGAACTGTATTACCTTGCAAGATGCACAGAAATAACTAATGATTACGTTCTGATACCTCGTTTTTGCATGTTACTGGAAATAATGTTAAACCTCAGCTCATCTTTAACGGGGTTTATTATTTTTATTGATTGCAATCTATTGCTGAGTTAAACTTTTATGTAATTTACAAGTTCGCATGTGCTGTGGGCAAATATGAACGAAACAAAACTCGTTATCACTCGACACGAAATTACAGGATTTTGTTGTGCATTTTTAGCTTGCTAACTACATCTGGCATATACCCTACATTCATGATTATCATCAATTTCTTTTTCACTCCTTACGGAGCATGCGCCACCATTACAACTTGTTTCCCTTTCAGGAAGCCTGCACCAAGTAATCAGTTGCTCATGTAGTGGTGGTGTATGTGGCAATATGTTTTACGGAATAAGGTTGCCACCCTCGTGCACATATTCATATTAGTCGCCTTCTACGACATGCCAGAGGGGGCAGTGGTTCTTGTTCTTTCTTTGTCTCGTCAGAGACCCACATGAACTACACGGGGCTGCTTGAAAGATAAAGTGTGTTGTCTTCTGCTAGCCCATTGTCGGGGCCGATTGGGGTGGGGGGGGGGGGCGCGGGGAAGTAGCACTGTAATCTAACAAGCAATGCCATCAAACGCAACAAAGGGTTGGGCTGGGTCCTGGCTACCACATCCTGTAGAAGTTTTAAGCCACAAAATCCTCCACAACAATATAGGGAGTCAACTAAAGAAAGTAACTCAACTCAGTTATGCAGGACAGAGGAAGGTCCTTTCAGTTCAGTTATCCTGGACAGCACGATGGGCAATTATGAATCTCATTGTTACAGTGCTTCATGATTAGGGAAGTTATAGATCTCAGTGTTACATTGCTACATAATTAGTGCAATTATGGATCTCAGTGTTACAGTGCTACATAATTAGTGCAATTATGGATCTCAATTTTACAGTGTTACATAATTAGTGAAATTATGGATCTCAGTGTTACATTGTTACATAGTTAGTGCAGTTATGGATCTCATTATTACAGTGTTACATAATTGGTGCAGTTATGGATCTCAGTGTTACAGTGCTACATAATTAGTGCAATTATGGATCTCAGTGTTACATAATTAGTGCAATTATGGATCTGAATTTTACAGTGTTACATAATTAGTGAAATTATGGATCTCAGTGTTACATTGTTACATAGTTAGTGCAGTTATTGATCTTATTATTACAGTGTTACATAATTGGTGCAATTATGGATCTCAGTGTTACAGTGCTACATAATTAGTGCAATTATGGATCTCAGTGTTACATAATTAGTGCAGTTATGGATCTCTGTTTTACAGTGTTACATAACTAGTGTAATTATGGATCTCAGTGTTACAATATTACATAATTAGTGCAATTATGGATGTCAGTGTTACATTGTTACATAACTAATACAGTTATGGATCTCAGTGTTACAGCGCTACATAATTAGTGCAGTTATGGATCTCAGTGTTACAGTGTTTCATAATTAGTTCAATTATAGATCTAATTGTTACATAATTAGTGCAATTATGGATCTCAATGTTACAGTGTTTCATAATTAGTACATTTATGGATCTCAGTATTACAGTGTTTCATAATTAGTGCAATAATGGATTTCATTGTTACATAATCAGTTCAATTATGGATCTCATTGTTACATAATTAGTGAAATTAAGGAACTCATTGTTACATAATTAGTTCAGTTATGGATCTCAGTGTTACAGTATTTCATAATTAGTGCAATTATGGATCTCAGTGTTACATAATTAGTTCAGTTATGGGTCTCAGTGTTACAGTGTTTCATAATTAGTGCAGTTATGGATCTCAGTGTTTCATAATTAGGTCAATTATGGATCTCAGTGTTACAATGTTACATAATTAGGGCAATTATGGATCTCATTGTTACATAATTAGTTCAGTAATGGATCTCAGTGTTACAGTATTTCATAATTAATGCAGTTATGGATCTCAGTGTTACATAATTAGTTCAGTTATGGATCTCAATGTTATGATGTTACACAATTAGCACAACACTGATCTCATTGTTAGTGTTTCATAATTAGAGTAAATAGAGATCTCATTGTTAGTGTTTCATTATTAGCGCAATAACGAATCTCAGTGTTACATTATTTCATTATTAACGTATTCATCGGTCACAGCGTTACAGTGGCTCATCATTATTAGCGTAATAGTTGATCTCGGTGTAACATGGTTTTGCCAATTACTTCCTGTAGTCCCCCCCCCACGCCCCCCCCCCCCCCCCCCCCTTTCCCCCATATTGTCGTAAGTCCGCACCCAGGCATTTTATTCGTTACTAATGTAAAAGCCCGACATAAGACGGGAATTAACTTCAAAAGCACCAATACCTAACGGCAATTTTACTTATTCAAAAGTATTAAAAAAAAACCCACTGTGCATCACCACAGTACACGAACTACGTAGCAGCAGCGAGGATTCCAATATGTGTATAGGATCACACATTCTATAATAAAAAATTTTTGCACACCGTCATTTACACATTCATCTTTGGTAACTGTTACTATTTTCGGGAGAGTACATATAAGGGAAACAATACAATTAATGTCTAACTTTCAACCAAATTTGCATCCCTTAGTGTTACGCACTGACAGAAAAAGCTGGGATTTTATATATAAGCAATTGTTCTTTGTGAAGTTCTGGAAACAATTAGGATTTTTACATGATGATGCTGCCACCCCCTTACATCACCCTCCTTAGTTTCTTTTGCGATATGCAAAATAAAGCTCGCTGTACCTATTCTTTGCTGCCCAATATTCGCATGGGTTGTGTGCATCAAACGAAAGCCGGCGAGGGGGAAATTATAAATAAATGAGGTCACTGGAGGTGACGAGTCCCTTTTTAATAGAATCATTTATTTTTAAGAATTTGTAAGCAGCTATGGAAGATGTATTGAAAGAGGCTGTTGTGTCCTAGAAAATTAGTGCAGACATATGAAAGAGAAGTTCACTTTATCTAGAGACCTTTTGAGAACAACGAAGTTAAAAAGCTTTGCGGCAACATGGGGGAATAGCTGCAAGAACGTAAAGGCAGTCCTATAGCAGACGCTACCATAGTGGGGGGGGGGGGCGGGGGGGGGGGGAGGATAAATTGTTATAGGCTTAAGTATTCTAGATCTTAGCTTAATGAGGAGGGTAATCAGTTCCCGTCCTCGCTGTCGCCTCGTTACAATAGCTGAGGCGTGGTAAGTCTCCCGGTCGCTGTGGCACTAGTGATATTCGAAGCTGTTTAACATTACAATTGAGACACAATCTCTCTAACATTTTCTGTCAATCGACGCTGTATGTTGCGAGAAGAGTTACCATGAAAAAAAAAATAGACGACACTTGACCGTCTAACAACTTCGCGTAGTTTTTTGTTATTATTATTATTTTTTATTTGGGGAAGAAAAATCATGTAAGAATCAAGATAAAGCGACTTGAAGCCGCACCACAAAGAGGCATAATCCCCTACGCTAATCGGCTCGGCACGTAATAATGGTATGCAAACATATTTAATTGTTATTTAATCGATGAGTCCCAAAGCGCAGCGCGGCTGACTTAAGTTGCTCATTTTCCTGGTGTGATTTCAAGCGACCATCTTGTTGATTTGATAGCACGTCTACAGTTTTACATGACTTCTATCTTGTAGTTTACTGCGTCTACAGTTTTACATGACTTCTATCTTGTAGTTTACAGCGTCTACAGTTTTACATGACTTCTATCTTGAGTATATATTGGGGGGGGGGGCTCCTTACAGTTTTACATGACTTCTATCTTGTAGTTTACAGCGTCTACAGTTTTACATGACTTCTATCTTGTAGTTTACTGCGTCTACAGTTTTACATGACTTCTATCTTGTAGTTTACTGCGTCTACAGTTTTACATCACTTCTATCTTGTAGTTTACTGCGTCTACAGTTTTACATCACTTCTATCTTGTAGTTTACTGCGTCGTCTACAGTTTTGACATCACTTTCTATCTTGTATTTTACTGCGTCTAACAGTTTACGAGCTGTGAGCTGTGGAATGCCCTTCAACTGTTTGGAACAAAGAATTAGTCTGGAAACTGATTACTCACTACCTCGTCACTACCAGCTGTCACGGGTTGCCTCACCTGATCCACAGTAGTGGGCTACTAATGGCCAAGCTTCGAGTAAAAGGATGGTTTCCGACGTATCAGCCTTCGCTCAAGATTACTCTTGGCAGAAATACATATAGAAGAATGATGATTCTAATTCAGGGAGTCTCACATGGATTTATAGAACGACAAGTATAACAACTGAGTCATCTACGTTGTCGTGAACTTAGTATTCTCCTCCCACTTCTGTCAAAAAATATGTTTTGACTAGTATTTTATGAGCCCCCAGCTGAAGATGATTCAGCACAATATTAATTTAATAGCTCTACATATGTATATGTGAATACCAAAAGGAGTAATACAGTTGTAGACGTCAATTTCACTCAATTAATTGATTAACTCAACTAATGATTTATATTTACATATAAAACAAGGAAAATGTATTCGTGAATTATTTGGTTTACAGGGTTAAAGTGAATACAATTGATTTTGTCAGAATAAAAGTTAACTTTATCTACGATATGATGGTTTGGGAAAAATAAAGTGTCCTTAAGCTGAGCTAGTACTGGGTATTTAGCTTAAAATGTAGTAACAATGGTTGTCGGTTGTACTTACCCTATGGTTCAGTCACTGCTGGTTCCCAGTGGAGCTTTGACTATTCCTGCTCTTCAGGAGTCGAGTTATTTTGAGAGCAGCACGTCCCTTGCAAGGCCGAGGTAACTGCTCAGGTTGCTTCGAGTCAAGTGTCTTCAAGACCCACCTGTTGGTGTCAATCAATTTCAGATTTATATGTACACAATAAATTTGAATGAAAATTATATATATGTATATATATATATATATATATATATATATATATATATATATATATATATATATATATATATATATATATATATATATATATACCATGATATTATCATAATCATTCCCTGTTCCACGTGGAGCCTGTGGCTACCTCTGCTATTGGTTCCTTTTAAGGGAAGACACACGAAGCGTCACCAGTTTTTGTAGTGGTGGTATATGTGGCAAATTATTTTATGTGATGTAGTTGTCAGCACCATGTGCACCTGTACATCAATGAACAATTCATACATGTCAAATGCACACAGAAAATAATAAAATGTACATGTTACAACTTACCGCAATATATTGGATGAATTAGAATGATATATCCAGACTTTGTTGCGCAAGCAAGCTGTAGTAAGTACTGCAGCTGTTTAAGATGCAGACGTCCCTCTGTGAGCTAGGTTCTTATCTGTTGTCACGAGAGAAAGATTCATCGGCGCTAGGTAATAAACTGAAGATTACTCTTTTTTTTTAAATTTGTAAAATGCACTCCTAATTCTTTTGTCTGTCCTCTAATGGAATCCTTAGTACTACTCATAATCATGGCTGCCAGTGATCTCCTGATGGAAGTAAGGAAATGCAGGGCGGATATCTACGAACCTCGTCAGCTGTTAAGTAGAATTTCTGCCCATGCACAAATATCACCTTGAGACGTTCTGTTGGGGGAGATGCAATCATAATTTTAATTTAGTTTAATTCCTAATATTAAACCTATCCCCAAGGTAAGGTGTCTTATTTTCTAATAAACGTTACCTGCACCCTACTCATTCCGAACAATACTTCCTTGCCATATAAGGTATTGCCCCTTAAGTGTTACATTTACCAAAGTCATTATATCGCCGACCTGACCTTAATTATTATATCTGATAATCTCTTCTCATCTTTGTTTATTACAACATGCCATCTGTCGCAAATCGGTAAGTGGTTTGTCTGTCGTCCAGTTTGTAAAATTAACACTAGGCTTAAGGATGGGCTGTGTTTTGCACGTCGCTTCCACGCGATGTCTTAAATGACAATATGATTTACCACTGTTAGACTCATCACCAGATGAGCGGAAGTAGTTATGCAATCTGATGCGTAGATAGACAGCGTAATCCGTCTGGTTTTCACAATAAGTCTGACGACCAACATAAGATGGTCACAGGAAAATGTAACGACTGAATTATGACTCGTCACACCAACTATAGATTGAATTCCGAAAACTGCAATATCAGCCACCAGAAATCGAATTCAGTGAACTCTGATATAAACAGCTAGACTGAAGCCAGATGTGAAACACAATGAGAATATTGTATGCGAATTCACAGTATTCAGGTATTCCCTCGCCTAAAATCGGCACTGAACGGGCAGAAATTCAAGGATGCTGAGGACGTTATCACCAATGCGATAAAGCAGCTGAGAGAGGTTTCAATGAATGGGTTTCAGGAATGTTTCCAACAGCTGAATGGACGTTGGCAAAAGTGTGTAGTTGCCGAAGGGAACTATTTTGAAAGAAATGTAGTGTAAATAATTGTATTGTTACTTATTTCTATACAATACACAAATTCCGGGAACATTTTGAAGCTACCTCGTATAAATGTTACCTGTAAGGTCATTAGTTATGTACTGCAGTTTATCGTCATATATTTTACCACGAGAATATCAATTTGTGGGGATGCTGTTAATCTTGCTATAGAGGTGTATTTACATATTACCGGCACGTCTGTGTGCAAGCATGTGCTGCTTTAGAGGCTGAGATGCAAAGAATGAACCAGAGTTGGGGCACTGTACGAAGGATGGCCACCGACCGAGCAAAGTGGAATCAATTTGTTGTTGCCCTACAAGACGCCACTAGGCGTGATGGCCACTGACTGCTTTGACGGTCGGCGGCTAAGGACAAAGAAGAAGAAGAATATATATATATATATTTGTAAGACTGTACTTCTAATGTTGCTGCTCTTATGTCTTTACAAACGACTTCATGAAAAAAGCACGCATGTGTTGTTTCATGAAAGTAGATGATAGTTTAGATGAGAACTGCCATACGTTCGGTAATCTTATTCACAAATACCTCTGGGAATAGGTTTTGACTCCTAGATAAAAAGCATTTATTTCCTAACTGTATGACATCTGATGATTAAAGAGAACGCAACTTCTACGAGCTTGGGGGAAAAAATGAAGTAACAAGCGCAAGGTTTATTTGACATCTATCAACCTCCAGCTAAAGACAACAGAAATAGATCAAATAGCTCGACAGATTCAACAGTCACCACCCGACCTGTTACAGCAGGACAAACACATGTGATATAATGGCACACATTATATTTTCTGTTGTATTTACAAAATGTAAAATTGAGATATTGTTTAAAGTAAAATTAGAGTTAACAATTGGCAAAAATCAACAAAGTTGATGAAAGCTAAAAAACAAGTTGATGCAGTTAAAACATGTCAATTTTTTCAAATATATTATCACATTCCTTTATATTTTTATGAGTATGTCTGTATCATTGACAGGATCTAAATACTTTGAATTGAATTTTTAAAGAATCAGTAATGAAATAATAATTCACTGGTGAGCGAAGCTGGATTCAGTCTTGATAGATGTAGCTATAAAATGCTGGTTATTTTGGCACTCTTATGCAAAAGATGCGTAGTTTGTTTATCGATCCAGTTAAAGCTTAGGTTTTTACAATTTATATTACGACTGTCTCATCTCGGCACCAGGTATGGGTTATTTTCTGTAAATATTGTGTTTAGGGATTCGTTCGACCGGCATTTAGTAATTAGGTTCAAACGCACTTCCAATAAAGAGATTTTGCCCGAAACAATTGCATTTAAAAAGCACACTGTTGACTGAGACTGCGTAACATGCAAAACAAGGTAGCGACCGTAAACTCTCCGCATATGTGGAGGTTTATTAAAGTCCGCAATTCAAAAGTCTCCTGTCGTCAGCTTAGCTAGGAACAACCATTTAGATTGCCCAAGGCTGATATAACAAACAACGTTATTAAATAAATGTTTTTGTTTTAAGGATCAAACACGAGTCCCGTTTTATATAACGTTAGCGCATTTTCCCATGGGTCGGGCGGGTTAAATCAAGTTAAGCAGTCCATCAAGCGATAAGACAAAGAATAAATATTTCGCGAGACAGCCTGTGCTCACGACAGTTACACACCGAGACAGAAGCACAGCTATTAGTTAGGTCAATACCAGATAGCGTATTTACACTGGTCAAGAAGAAATGAAAATTAATAAAGGAGAAAGATAATAAACAATATGTCCTACTTACTTAGTCGTTCCCCTTCTACCGTGAGGTGTATATCTTTGGAAGAGAGAGATCCAGACTATTCTATAGGCTGTCTTCCTCCTGGCCTGGTTCCATTCTAGTCCTCGGTCTTTCAAAGATTGTCTAATGTTGTCCTCCCAGCGGACTCTGGGTCGTCCTGGGGATCTGGATCCCTGGCTCTTTGTTTCCCATGCTTGTCGTGGTAGCCGATCTTCTCCCATTCTGCAGACATGGCCAAACCATCTTAGTTGGGACTGTTCTACTTGGGTCTGCAGGGTGTGGGATTTTAGGCCTTGACGTATCGTCTGGTTGCGGACCATGTCTCTTTTTGTTACTTCAAGCACCTTCCTCAGATACCTCATTTCTGAGGTTTGGATCTGGCTTTTGTGGGTTGTAGTTATTGCCCATGACTCGCATCCATATGTCAAGACTGGGACATAGGTGGAGCGGTATGCAGCCATCTTCGTTTTCTTACCAACCTCTCTCTTGCTGAGGAATCCTCGATTTATGGCCTAAAAAAGTTCTCCCACCTGCTGCTTTTCGAGTGGCCAACTCTTCTGTGATGCCTCCCTTTCGGTCTATAATAACTCCGAGGTATTTAAAGTGGTCGACCTCCTCCAGGACCTGTTCTCCCAGCTTAATCTGATGTCTTCTTTCTTCTCGTGATATCACCATCGATTTTGTTTTAGAGATGACCATCCCTCTCTTCTCCAGCTCTTCCTTGCAGATTTGCAGGTTGGATTGGAGATGTGCCTCTGATTTAGCAATCAGGGAAACATCATCAGCAAATGTCAGCTCTGAAATACAGACCTGTCTCATCTTCCAGTACCCCACTGAATACTTTCTTGTTCTCTCCTTACATGCCTTGATGTCATCGTCCATGAGGAGTATGAAAAGATACGGTGACAGGATATCACCTTGTCTTACACCAGTGGTGGTCCTGAACTCTTCTGACTTATGGTTTGCTGTCCTCACATAATTTCTGCAAGACTTGTAGAAGCTCTGTATAGCATGAATCAGAGGTGCTGGAATGTTCTTCCTTGCCAAACAGTCCCAATGTTTGCTCCAAGGGACCCTGTCACATGCCTTTTCCAGATCTATGAAACAAGGATGGATCTCACTCTTATACTCAAGGGCCTTTTCATTCAGCTGTCTGAGTGTGAAGATTAGGTCTTGAGTACTTCGGTTAGCTCGGAATCCGCACTGGACCTCATCCAATTGTGGCTCAGATAGGCGTCGGAGTCTCTGCTCTAGGATTCTAGAGTAGATTTTACCAGGGACACTGAGAAGGGATATGCCTCTATGGTTTCCACATTGTCGATTGTCACCCTTTTTGAAAATTGGTGTTATGATGGCAATCTCCCAATCCTTTGGTATGGTCTTGTTTCACCACGCTGCCTGTAGGACCCTTAAAAGTAATAGGTCGCCTGATGCTCCCACGTACTTAACCATTTCTGGTTTTATACCATCATACCCTGCTGCTTTGCCCATTTTCTCCATTGCTGAATTCAGTTCTTCCATCTTTATGTCATCTTCATCACCATTGGTTTCCTCTTCTGTGCTAGTGGTTATCATTTCTGATGCTTGACCTTGCTCACCATCAAGGAGTTCTGAGAAATATTCTTTCCATCTTTCCATTACTTCCTTCGGGGCAGTAAGCAATTTGCCTTTCTTGTCCTTTATGCATTTGAGAGGGCATTGTTTTTCCTTCCTCGTGTTCTTTATGGTCTTATTAGAACAATTTCTGATTTTCTTGCGCATCTTTTTCTAGCTTTTCTCCAAATTCTTCCCATGACTACTGTTTTGCTGCTAGCACTTTGTTCTTTGCTTCTGTTCTGAGTATCACATATTCTCTATATTTCTCTATTTGTTCTGCTGTGTTATTAGCTCCTAAGTATTGTTTCCATGCCATTTTCTTCTCTCTTATTTTCTCTTTGACTTCCTCTGTCCACCAAGGTGTTCTCTTTCTCTTGTTCCCAAGTCGGACTTCACCACATGCTTCTGCAGCAGCTGTCTTTATGATTTCCTTGAATTTAAGCCAGAGGCTTTCCAGGTCATCAGGTTGTTCTTCTGTGTTTCTCACCGCTGTATAAACAATATTTCACCTGAATTAATTGTGACGGTATTGCCTCCCCTGCTTTGTAGTAGTGGTCCAACAGTGGCCAAAACTCAAGAGTATCTAATATAGGCTTCAAAGGTGTCTACCTTCGCACAAGATAACTCTTGGCAGACTTGTAAATAGAAGGGTAATGACGCTTCTATCTCAATATAGTATTCACAAGATATTCAGATAATCGAAAACAATGCTGCATTGGCTGCGCACGTTATTTGTAGAATCTGCCGAGAACTTTTGTGAAGAATTAAGCAATGGTTAACCTTAGCTCGTTCAAGCCCCCACCTCTAATTTACTCAGTGGAATTCTTATTATTCTGGTATAACTCTGTTTAGAGTGTGTGTAGTAAATTGACTGAGACAATTATGCAGTACATTTAAAATGATTAAATCGAAGTTTATTTTGTAAAATTACAAATAAAAAAATTTAGTAATCACTTAAGTTTTAACAGTTTGAAAATAATTGAAGTTTAAAATCAAAGGTTCATCATAGATGGATAGTAGAATTGTTTTCTTAAAAAATGTTCACGTGGCAGCTTATATATTGCACTTAGCTGCCAGTGATTGTTTATGCTCCCGATGAGTTGGTTCTGTTTACACTGCTCACGCTCGTCGCTGGTCAAGGTTGTAGGGTGCAGCTCGTTCCCAAGAGTATCAGGGACAGTCTACAAAGTTGGTCCCTCGTCTTAAAGCTTAGGCCACTGTTCCTTTCTTGTTCCAGAGATAGTACCCTTCAACTGGTACCACCACCAACAACTATGGTAAAAGACTA
Organism: Oreohelix idahoensis; assembly: GCA_024509875.1. Classification (NCBI taxonomy): domain Eukaryota; kingdom Metazoa; phylum Mollusca; class Gastropoda; order Stylommatophora; family Oreohelicidae; genus Oreohelix; species Oreohelix idahoensis. Next base: position 129,852 of record JAMPIV010001368.1, read on the forward strand.
GAACGAAACGCTCTCCTGAGTATTGCGTTTCCCGACACATACTGATGTGTCCCATTTCTCATATTCTACCATCCCATTTACTCAGAATTTACCCACGATGAGAATTAACTCAATACCTCGAGACAAAAATTTATTTACATTTAAATTGAATAGCTTTTATGGTTACTTTACATTTAAATGAAAAGGTTAATAGTACAGATAGAATATGTTTACATTTACATTTCCACTGATTGAAAAGTGTTCACAATATAAATTGAATATGTTTTCATTTATGTTTACACTGATATGAAAAGTTTGAAACTTCCATTAATTTTAAAGTAAATGTGTTAACATTTACATTTACACTGGTTTGAAACTGTATTATAATTAAAATGTCATCATCATCATCAGTTGCCATCTCCACAACGGAGGTTGGCTGTAATGGATCTCCAACGTCTTCTGTCTCTTGTCTTGGTGGTACACTCTGATAGACTCTTTCTCGTCCATCTCTTGATGTTATCTTCCCACTTATAGCGCTGTCTTCCCCTTGCACGTTTACCTTCAACTCTCCCTTCTGTTATGGTCTTCTGCAAGGTGTTATGCCTTTTTATGTGGCCAAAGTATTTTAGCTGCCGAACTTTGACCTCTCTCATTAGTTCTCTTTTCATACCTAGATTTTCTAGGACCTCCTTATTTGTTTTCATCTCTTTCCATGAGATACGCCCCATTCTTCTATATATCCACATTTCAAGAGCCTCAATTCTTTCTTCCAAATGCTTATTCATCGTCCATGTTTCTGCACCATACAGAAATGCAGAATATATATAACACTTTATGATTCTCAGTTTTAATTTATGAGATAACTGTTTGGATGTCAGTATATGTTTCATGTTGTTGAATGTAGCTTTGGCCATTCCTATTCTCTTCTTGATTTCTGTTTCACATCTGCCATCTTCTGTTATTATATGACCAAGATATACGTAGCTCTTGACTTGTTCCATCATTTCTTTCATCTTTCCCTCCCTGCTCCATATGGAACTTGGGATTACCTTTTGCTTTTAGTTCTCTTTACGAAACTAACAATAAAGCAATCACCAGCCCGTGCAGTGGTTGTTTATGAAATCATCATTCTATGCGCTGAGGTTGCCACATGGCAATATATACATATTAGTTCACATGTTAGTAATGAAAATATAGAATGTAAAATGCCAACTTACGCCAATCTTGGCTCACTGACTTTTTTGCTCAAATGAATGAAGTTAAGGCACTAGCCGATGCCTTTTTTCACGTGTACTTGGGGTCGTTAATTCTAACTTTAATTCCCTCTCTGACTTCGTGTGTGCAGTTTCCTCAAATATTCCGGTTTTCCTTATTTAAAATGATAGAGATTTCCTTGGCTATTTTGTAAGTCCGTCAAGATTGTCCAATAAAAGGTGTATGGTCTGATAATATGGAATTCTGAATTCTAACTTCTGGCAAGTCTGGTGTCTTGGCAAGCGATCTTCACAGTAAATTTGACTGACTGAAGCGTCCGGTTATATTCACTGTCCTCCCCCGCTCTGTTTGTTATGAAGCTAGGCAAAAGCTCCAATCATTTCAAACATGCTGGTTGGGTTGGGGGGAGGGGGGGGGGTGATTTCAAAATATTCTTGACATGGAACAATTGTGAACATAATGCAGAGGTCAAGTCTTCCGTATATGGTATGAAAATATCCGTTCCCTGGCAGGCGAACTCAACACATCTGTAACCTCATACGACTATGTGTTTCAGATGTAACAATTTATTACTTTATCAGAAAGTAATCTATTTGCAGACAGGTAATCTCATTATCTGTGCCGCACTCTGGCCTTTATCAGCGATTTAAGGAAACAAGCTGGCAATTGTAGGGCTAATCTCTAGCGGCCCAGCTTTGGTGCACAAGAATTTACCAACTTGCCTGACGTTCAATTGTTACCTCAGCCATTCCTTGCAAATGTGATGTGTTTATCATCACCAAGGAGTGTCAAATGTTTGAACAAACAAACTCTCTGCCACATAGCAAACAGAAAGAAAAGGGTGCGACCATGGAAAATCACGCAAAAAAAATCAGTACAAAAATGTAACTGGTTACTGCCGTAGTGAAAGAGAGATCGGAAAGAGGTCGCCCAAAAAATCCATCTCGTGACATTAATATTTTACATTCCCTTGATGTATCATTCTCCAATGCCGTATTTCTGGTCAGTTTGTTTGTATTTTTAAGAAGAATCATGCGTCTATTCAAGTACTAGCTTAATACCAAGCTATGTATTTGGAAAAGAAGTGAAATTTTATTTTATGATAAGATAAATACAAGCACTGAGATTACTTTACTGTACTGAAAATATCATTATCTATTAGAATAGTACTAGCAAGTGGTCCAATCTTGGCACTGATATGTATTTCCAGCTCTTGGATGAATGCTATTGCTAATCACAGCTATATTCTCCCTGAAAGTAAGATGGAAAAAAAAATTTATCTCGGCTGGCTAATTCATTTATAAAATTAATGTTCCGTTCATGGGTCCCGCCCCTGTCCTATCCAAGTAAAGATTTCGGCAGAGATTTTCTCAACGTTAATTTGGGACGTCATATCCGTCATCTTACATCGTCTGTTTGGGAGAGTGGTTAACGTTTTCTCCAGGCATTCCGTCTTAAATGCATGGTAAATTCCACTGGCATTTATAACCGTTATGCTTGACGTTGGTGGTGTTGATCATATAAGGGCATAAATGTATATTTCCAAAGTCTGCATTCCATAATCGTGAACTCTGCTCGAGTGGCAGTAGTTATATATGTAGACAGTCTGTTTAGCTTTAGCTATTAGCAAGAGGAGTCTACACTAAGAAATCAAACTGAAATCCCTACCAAGCCAGATTTTCTATGATCGTAACAAGAAAATCAGTGAGTGAGTGGCAATCTGGCTCAATGTTTAAGACTAGAGATCATAAAGATAAAGATTGAGACACGAGACATACCAAGAAATAGGGTTGGTGCACGAGGTTAAATCGTAAGCAAGTGGTCGAGGGAAAAAATGAACAATGAACGAATGTAAAAACTACGAAATACTGGAAAAAAGAAATGAACGAATTCATCTCGTCACTTTGCGTTATTTCAATCTTTGCCCTTGACATTTTTTTCATAGTTTGTCTTGCATTTCATCCAGAAATGTTGTCTTGCATTTTATTCCAGGCTTTGTCCTCTTAGATTTCCCACGCTATATTTCATCCTGAGTATTCATGTTTCGTTCCAACAAGGTATTCATATTTCTGTGCTCCATTATTTTATATTTACTATTGAGTATAATAATTTTCATGGTAATCACAGAGAAAATATGATATGTAAGACGTATTACCAAGGCAGAGCGGTGGAAAGTTCAAACTAAATGATATTTTAGTGAAGGTTAACTTCACTTTAAACAAACGATTCTTTTCTAATCATATGCAGTTCTTAAATAAAGTTCTTCTTCTTCTTCGTTCCCTCTTAAATAACCACATCACAATCGGGAAAAGACCGATGGACTTCTGGAAAGACAGATGACACTGGGAAAGACTAGAAACCGGCTGACCGGGTTAGCACCTCGTAAGCTGTATTCAATTGCTACAGGATCCAAAAATGATAGATGCCCCCAGGATTCACCGAAAGGGGGGAGAATGATGAGTCCACAAACGCCTCACTGGAATCGACCAGACCCGTTACAAGTACTTCGAGCTCTGAACAACGTCTGGAATTTCCATGTGCCTGTGGTAGGAAATTCTCTACTCAGAGAGGAATGAAAATCCACAGAACGAAAAAGGGGTGTGGGAGCTCATCACGGGGAGATCAAAAGCGCTCTGTCTCGACGGGTACGACGTTAGAAGAACGCAGCCGGGAGTCAATCCACAGTGCTGAGTACATTCAAGTTGATCTGCCTGATGATGGTCTCACACACTTCTTGGACGGGAAGAGAGATGCAATCAAGTTTCCACCTGCCAGTGCAAAAGGGCTTTGGGAACAGCTGGACGAAGCCTTGGCAAAAGAGTTGGATAATAACCTGAAGCAGATAACTTTGGAAAAGAAGCTGGAAATCTTCGGCGACATAATATATCTTCACTGTCGCAAAGTGTTCGGAGTCAGGGAGGCAAGGGAAAGTAACCCACCACGAAAAAGTAGAAGACAAGTTAAAATAGAAGAAATCAGGAAACAGAAGAAGCATGCCCGAAAACTGTTCAAGAACGCAGTTGCCACAGAGAAGGAAGGGTTACGACAGTTTTGGGAGCACCTGAAAAGCCAACATAATGCCCTTTGCAGAGCAGAAAGGTTGTGCAGGAAGAGAAGGATGACTCAAAGGGATAGGGAAAAATTCTTCAGGGAGCCCTTCAAGTTTGCCAAAGAACTGTTGGAGCAGCCACGGTCGCGTACGCTAAACATCAGAAAAGAAGACATGGAAGAACACCTTAGAATGACATATTCAGATGGTCGCAAAGATGAGCCGCTCAGCAGCATGGCAGGCCTTAAATGGCCGAGTAAGCCAGGAGCTGAATTTAACACCAAGCCCCCAACGATGCAAGAGGTAGAAAGCATTGTCCAGAAAGCTCGGTGCAAGTCAGCTTCAGGTCCTAAGTGTTCCATATGTTGTGTATAAGAGATGCTCTGAGGTGCTTAAACGACTGCTCCGTTTACTGAAGAATGCGTGGAAAACCCAACTTGTAAGCAAGGAATGGAGAAAGGCGAACGGAGTCTACATCCCGAAGGAACAAAATTCTACAGACATCAGTCAGTTCAGGCCAATCTCACTGCTTAATGTGGAAGGGCAGATATTCTTCTCAGTGATGGCGAAAAGGCTCACTACATACCTCCTGGCAAATTGGTACATTGAAACTACCATTCAGAAAGGAGGTATCCCAGGTACACCAGGATGTCTAGAGTATGTCACAATGATCTGGGAAGCTATTCAAAAGGCAAAGTCTGACAGAACAAACCTCCAAGTAATCTGGTTGGATCTAGCAAATGCTTATGGATCCGTTCCACACCAGATGTTGTGGCAGGCCCTAGAAATGTATCATGTTCCACAAGAGATTGCAGCAATGCTGAAGCTGTACTTCGCAGGGTTCTCTGTCAGATTTTCAACCAGAGAGTACACAACGAAGTGGATTGGCCTTGAAGTTGGAATTGCGACGGGATGTACCATCTCTCCGATACTATTCGTGATGGCTATGCAGGTAATCCTCAATGCGGCTGAAGGAATGGCATTAGGTCCAAAGCTCGGTGAAATGTGTCACATGCCACCGCTCAAAGCATTCATGGATGACACAACAATTCTGACATCAGATGAACATCAGGCCCGGAGGATGTTAGCACGCCTGCATGAACTAGTCAGCTGGTACAGAATCAGCTACAAACCCAAGAAGTCGAGAAGCCTATCAGTCAGGAAAGGGAAGATAGCAGAGGTTATATTCATGGTTTCTAACCAAAGAAAGAATCCCTACTGTCATTGAGGAACCTGTTAAAAGTCTTGGCAGGGTGTACGATGCCTCATTAAAAGACTCGAAGGCAGTGCAACAGACAATAGAAATGGCAGACAGAGGGCTACAGATCATAGACCAAAGCAGACCCTTAGGAAAATTCAAACTGTGGTGCCTCCAGTTCATGTTGATACCTAAGTTGCTGTGGCCACTGCTTATATATGAAATAAGCACAAGTACAGTGGAAGCTATAGAGCAGAGGGTCAACAAGTTCATGAGGAAATGGCTAGGGGTATCACCAGGTCTGTCAGATGTAGCACTGTGCTGTAAAAAGTCAAAACTTCTGCTTCCTTTCAAGTCAGTTGTTGAAGAGTACAAAGTTGGAAAGGCAAGGTTTGCAATGATGCTACGCGAGTCAGCAGATGATGTGGTTAAGTCCATTTAGCCCACACTGAAAACGAGAAGAAAGTGGAGAGTGGAAGAAGCTGTTGATGCATCCCAAGAATCGCTCAAACTGAGGGAGGTAATCGGATACACACAAACGAATAGACGGGGATTTAGTCATGGAGACATCCGCTGGTGGCCCAAGGCATCAAACAGGGAGCGTAGAGACATGGTAGTTCAGGAGATACGAAAAGCTGAGAATGATAAGAGGTTGCAAAAAGCAGTGCAACAGGCCCAACAAGGCCAATGGACTACATGGGAAGGAGCCCTGCAAAGGTCCTTGACATGGAATGATATATGGCATATGGCACCTCTTAGGCTCAGTTTCGTTGTTAGATCAATGTATGACCTCCTGCCATCTGCCACAAACCTTGTGAGATTGGGAAATTCGGATGATGAGCAGTGCCCCCCGTGCCATGGGAGGCAGACACTTGAACACGTGCTCTCAGCTTGCAAGGTGTCCTTAGGGTAAGTGCGATACACATGGCGCCACAACAAAGTGCTAAATGAGCTGGCTGCGACAATAGATCTGGCAAGGATGAGGGCTATTAGCAATGTCAGGCCAAGCATCGCAAACACATACTTTCTTAGAGCGGGAAAGTCAGCACACCCAAAACCGAGTAAATCAGGTAACAGTGTACCATCTCTCCTTGAGTGTACAAATGACTGGGAGATGGCGGTAGACCTAACTGGACGAGGGGCATATCCAGATAGTATGAAGAAATCTCGAAGATGGGCGGATATAGTGTTGCAGTCTTCATCATCGCACCAGGTTATATTGATTGAACTGACCGTGCCATTTGAATCCAGATTGGAAGAGCAACATTTGTTCAAAGCGGCCAAGTATAGTGATCTGGCCGCAGATCTGAGACACGATGGGTTTACTGCAAGGGTCATGGCTGTTGAGGTGGGTGCAAGAGGGCTCGTGGCTGCATCAGTGTATGATTTATTGAAACTGTTGGGGCTGAGGGGACAGTCGAGAACAAGGGTAATGAAGAGGCTTAGTGAAACTGCGGAAAAGGCATCATGCTGGCTGTGGAACAACCGCAATGGGCTATGGAACTCGGGAGAGTAAACTCTGTGGTACAGAAAACATCAGGAATTTTTCTAAGTCCACAATACGTTCAGTTTTTCGGTGTACTGGTGAAAGGGCTGTGACTGACGGGCAACACGTGGCGTATATTATAAGAGGTGTTGTGCACAGAATTTTTAAAGTTGCTACCAAAGTGAAATGGGTTCATTTTCGATACAAGACAACAGGAGGCTGAGACACTTGGGAGTCATGACCCAAGTGGGCCCGCCCTGGCCCCCCCCTTTTAGAGTGTAAGGATTATACAGGGCCGAAACACTTGTTCGACGAGGGGACCGCTTCTGATGATCAGATTGCCTCCTGTTGTATCGCTCTGTATAGAGTTTAATATCATCTGTCTCTCTTATAAAGCTGGCATTCCGTCTCCAGGTTTCTCTCATCACCATACAGTTTCCCGCCTTAACTGGGTTGGAGAAGGCCACGCTCTCACCCAGCTCCTCCCATGGAGCCGACAGTTTTGGATGACATGTTCTACTGTTTGTTTGTCCTCCCCACATTGACACATATGTCTGTCCTCCCCACATTGACACATATGTCTGTCCTCCCCACATTGACACATATGTATGTTCGAATTTCAGTTTGTTGAACAGATGGTGTCTGAGTCTGGAATGGCTGGTTCTCAATCTGAAAATTATAACTTGACCTCTTCAAGGGAATGTATAGAATGGTTTTGCTTTACTGGACTCTGGACGTTCCTTCTGCGATTTGTCTCTATAGTTATTTCTGATTATTACTTTTATCTCTTCATATATAGCCCTGTCTTCTGTTTGGGTTTCCTTCCTCCCTCTTTGGCGGGTTTATCTGCCTTCTTATTTCCATTGTCTTGCAATGGGCGGGTGTGGTGGGTTTTGATGTTAAGAAGATATGTGTGTGGTAAAGTTGTACTTGAGTGAGGTCAATCTGTGAAGGTCCCTGATGTAGACAATTGATAGCTGTGTTTCAGAGAACCTTGCTGATACCACCTAGGATCTCACTCGAAGTTATATTTTGGCCTAGTATGATTGAAAGCTACGTTAGTGTCTAGGGTAATGTAAGAGTGATGTTATAGGAATTCAATACAAACACATACACATACAGATACTAATTACTATTATGAACTTAACTAACACCAGTTTATAGTTTGGAAATTCTTTTTTTTTCTTTTTCTCAAATTTATTTGTCCTGGACCGAAATTTGTTTTGGCCAGGACCACAACTCAAGAGAATCAAATTATATATATATATATATATACAAATATAAATATATTTACATAAATTGGACCATGTGTCCAAAGAACATTGTTACCAATGAAATTTTCAAATATTATTGCTTAATCTATGATAACTTCTGGTATTAGGAGACAGGTTGGGAATTTATCCTCATTCCAGTGTTCTTTTGTTAATCATCTGACTGTTTATTTTAGGCACTTTTGATGGAACTGTATTTATTATAATGGAGATCTGTCCAACGTTTGTTTATGACTTATCTGGACCCAGGAATCACAGCAGTTGTCGTAGATTCGGCCACAAGCCACAGTCTCCTCTGGTCTTTCAAATGCTTGAGTACAGACTTAGTAAGAGGGACTCCTCACAATAATGTAGGCTTTCTCACTCAGACAATTCATTGACACCAGATAAGTGCCAGCAGAACCCCTGCAAATGAAAGTTATGTGCCTGTCTCAACATAACTTCAATTCCACCAATTTCACAAATAATAATACAATTCAACAAAAGAACATGGTCAGTTCTTCTCTGACCAACCCTGCTCCTCCACTCTACTTTGATGGAACAATTTATACCAGATTCTCATCTTTTCCCTAATGGCTGTTACGCCTCTGCCATTTGCACTGATCTCTTTCTATAAAATAGGATGGGTGATATGATTCACGATGCCCCCTGCATGTTCTTTGGTATCTACCTCGCTGTGGTAGTTTATATACAATGGATACCTTATAGGCCCTGACAGTGGTTGCTGGGGACCTATGTACTGACTAATCATGATGGCTTTTCATCTAACATTCTCTCACATTTATTTATTTTAAATAAAAGATAATTAATAGTCATCTTACCACAAGTTTCAATGAAAAACACACAAGTTATACGTTGACTGGCAATAGAATTACACATTCGTTCCTTCTGCCTTTGTCCAGACTGCTGAGATAAATATGGCCTACAGCAATGCTGCTCTCAACGCACCTGCTTCGTCTAAGGTTTTTGAAAAATGGCGACAAAGCCTTATAATTTCAAACGCAGCTTTGGTAAGCTGGCCAATGATTTTCCATCTCTCAATTGTAAATAAAGTCTTTCAAAGTAAAATTCAACGGTTCTTACGTTACTCGGTTAGTATATTTTTAGTTTTGAGGTCGGCCAATAATATTTCGCCGTCCTTCAAATTTCATCCAATCCAATTCACCGTACTATCTTAGTCTTTATTTCCCCTAATTTTTTTCCCAAAAATATGCCATAAAAAATTAAGCAGGCATGACTTGAACTGACAGTCTCTCCGATTCTCTATAGTATTATTGCCAATATTTAGTTATTTAATAGACTATTTATGTAACTAACAACATATTCTTGGTCAGCATGTCCTAAGGTACACGAATATATAATTTTTATGGGGCTAAGTGGCTTGGTTCAAAATTCTATATTTTTTCTACAATAACCAACCTATTCATATCTTTTAGCACTAATTTCGAGAGTCTCTCGTAGTACGTGAGAATTACGTCATTCGCAATAAGAGCTAAGCCTGTTTTCGTGACCCAATCGTCTACATGTTCTAACTTTTACATCGTATTTTGAAAATCGCCCTAGGCAAGGCTAGCAAGTTGGTTTTATATTTAAAAACAATGCGAGACGCGATTAGCATTGGGTTATCTATCCGTTCCCCTCCCCTCTACAATGTATTCTAGGCAAATACTCCATTTGAACTTGGAAAAGTGGTACGTTTATTGTCAAGGACGAATTTGAAAAGAGGTACCTTTTATTAGGTTATACTGCGTTATCAACTAATTAATACGCTGAAGGCGTGGGTGACGACAACAATTCTCGACGAAAATTTTTAGTTCTATCCTATCGTTGACTTTATGCACTATACTGTTATATTCTAATTTAAATATTGTATTTAGAATTTCACCACACATCTCCCCACTTAGAACAGACTATCATATGTCAGTTCATAATTCGAAATACACATAGATAAATTTACTACCTATGCCTGGTGACTACTCTGATGTTCGTCGTACGGGTGTCTACTTAAAAAATCTGCACCTACGTTTCTCTGATTTTATTTTATTTTTGGTGAAATAATGTAATAGGTGGGGAAAAGAATTTCTGCATCAGAAATCAATTCACCCGTGTGCATTGCTATAGTATGTGGGTAATCTCCAGCCAGGGTCCGTACAATACTTCCCCGTGGACTGTGTGGGTCGATTACTACCACTGTCACCGGTGCCCTTATAATGCTAAGTTAATAGCCATATTGTGAAGCGCGTTGAACATTTTCCTCAGTGCTCAACCGCCCACTCCCCACTCTTCTATTGATAACATTGAGTTTCGGTTTTAACTTGGGTGGATCATCTTCAATGTCAATGGCAGCCAGCTCCCTGAATGCGGCTTCAAATTTAGCCTGGGATGACTGGTCTGTGTTTCTATTGTCTCTGGGTGCCATACGCAGAGTTGCCAGTTTAAATATTTTTGGGAAAGCGGGGTTGTGGGAAGGTGAATACCTATCTTCTGTGTCTACTTTATTAATTTTGTTTCCCTTTTTATTTTTAGGCCCACATTTTTCAGAATGCTTGGCTTGCAACTGATTATTATTTTCCCAACTTGGGGAATATACCTTGCTACATTTTTCACAGGCCCCCACAAATTGTGCAATATCAGCAGCTACTTGGGGCCAGTAAAATTTTTCCGATGTCCTTTGACGGGTGGTTCCATTTCTCTGGTGTCCACCGTCTGGTACAACATGTGCTTGTGCCATCACTTCTTTTCTGTAGGAAGTTGGAAGTACCAACTGTCCATATTCTTTTGATCCTGCTCTAGCTTTCCTGTAGAGCAGTCCCTCCTTTAAATAGAATTGCCCTTTCTTAGGGTGTGTATGGCTTGTTGGCAATTTGCCAAAGCAAGGTTTTAGTGATTTGTCCTTTGCCTGGGCCTTTCTCATCTGCTTATGGGAATAAATTAGTGAAGGTTCCTCTTTCGTTCTACTAGGGGTCGACCTGACCTGAAGCGTGGCCATTACCACAGGTTTTACAGGGCTTCCTAGAAAAACATATTTCTTTCCTAACACCAGCGGGTAGTTAGGGTCGTCACACACGGCTGCTCTAATCACTCCTTCCACGTACCTAGTCTTTACATTTATCTCGGCTACGGGAAGTGTCATGGTGGCTGTTCACTTTAGGGCCCCTTGTATTTCCACTCTCTCTGTGGTATACTGATCAGGGTGCACCAGGGTTGCACTCACAACAGAGTCATATTCCAAACCGGAATCGTAAAGGCACCTGACTCTGGCACCATTACATGTCACTTCTTCACAGATGGGGGGATGATGAGGTTCATGCTGTTCTGTATACAGGTCCTTCTTTCTCCCCTTGTCCACTGTTATCATGCATGCCGCTCGATATGGAGGAAGTTTCCTACCACATTCACTAGTATTATGATTATGCATCCTGCATATTTGACAATATTTTCCTTCCTGTCTGAAGGGTTTCCTGTCATTATATTTCCTTTCACTGAATTGTGGGGTTTTATTTTTATACTCATTGCGTGGCCTATCAAAATTGGGTTTACCTCGGTTATCTTGCTCTCTAGTATTATAATACGCATCTTGGTCTGGAGGAGTTCTATTATTGTCAACCTGTTTCTTTTTATTTCCAGCTACCTCTGCTTGGGCTGCCTGATACCTCTCAGCGACATTGAGTAACTCACCCAGCCTCTCTGCACCTTGTTCCATGAGAAACTTTCTCAAGTCTGGAGCCATGGACTCTCTTAATTGCTCTATCATGATCATTTCTTTAAGATCTTGGGTCTTCCCCAGAGCAGTCCATTTCTCCAAGTAAGTCTCTAACCGGGCAGAGAACTGGTGATAGGTCTCACCCGACAGTAGTTTGGTATTTCTAAATTTGTTTCTATAAAATTCTCCGTTCTTTTCATACCTTAACAATAGAGCCTGCTTTAACATGTCATAATTGTCTTGGTCATCCCTGCTCATCTTGGCAAAAACTTCATAAGCTGTTCCCATAAGACCCTGGGATAACTTGAAGCTCCACCTCTCTCTCTCTAACCTATACGTGGTAGCCAAAAGTTCAAACCTACTTAAATACCCTTCTATGTCATCGTCTTTCTCAACAAAATGGTCTAAATGAAAACCCATAGCTGAGGTTGAGGCTCCCTGACTAGCAGTGGCATCTGAGACAAAAGGGCTGGCACCATTTTCAGGAGCATGGCCTTGAAATTCCAACTCCCTTAGTCGTAGCTCGTGCTCCCTTTGTAACCTCTTCTCCTCCTTTGCTGCTTCCCTCTCTGCAGCCTGTCTTCTTTCCTCTGCTTCTCTTTCTGCAACCAGTCTCTTTTCTTCTCTTTCTGCAGCCAGTCTCTTTTCTTCTCTTTCTGCAGCCAGTCTCTTTTCTTCTCTTTCTGCAGCCAGTCTCTTTTCTTCTCTTTCTCCTCCAATGCCCTAGTCTCTCTGTCAGCCTCAATCTTTCTTTCTGCTTCTTTCTCTAATCTTTTCTCTTCTCTTGCAATAAACTTATCAACCTCTAAGGTTACATAGTCAATCAAGACTTGACCCTCCATATGCATCTCCTTAGCAGTCTGCACAGCAGCAGATCGGAACTTGGCAAGATCAGCCATTCTAAATGAAACAGGTCTAATAAGGTTCCAAGACAATATTAACTTAATCAAAATAAACACTAATTATATTTAACTAATTATTTCTGGCTGAGACAACTTATCAACAAAATCTCCACTTATATTATTATTCTTAGGGGTGTTCCTAACTTCTAATACAATGGTGATACAATCTTAAATTTATCTACTAATGCTACTATTAAATTTCTGGTGTTAGCTAATATGTGTTGTATGAGATTCCCATTTCAAACAATCCTCTAATTATACAAAGTTCTAATCCCGGACTTAGAGACCCCAATATATGTGGTGGGTTTTGATGTTAAGAAGATATGTGTGTGGTAAAGTTGTACTTGAGTGAGGTCAATCTGTGAAGGTCCCTGATGTAGACAATTGATAGCTGTGTTTCAGAGAACCTTGCTGATACCACCTACGATCTCACTCGAAGTTATATTTTGGCCTAGTATGATTGAAAGCTACGTTAGTGTCTAGGGTAATGTAAGAGTGATGTTATAGGAATTCAATACAAACACATACACATACAGATACTAATTACTATTATGAACTTAACTAACACCAGTGGGTAAATTTATAGTTTGGAAATTCTTTTTTTTTTTCTCAAATTTATTTGTCCTGGACCGAAATTTGTTTTGGCCAGGACCACAACTCAAGTGAATCAAATTATATATATATATTGTTACCAATGAAATTTTCAAATATTATTGCTTAATCTATGATAACTTCTGGTATTAGGAGACAGGTTGGGAATTTATCCTCATTCCAGTGTTCTTTTGTTAATCATCTGACTGTTTATTTTAGGCACTTTTGATGGAACTGTATTTATTATAATGGAGATCTGTCCAACGTTTGTTTATGATAAGTTGTCCCAGGCTAAATATTATGACTTATCTGGACCCAGGAATCACAGCAGTTGTCGTAGATTCGGCCACAAGCCACAGTCTCCTCTGGTCTTTCAAATGCTTGAGTACAGACTTAGTAAGAGGGACTCCTCACAATAATGTAGGCTTTCTCACTCAGACAATTCATTGACACCAGATAAGTGCCAGCAGAACCCCTGCAAATGAAAGTTATGTGCCTGTCTCAACATCACTTCAATTCCACCAAATTCACAAATAATAATACAATTCAACAAAAGAACATGGTCAGTTCTTCTCTGACCAACCCTGCTCCTCCACTCTACTTTGATGGAACAATTTATACCAGATTCTCATCTTTTCCCTAATGGCTGTTACGCCTCTGCCATTTGCACTGATCTCTTTCTATAAAATAGGATGGGTGATATGATTCATGATGCCCCCTGCATGTTCTTTGGTATCTACCTCGCTCTGGTAGCTTATATACAATGGATACCTTATAGGCCCTGACAGTGGTTGCTGGGGACCTATGTACTGACTAATCATGATGGCTTTTCATCTAACATTCTCTCACATTTATTTATTTTAAATAAAAGATAATTAATAGTCATCTTACCACAAGTTTCAATGAAAAACACACAAGTTATACGTTGACTGGCAATAGAATTACACAATCGTTCCTTCTGCCTTTGTCCAGACTGCTGAGATAAATATGGTCTACAGCAATGCTGCTCTCAACGCACCTGCTTCGTCTAAGGTTTTTGAAAAATGGCGACAAAGCCTTATAATTTCAAACGCAGCTTTGGTAAGCTGGCCAATGATTTTCCATCTCTCAATTGTAAATAAAGTCTTTCAAAATAAAATTCAACGGTTCCTACGTTACTCGGTTAGTATATTTTTAGTTTTGAGGTCGGCCAATAATGTTTCGCTTTCCTTCAAATTTCATCCAATCCAATTCACCGTACTATCTTGGTCTTTATTTCCCCTAATTTTTTTCCAAAAAATATGCCTTAAAAAATTAAGCAGGCATGACTTGACCTGACAGTCTCTCCGATTCTCTATAGTATTATTGCCAATATTTAGTTATTTAATAGACTATTTATGTAACTAACAACATATTCTTGGTCAGCAAGTCCTAAGGTACACGAATATATAATGTTTATGGGGCTAAGTGGCTTGGTTCAAAATTCTATTTTTTTTTCTACAATAACCAACCTATTCATGTCTTTTAGCACTAATTTCGAGAGTCTCTCGTAGTACGTGAGAATTACGTCATTCGCAATAAGAGCTAAGCCTGTTTTCGTGACCCAATCGTCTACATGTTCTAACTTTTACATCGTATTTTGAAAATCGCCCTAGGCAAGGCTAGCAAGTTGGTTTTATTTTTAGAAACAATGCGAGACGCGATTGGCATTGGGTTATCTATCCGTTCCCCTCCCCTCTACAATGTATTCTAGGCAAATACTCCATTTGAACTTGGAAAAGTGGTACGTTTATTGTCAAGGACGAATTTGAAAAGGGGTACGTTTTATTAGGTTATACTGCGTTATCAACTAATTAATACGCTGAAGGCGTGGGTGACGACAACAATTCTCGACGAAAATTTTTAGTTCTATCCTATCGTTGACTTTATGCACTATAATGTTATATTCTAATTTAAATATTGTATTTAGAATTTCACCACAGCGGGGATCCAATGCATTTTTACTTCTTTGATTTTATAGCTGGTTTCCATTAGTGCTTCTGCCGGGCTGTCTAATTCATTGATTTATTGTTCCTGAAGGCTGTGATGACTGACAGAGAATTTGTGAGGAGTACTATCTTGTCTCTAGCAAGATCTTAATTTTCCATGTAGTAATTGCAGCTGTTTTATTGCATCTGTCTCCGCTTTAAAGTTGTTTGAGAATTTTACAGTGGCCATTGAGATGTGTATTTCCTGTCCATTCTTTAATTTTGTGTACATACCATCACTTCTATTTTGTGTAGCTTTTATTGCTGTCCATCTGTATATATGTGGGTCCACTTTGTGGTAGGGTATGTCTTTCTGATGTATTCCATAGCTAGGTGTTTCCTCTCTGCATCTATTTGATTGACTTTCTTCATCACTTCTGGTATGTTGTCTATTAGCTCCGAGAGCCTTGTTCCTTTCTATGGTGGGAACGTACTGCTAGTCTTTATGGGCTATGTTGTTGTCTGTACAAGGTCTAGTGCAGTGGAACAATGTTCTTTTGCTTTTTGTGCAAAATAGCTCTGGAGTCTGCCTCGATCATTTTCTTTCAGTCTATCATTCTGTTGGTGGTCTTTTAATTTGTCTGCCTCCTGAAGTACTGCGTAATCTCTTCTGTCCCCCATGGACTGTAGTTTTGTTATCTTGTTCATTTTATTTACTGGTGTTGATTCTTTGCTCCAGTAATGGTTCTTTCAGCCTTGTTTTGTGTTTTGATTGTTCTATAGAACTTGGATTTTGAAGCAGTTGCCCAGGCTGGCATTCCATATTCTAGTGTCGGATGGGTATTTCCTGTGTATAACGTTGTCAGACTTTGGTGGTCTGCACCCCACGCAGTTCCTAAATTATATTTTAGCGTTGGTTAACTTCACTTCAAACAAAAGGTTGCTTCGTTTTTCATACGGTTCATAAATAAATAAAATTTTCTTAGCTAGCTGGCGAGTTTTCAGAGGGAATGTTGTGAAAGTACCTTTAAACGCGTAGACATGGTACTTTTAAGTCCCGGAAGGAAAAAATTAATCAGCAATTTACGAAGGTGAAAAATTCAAATATCCCCATCCGCCCCCTAAAGAACAACCACTGATCCGCTGGGATCTACCGGCAGATTCAGATCGACCGGTTGCCGTACCCATGCAGTAGATCATATACGGAAGCCACCACTAGACCTCCTGCTCCTACTTCTACAGTTATTACTTTACTGTGAACCTCATGTCTCAGTTCCTTGACCTGATCACTGTATTTCGCTGTTCTGATAGCGTGTTCCTTATCTAATTTATATTCCAATGACACTGTCAGCTCAATCATTGTAATCTGATATAATGACGGGGATCGCTACTCTATTTCCGGTCGTCTCTGAGACTATGTAATGACTTCGGCGTGTGTTCCTTGCCGAAGTATGTTTGCTGTTATTTCTCACCTGTTTAAATGATCAATAATAGTTGGTAAATTAATTATTATTTTTTGTGGGGGTTAGGACGTGTTAACTGTCCAGCCCTCAGGAAGTATTTATTTGTGATACTAAGCCTGATTTTGCTGTTGGCTTTCAACCTTGCCAAATCTGTCGTAGCAGCTAGCTCAATTAGTACTCTGTTGTGTCCCCATGTACATCGCCCTGTCCTAGTGTGACGTACGTCTAAGTATGACAAATGAATTTCCCTGACTCGATGGATGATAACAGAATATTGGCCTCTCATAACTTTAGAACCCCTGATCATCTGTTGTAACTTTTACCGGCATGCATCATTTCCACGAGAACCTTACACGCTGGATCATTAATATGTACCCTGCTATCTTATGTGAACGTTTGAGATCGCATGGCCTTTGATGGGAGGTTAAATCCCGCCCACAACCATTTCTGAGAACGATTTATAGCAACTTTTCCTTAACGCCGGCCCAAAAGAGGACGGGCCACAGACTCACTCCTGTTTCTAGAGCAATAAACAGCAGATCATTTTCTTACCTGGCTGTCACCCCGCCTGGTGGGAGTTGCCAAAGCTCTCAGAACAGCGGTACCATCAAAAAACATGCTGATCTCAGAATTCAATCGCAGCGGCACACGATCTAAAGAATCAGGGAACTCGCAGCTCACAGAGTAGCTTCTCGAGAAATTTTCGCACTCTCATGCTAGAAGCCTGAGACGGAAGGAAATCGGTTAACACATCGGCGAGGTACCCCGGATTTTGCTCAAGTTCAAGAAAGGTGCGAAAATTTAACACGCCCTATTCAAGTTACATTCGATAAGTATAAATAGAGAACTCCGAGAAACTGCATTTTATCGTTCGCTCTGACAGAATCCTAGTTGCACTAGCATAGTCGGATTACTGCTTGATTCCATCTACCTTCGTGACTATTGGAGTGTATTCTTTCTGTGCAGACGGTAATTTATACATTAGCTTCGAGTGATCAGTGGTCGAGTTATTTCAATTGATTTCAATGGATTGTGGTGTAAATTTAACCTTATTAAATAAACCCATTTTCAAAGTTCTAGTGCAAACTAATGTTACAGCTAAAAGTATTTCCTAATACAATTGACGCGTAAATTTATTTTGCAGACGTTAAAGAGAATTATAACTTTAATACAGTTTAGTTCTGTATAGATAGATGTGCTTTTAATTGTTTTAACTCACGGGAAGTTTTCCTGATTTGTTAATTGACGACGCTAATAAGTAAATAGGCTAACTGTAATTTATCGCGTCAGATTATAATATGATTTGTAATGCATTTCTTGTTTTGATTATCTTTCATTCAGAACGATCATTCAACCTGCATCCCAGCAATTATTAATTATATACAGAGTTCTGCCAAACTCAATTCGATAACTCCAGTAACATATGAACTTTTTTAAAGCTAAACTTGTGGCGACCTGTAATGGGCCCCGCTCCTCTGAACGTAACTGAGAAAAAGCCATTCAAGAAACACTTTAAAAATACTAGTTCATATAGAGTCCTTAAAGAAAACTGGAAGCAGAACATATTTTATTCACTGCCCCTATTTGTGAAGAAAAAGCATCGATCTACCTGAACACTGTCATGTCACGTATATTCAGTGGATTTTACCCCCCTTCCCCCCCCCCCCCCCCCGAAGAAGAACTTACCTCAGTGTTTTTCTTAACTTGTGACATTACGGAAAAAGGAAGTTATCTCCACCAGCTGTGCCAATTTTAGGAACCACACCATACCTCACGCCTAGCCAAGTGCCTGTGCCTTTCTTTAGGAACTTTATCTAATAAACAAACAGTACCGTTAAACTTCAACGTCCAGCGATTTCGGGACACTTTGTTAACTTCAACAAACCCCAAATCTGGGGCTGTACACGGAAGAAAAATACTTTTACCTAAGCCAAGGTTTAGTGCTGTTTTTTTTGATGTATTTCCTATGAAGTGCCAGAATTCACCTTTCGGTAAGTCTGCGTGTGTGTTTGTGGGGATGGCCAGCCCTAGTGTGTTTTTTTGAATGAAAGGAGATTTATCTTTTCTTTACCTTTTAATTAGTTCGACCTTGTACTAAGGTGCATTATATTCCTTGTACGGGATCTCTCCTAGCGGGATTGGGTAACTGTGTTCCTTCCCTCTCCCGTAAAATTTGTTGATTTAAAGGGAGACAATTGAGAACCCTAGATTTTCCTCTACACCCCCCCCCCCCTTTTTCTGTAACCCCTTGCCTCAGAGTAATAAATTTACCAGTGGGTTAAATTGCCTATCTCTGATCACCCCCCCCCCCCTTTCTTGTCTTTGGGACCGGGTTTTGTCTGTTAGTAAATATAAACGGGAAACGGTGGATGGGATATTTCTCCTCAAAAACCCCTCTTCCCTTGTTATATTTGTATTCTGTAACCTTTGATTTTTGACTGTAAATGTACAATTATGTGTGAGTCCTTTATGATAATAAAGGTATTAATCTTTATTTGTGTTGGTTGTCGGTTGGCCTAAAACTCCAAACATTTCCATCTGTGTAGGCTGTATTCATGTACGTTGAGCGACTGGAACTGACAAACAATTGTTTGTGCAGAAGAGAGATAGGAGTAGTCTGGGAGAAAACAGATATTGTCGTAATAAGAGACTGTCCTTGCTCCTTCCCAGCGCTTGTGAATCTACTACCTCATTCTCCCAAATCCTTATTCTCACAGAGCCTTCAATATCACTTTACACTCTAAAGGGACCAATATTCATCAGCACCCTCTCAGATAAAAAAATTATGACAATATATGGTTAGCTCGTTCGAGATTCTGAACTTAGTTAAAATAGAGTGTGGTTGATTGTCTTTGTGAAGTAGGGTATAATCTTTAAAAGTATTACTTCCCCTAGACCAAGCCGTTCAGTATTTTGGGCCAACCACACAATAATTAAGACAGGTTTGTTTTTCCACAGGAACAGGCAGTTAGTGATAATAAAAGATTGTCACATTTGTATTCTCTGGCAGAGGGAATTGAAAATTTTGGTTATATAATTGCTGGGACTGCGTGATTGTTTTACAATCACTAAAGGTTATGAAGCGTTTGAGTTGAGCTAAGCTAAAGACGGATTGTTCTGATTTTTTAAAATTAAGTTAACTACGTCTCATCTCAAAAATTGTCTTCAGGGACGGAGTTTGTTGTTAGAGAATTAACATTTTCTGGGAAAAAAAAAAAAAAAAAAAAAAAAAATTTTTTTTTCCTTTTAAATTGTTAAATATAAATTTTTCTCTACTGTTAGTAAGAGTAGATTCTTTTCTAGTGTAACTTACCATTTAATTGGCATAGTTGCTTGCGTTACGAGTCTTAAGTGACAATAATAGCGGCGATAAGTTAACACACGAGGTCATTCAGTAAATTTTTTACTTTGTTTTCTCGTAGCGGCTTTGAGTTTTCCCCTTCTTGTTCCATCTTACTGTTCTCTAGTCTTAGAAGCATCCAGTTCTTTAATAATGGCTGAGAGAATTAGGATAAGATCCATTTTGAGACAGGAAGCGAAAGACTCAGGATTAGACACAGAAGCCGCGAATCTGTTTATCACCCAGGAACTGCAAATATATGACGCGGAGCAACAAAGAGCAGAAGCAGAGAGGAAGGAAGAGAAACAAAGGGCAGAAGCTGAGAGGAAGGAAGAAAAAGAGAGAGAAGAGAGGGCAGAAGCTAGGAAGAAAGAAGCGGACGATCGTCAATTGGAACAGAAGAAAATTGAGGCAGAAATGGAAGCCCGCAGAGAGAGAGAAAGAGAGAGGGAAAGACAACATGAATTAGCGCTCAAGGATTTAGAGAATCGGAGTGCCTCTACTTCAAATAATGGAGAGCCGTCTTCGCCCCAGTCTCAAACAATGGATCTCTCCAGCACTCAGTCTGCCCAATTAACTGCGATGTCTTTTGCTTTAGAGTCTTTTCCTAGCCCTAACGAAAATATTGACAGCTACCTAGAAAAATTCGAAAGGCTCGCAAATCTGTATGGGTTAGAGAGTTCCCGCTGGGCACTGAAACTTTCAACGTCACTAAAAGCGAATGCTTATGACGTATACACAAAGCTGGGACCGAACCAACATGATTACGACATGCTTAAGAAGGCCTTGCTAGAGCGGTTCGAAATGACCGCCCGAAAATTTCTGCAAATGTTCAGAAACAGCCGAAAAGAGAGCACGGAAACATTCCCACAATTCTCTTCACGTCTCACGGGCTATTTGACAAAGTGCATTGAATTATCTGACCTACCTCTTACATATGAGGGACTACTTGAACTTGTTCTTGTGGAACAGATAAAGGCAACTCTGTCAAACGAAACCCGTAGATTTTTGGCTGAACAGGGCGCAGTCAGGCTTGAGGACATACTCAATAAGGCCGAACGCTATACCAATGCAATGGCCGAACTTCCCAGCACTAAACGTAAACCCACAGATGAGCCATCTCGTAAACAAAATCTAGAACAGTCATCCTATTCCTCTAATTCCTCTCAGAATTATAACCAACGAGAAAATAATACCCAGAGACCTCCCCAGGAAAAATCGAAATTCTACAAAACCCGATACCCCCCCAACAACAATTCTGATCAACCCACCAAGCCTACGTGGCAGCGCGGCCACCAAGGTCAAGGAAAAGGAAAGACCCCTACACCAGGAACGTCTGATCAGGGCAAACAAACCGGTCCAAACCGCGTTGGATGTTTGCATACAGCCTCGAAAGGTAGAGTCAATGTCAGTGATTCTCAACCTGAGGGGGACCGACCCTCAACTCGAGGAACTGTAATTTTGAATGGTACCTCAACCACTTGTCTCTTTGACACTGGATTAAGTTTTAGTTGTATTGTTGCTAGACACCTAGTCAAACCAGGTCAGGAGACAGAGGAAACCGTCAAACTTAGTGGAGTGTTTAAGAGTGATGCGCCCAGGACGCTGCCTATCGCACTGGTAGAAATACACTCTGACTTTGTCAGAGGAGTTATAAAAGCGGCCATTATGGATGATCCTATCTACCCAGTTATCCTGGGATGTAGATATGTGTTTATTGGGAGACCAAAGGAGCCGATTGTGGCAGCGGTAACCACAAGAGGGCAAGCCAAGAAGGAGAGGGAGCCTGCGCCAAATTTGTTGCCGAACGAACTGAAGGAGGAGCAACAAAAGGACCCTACTCTGGAGCTCTGCTTTAAAAAACTGCCCATGGCTAAGGGCCCCAGACACAACGGAGACATCTTTTCTAAGGATGGCGTATTGTATCGTAGAACGGGCAACCCGGACACGGGGAATAACCAGCTCCTAGTACCGACGCAGTACCGAAGCCAGATCTTAGAGATGGGGCACTCTCTTCCCTTTAGCGGACATATGGGGCAAAACGCCACTATTCAGCGAATAAAAACCCACTATTGGTGGCCAGGAATGAACTCTGACATTATCAGGTATGTGAAATCCTGCGCCCAGTGCCAACGGGTAGCACCCAAGCACTTGACACCCCCAGTACCCATGGGGCAAATGCCAATAGTAGGGACTCCATTTGAACGGGTTGCTGTCGACATCATTGGACCCCTGGAAAGGACCAAAAGAAAGCACAGGTTCATCCTGACTTTAGTCGACACTTGCACAATGTGGGCCGAAGCTGTACCGCTAACATGCATAGATTCCAAGCATGTTGCAGAAGCCCTCGTGCAAATCTTTACACGGTTGGGATTCCCTCAACAAGTTTTGACGGACAATGGATCCCAATTCCGTAGCCTGTTAATGGAGGAGATCTTTAAGATCTTGAGGGCCAAACATATCCACACAAGTCCCTACCATCCGGCCGGAAATGGGCTCGTGGAACGTTTTAATGGCAGCCTCACCACCATGTTACGTAAGCTGGGTCAGGAGAAACCGGAAGACTGGGACCTATATATATCGGCTGCCTTATTCGCCTACCGAGAGGTTCCCCAAGCGTCTACGGGATTCCCGCCTGCTACACTTTTATTTGGCAGACCTATAAAGGGGCCATTAGAAGCCTTACTTCGGTCCCTGACAGACCAAAAGGCTGACGAGACAGTCGTCTCTGCAAGCAAGTATGTATCTGAGCTCAAGGAAAGGCTAAAGCTAGGATGGGATCTAGCTACAACCAACCTTACGAAAGCCCGCGCTAAACACGCTAAAAGATACAACAAAGCTGCAAAAGAGAGAGAGCTCCAACCAGGGGAGAAAGTTTTGTTGCTACTCCCAACCGGAAGCAATAAACTTCGCATCGGATGGCAAGGGCCGTTTACCGTCCTTAAAAAGATCTCACGTACCAATTACAAGATCTCCATCAAAGGAAAGGAGAAGGTCTTCCACATAAATCTGCTAAAGAAATATTTGGAAAGACCGGTGCCATCCTCCGAGCATCTCCTGGCTGTCGCCATAGCAACGGAAGACGAGGAAGATGATGATGGTTGCATGGAGTATCCACTGCAACCCACAGAATCCTTTAAAGATGTCAAGTTCGGCGACAATCTCTCACCAGAACAACAAACAGAAACCAGGGCTCTACTAAAACAGTACAGTGCAGTCTTAACGGATGTACCTGGTCGAACAAATCTCATTGAATTTGATATGAAATTAACAAACGAGACCCCTGTTCAAACCAGAGTTTACCCCATCCCGTACGCTAAAGCGGATGCACTTCGCGGAGAAATAGACAAGCTGCGTCAGGCAGGAATTATCAGTGAGTCTACATCTCCTTACAGCTCGAGTGTAGTGCTGTTGCAGAAGCCCAATAAGGAAGTTCGGCTGTGCATTGATTACAGGTTGCTAAACGCTGTAACGGAATTCCAGCCCGAACCTCTCCAAACTGTTTCTGAGTTGTTCACCAAGCTCAGCAAAGCAAAGATCTTCTCCAAGATTGACCTCAGTAAAGGTTATTATCAAATACCAGTCAAGGAGGAAATTAAACCTTTGTTAGCTTTCAGCACTAGCGAAGGACATTACACATTTAATGTGATGCCGTTCGGTTTGCATAACGCACCAGGAGTGTTCACCAGGATGATGAGGAAGCTTCTAGAGCCTTTGCAAAGTCCCCATATCCATAATTTCATGGATGACATATTAATTGCATCGGAAACCTATGAAGAACATATTGCTACGGTTGCTATGCTCCTCAGGAGACTACAGGAAACGGGTCTCACAGCCAGACCTAGCAAATGTCTCATCGGGTTTGAACAGTTAGACTTCCTGGGGCATACTATTTCTCACGGATGCAGTTGGCCTATTAAGAAGAACGTGGAGAAAAATTGTGGCAGCAAAAAGACCCCGAACGAAGAAAGACGTACGTTCCTTCATATCGCTATGTGCATACTATCAGAAGTACATCCAGAACTTCAACGGACTGACGGCACCTCTGACTGACCTCACAAAGAAAGGTTGTCCTGATAAGGTCATATGGGATCAAAAGTGCGAACACGCGTATAACACTTTGAAAGGACAGTTGTCGGCATACCCCATCCTAAGGTTACCTGACCTTAAGAAACCTTTCATACTGAGAGTTGATGCGTCAGGTCAGGGCATCGGGTCAACATTGCTGCAAGCCGATGACAGTGACCTGAACATGCTATTTCCAGTTGCCTATGGCAGTCGGAAACTGAATAAAGCGGAACGCAACTACAGTGTCGTTGAAAGAGAATGTCTCGCTCTGATTCATGGCATCAGACGCCATCATGAGTTTCTGTATGGTACTTCTTTCACGGTGCAAACAGACCATGCTCCACTAGCTTTCCTGGGGGCCAAGAAGGAATTCAACGCAAGGATAATGCGTTGGGCCTTGCTATTGAGTGTTTATTCCTTCAAAGTGGAATATATTCCAGGAAAACAGAATGTCGGAGCTGACTTCTTGAGTAGAAACTGGACCACGGAGGAAGAGGAGAAAATCGACGATGCCAATCATCCAAAAGCTACCGATCAGGGCAGCTTCATTGTCATAAATGAAACATGAAAACGAGTTTCCATGTCTCAAAAGTGGGGACGATTGTGACGTACGTCTAAGTATGACAAATGAATTTCCCTGACTCGATGGATGATAACAGAATATTGGCCTCTCATAACTTTAGAACCCCTGATCATCTGTTGTAACTTTTACCGGCATGCAGCATTTCCACGAGAACCTTACACGCTGGATCATTAATATGTAGCCTGCTATCTTATGTGAACGTTTGAGATCGCATGGCCTTTGATGGGAGGTTAAATCCCGCCCACAACCATTTCTGAGAACGATTTATAGCAATCTTTTCCTTAACGCCGGCCCAAAAGAGGACGGGCCACAGACTCACTCCTGTTTCTAGAGCAATAAACAGCAGATCATTTTCTTACCTGGCTGTCACCCCGCCTGGTGGGAGTTGCCAAAGCTCTCAGAACAGCGGTACCATCAAAGAACAGGCTGATCTCAGAATTCAATCGCAGCGGCACACGATCTAAAGAATCAGGGAACTCGCAGCTCACAGAGTAGCTTCTCGAGAAATTTTCGCACTCTCATGCTAGAAGCCTGAGACGGAAGGAAATCGGTTAACACATCGGCGAGGTACCCCGGATTTTGCTCAAGTTCAAGAAAGGTGCGAAAATTTAACACGCCCTATTCAAGTTACATTCGATAAGTATAAATAGAGAACTCCGAGAAACTGCATTTTATCGTTCGCTCTGACAGAATCCTAGTTGCACTAGCATAGTCGGATTACTGCTTGATTCCATCTACCTTCGTGACTATTGGAGTGTATTCTTTCTGTGCAGACGGTAATTTATACATTAGCTTCGAGTGATCAGTGGTCGAGTTATTTCAATTGATTTCAATGGATTGTGGTGTAAATTTAACCTTATTAAATAAACCCATTTTCAAAGTTCTAGTGCAAACTAATGTTACAGCTAAAAGTATTTCCTAATACAATTGACGCGTAAATTTATTTTGCAGACGTTAAAGAGAATTATAACTTTAATACAGTTTAGTTCTGTATAGATAGATGTGCTTTTAATTGTTTTAACTCACGGGAAGTTTTCCTGATTTGTTAATTGACGACGCTAATAAGTAAATAGGCTAACTGTAATTTATCGCGTCAGATTATAATATGATTTGTAATGCATTTCTTGTTTTGATTATCTTTCATTCAGAACGATCATTCAACCTGCATCCCAGCAATTATTAATTATATACAGAGTTCTGCCAAACTCAATTCGATAACTCCAGTAACATATGAACTTTTTTAAAGCTAAACTTGTGGCGACCTGTAATGGGCCCCGCTCCTCTGAACGTAACTGAGAAAAAGGCCATTCAAGAAACACTTTAAAAATACTAGTTCATATAGAGTCCTTAAAGAAAACTGGAAGCAGAACATATTTTATTCACTGCCCCTATTTGTGAAGAAAAAGCATCGATCTACCTGAACACTGTCATGTCACGTATATTCAGTGGATTTTACCCTCCTTTCCCCCCGAAGAAGAACTTACCTCAGTGTTTTTCTTAACTTGTGACATTACGGAAAAAGGAAGTTATCCCCACCAGCTGTGCCAATTTTAGGAACCACACCATACCTCACGCGTAGCCAAGTGCCTGTGCCTTTCTTTAGGAACTTTATCTAATAAACAAACAGTACCGTTAAACTTCAACGTCCAGCGATTTCGGGACACTTTGTTAACTTCAACAAACCCCAAATCTGGGGCTGTACACGGAAGAAAAATACTTTTACCTAAGCCAAGGTTTAGTGCTGTTTTTTTAATGTATTTCCTATGAAGTGCCAGAATTCACCTTTCGGTAAGTCTGCGTGTGTGTTTGTGGGGATGGCCAGCCCTAGTGTGTTTTTTGAATGAAAGGAGATTTATCTTTTCTTTACCCTTTTAATTAGTTCGACCTTGTACTAAGGTGCATTATATTCCTTGTACGGGATCTCTCCTAGCGGGATTGGGTAACTGTGTTCCTTCCCCCTCCCGTAAAATTTGTTGATTTAAAGGGAGACAATTGAGAACCCTAGCTTTTCCTCTACACCCCCCCCCCCTTTTTCTGTAACCCCTTGCCTCAGAGTAATAAATTTACCAGTGGGTTAAATTGCCTATCTCTGATCCCCCCCCCCCCCCCCCTTTCTTGTCTTTGGGACCGGGTTTTGTCTGTTAGTAAATATAAACGGGAAACGGTGGATGGGATATTTCTCCTCAAAAACCCCTCTTCCCTTGTTATATTTGTATTCTGCAACCTTTGATTTTTGACTGTAAATGTACAATTATGTGTGCGTCCTTTATGATAATAAAGGTATTAATCTTTATTTGTGTTGGTTGTCGGTTGGCCTAAAACTCCAAACATTTCCATCTGTGTAGGCTGTATTCATGTACGTTGAGCGACTGGAACTGACAAACAATTGTTTGTGCAGAAGAGAGATAGGAGTAGTCTGGGAGAAAACAGATATTGTCGTAATAAGAGACTGTCCTTGCTCCTTCCCAGCGCTTGTGAATCTACTACCTCATTCTCCCAAATCCTTATTCTCACAGAGCCTTCAATATCACTTTACACTCTAAAGGGACCAATATTCATCAGCACCCTCTCAGATAAAATTTACGACACCTAGGAACACCTTGAATGTTGAGAGTACATGTTCCATTGCTTGTGGCTTTTGGTAAAATGGATACCGAATATCATCAGATTTCCTCATTTCGCAAGGTTTGTAGATGGTACAAGATCACATATTGTTCTGAAAATAAAAGTGCCCTATGCTATACATCACGGGTCGGTAACAGGTCGGTTTTGATCTTCCGATGGTACTCATCGGATCATTTGGTAGATCTCTAAGTTGTGGAAGGGGGAAAAAAAAAGAATTTTTCATCTACGTAAATTGCGCACTATCTTTTCCCTTTTGGCACTTAATACTGCGGTGTTCCCATCTTTAAAAGCATTTTCACAACAATCCCAGAGGAAATACACAAGTGAGCTTACTAAAATTGACTTCATTAGTGCATAACTGCATAACATAGGAACCCATCTTTTGTTTGAAATGGCGTTAACTTTCGGTTAAATATTATTACCTTGAATTTTCCAACGCTCTTTCGATGGAATTGCAGGAAGTAGTTTGTCGGGCAGAGACAAAAGTTACAGTAAAGCTACACTAACTCCAAATTCTAAATACTCTGAAAACAGACATGATTTTATCAATGTAGATCTTTAGACAGCGATGTGAATCTAACGCAGATCCTCACAGCTCCTGGGTAGCTGACCGCTGCTGTTTATCATTCCATGTCAAGGACTTCTGGACAGTCCTTCCTTTGTAATCTATTTGCCTTATTGAGCTTGCTGAACTGCTTTTTGTATGTTCTTATCGTCTCACATTTTCCGAGCTACCATGTTTCAACGTGTCTCAGCTGATGTATCGAACTCCACCGTCTGCTGCAAAGGGTTATAAGACTTTACACTTGCGGACTATTCCATCTGTAGTCTCTTGATAGAACATTTCAATAATGTTAATTAATATTTTAATGATTACATAATGTCTCAGAAATTTCTATAATGCTGTATGATCTATTCTAAGAAATGCTTATTTCAGAGTCCACATAGTGGATGTAAAGAGGTGCCTGCTCTCTGGTGATTCTTGTGTTGCTGTCTGATCTGTACACGACCTTACTTCTTGTTCCTCTATGCGTTATCAATCTAAGGCGTCTTTTATACGTCTGGCATCACTTTTGTCAGAATTTTTCCTATCACTGTCGAAGTGTTATACCTCGTCAATTGCTGCGTCTATTAAAACTGCCTGCCTTGTGCAGTTAAATTAATATTATTGTGCCATTTCTTCCAGCTCCTAGGAATAGTCTCTTGTTGTCTGGTTTTCTTTAAGAGTTAGTACGTCTTCCAACATCTTACAGACATTAATGCGTTTATCTATCTGAACAAACTAACACGCTGTCTTTATAGTACTTGATGAACGTATAATTCGATCAATTTAAAATGAAGTAGTGTTTAATCTTCTAAACTGATATTGTTTGTGAAGACTAGATCACTGTGGACTTCCGCAACTGCTGTAATATTGATCATTTCCATTCGTGTATTCATTCATTACTCTTTAGTTCCCCAATGAGCATAGGCATTCAAAAAACTTAGGCCAAGCCCTCCTGTCACGTGATATCAGCTAAAGATCTTTGTATGTTTTCCTCGTCCCTTTCATTTCTGCTTCCAGATCCTTTCGTCATGTGTTCTTCAATCTGCCTCTGTCTCTCTTACCAGCGGTATTTCAGAACAAGGATTGCCTTACAATGCTGTCAACAGGTTTCCTCAAGGATGTGTCTTATCTATCGCCAGCAATTTATCATTTCTGACGTCTATGATTTCTGTAACATATTCTGATGCATTTTTATTTTGTGTTTTAATTATATCTGCTTCTGTTATTACACTTCGTAAGCCTCTGTACAAACCTTTTCCAAACATGTATGGTCGCATCGAATCTTTGTTTCCAGCCCACATTGTTTTTCCCCGTGGCTGTACGGGTTTTCATAAGTTTGGTGCCTCACCTCCGTCAACTTCACACCCCTACCTCCGCTCGTGTCGACATTCCTGCAGACCTTATTTTTGTGTGGTAAGCTCCCCTTCTTCCGCATCCAATAAATTACTGACGAATTAAAGTCGGTGTTTCATTCAGTTTCTGAATAGTTTCTGCCAGGGAATAATCCATTTCGTGGGTGCATCAACGATTTGAGCAAATATTTTCTGAATTCCTGTCGACTCTTAGAGATTTACTTCCCTCAGACAGTCAACAAGGTAATGTGTAACTTAGTTTTTAACATTACCTTAGATAATGTGTGTATATATATAATATGTGTTGGGGGGGGAGGGGGGAGTTTTGTTTTTTGACAATAATGTTAACTTCTAAGCTGTTGCCACTTTGGATTATTACAGTGGATTTAACAATACTTGTGGTTGTATTGTCTCTGGAAAGACTTTAAATGCATGCATTTCTTTTACTTGCCACTCCCATATCAAAAGCTGAAATACCATTTTTTTCCCCTCAAGTATCATCCTTAATTAGCCATGTGTAATTCCCGAGGGTCTCTTATGAGTTCAAAGAAAGAATAGTCCTACTGCACCCTCAGACATGTCGTACCAGGCGACTAATATGAGCTTGTACATGGAGCAGGCAACCTTATCATGTAAAACAAATTGATATGAAAATCACTGCTGCGTAAACATATAAATGCTTTGTACACGATTCCTGCAGGGAGGATTGCTGCAGAGATGACTCCATGCTCCACAGGGAATAACAAGTTTTTTTAAAAATAATCCTTCCTTGCGCACGTGACAGGAGGACATCGTGTGTTTGTTGAAGGCCTATGTCCCGTGGGGAGCTAAAATGTATTGATTGACTGAGAGAAGCCTTACTACTGTCAAGGGAAACT
The DNA here is from genome assembly GCA_024509875.1 of Oreohelix idahoensis. Classification (NCBI taxonomy): domain Eukaryota; kingdom Metazoa; phylum Mollusca; class Gastropoda; order Stylommatophora; family Oreohelicidae; genus Oreohelix; species Oreohelix idahoensis. The sequence continues at coordinate 160,048 of JAMPIV010001368.1, forward strand.
ACTCCAAGGTATTTATTTCAACGAAACCGCGCTATAATTCCGCCAAAAATTTACGAAACAGATTTGATTAGCTTTATATTCAATTTTCTACGTAAATATCGGCTCGTTCACAATGCTTATATTTGCTAAATATAAATGAAAGCAACTGTGTTTAAGAGACAGTTTCTACCCGCTCGAAAGTCACGAAATTAGGAATTTTAACATTGAAATTGAATGCATGTCATCTTGTTCGGATATTACAGACCACTCAAACTTGGTCAAGTTCGCGTATGCTCATATTGTAAATATTTACACGTCTTGCGAGGGGGTTATTAATTAATTAATAATCTTAAAAATTCTCATGAACACTATATCAAAGATTCATTCTTTTCAAGAATTCTCAAATAGTTCAAACTTTCGACAGGACCATTTACTGGTTTGAATAAAGCAGTTACATCAAGCATTTACAGCTGTAAAAAACGGAACGTGTGTCAGCAATACTTCAAAGATATATAAAATGCCGAGGTCAACCCTTCAGAGAAGGTAGAAAAACGTTGTAAATAGTGGATAAAGGTAGTCTCTGAAACCTGCATTAATGTGTCGAGAAAGCGCGATTCTAGCGTGGTACATGTAATTAAACGAGCAAGAGGGGAGTTTAGCGTTGCGCAATGTATTTAAAGCCCAGTTACTGATCTATGGTCTAACTAACACGTTTGTGTATCTCTATGCTGGGTTGTGAATTTGCAGTTACATTAAATAGTAGATTCATGTCAGAAAGAAAGCCACTAGTTTACAGTGGCGGCTTGTTCTTATAGGAAGTTCAATTCCCACCAGAACTTCAAAATAGAAAAAAAACCGGTTTTTTTAATGTTTTAATAGTAACAAACAAGAAGCCTCCGAAGATATATTACAACCTCTTTAATTCTACACTGAATCCTCCTCTAGCTCTATCTTTCTCTTTCACCAAGTCCTTCTCTGCTACTCCTTCCCTTTCCCACGTCCCTATGGTGCGCGCTTCGTCACGACCCTTTCTGAAATTGCAGGATGAAAGGGTACCATCTCCATAAAAAATTTAAAAGAACGTGCAACGAAGGTTATGTTTCACAAAGTCAGTCATCACAACGAAAATAAGCTGACATACGCATGCACATAATAGATCAGTGGAGATAAACAACGAAATTCCTACGATAGCTAGAGTTGTCTTTACTTGATAAAAAGACGCAGCTATTTTGGGATTTAGTTATTATTAGTTATACAACTCGTATCTTCTTCTTCTGTGTTCAAACCCCAGGGATTTGAGTTTTCCCTCTTTTCCCATACAGCTCTAACAAATAACCCTCATTTTTACAATGAACATAGCCGATTTTTTTTTTTTAAATTTAAAAGCACGTGAATTTCAAACAAAAATAAGATTTATAACATTTAGAACCATATCAGCCTAATAACTTTGTTCGTGTGAACAATAAAGGTAAAATGGACACACCTAAAGGCCATTGACACTTCATTGCTGGTGAATTAAGTAATTATAAAGTTCTTATCAATTGTGATATGAACGCAGTTTCATAATCCAGATATACCAGGTTCGACACCTGCTGCAGGCGGTTTGGTAGCAGATCGCTTTGTGTGGATTTTAAACAATGGTATAAGCGCCGTACCGTTCAGAAAGCAATGGCAAACTACTGAATGAAAAAAATTGCCTAGAAAAAAATCACAAACAGCCAATAAAAGCTGGGGTTGATTGCCACGTCCTGTAAAGGATAAAGCAACTAACTATCAATTGTAATTTTTCAATGAGTCTTCGTGAAATAATTAAATATGTTGCCTTGTTAGCGTGATCTTAAAGATGAATAACATTTATTGCTTTTACTACGTCTGATCAATCAATCAATACCCTTTAGCTCCACAAGGAGCATATGCCTTCAACAAACACATGCCAAGTCTTCCTGTCCTGTGCCATCCGCTCAAGTTCTTTCCATGTTTTCCTCATCATTTTCACCTCTGTATCCAGTTCTCTTCTCCATGTGTTTTTTGGTCTACCTCTGCCTCTCTTTCCCTGTGGATTCCAGAACAATGACTAACTTGTAATGCTATCAACAGGTTTCCTCACTGTGTGTCCTATCCATCGCCAGCGTCTTCTTCTCAACTCTTGTTCCACTGGCACTTGTCTGGTTCTTGTCATCAATTCCACATTTGTGACTTTGTCATACCATTTCAGTCCTTCTGTTCTACGCAAGCACCCGTTTATAAAAGTCTGTAACTACGTCTGATACTGCCATCTTAAACTCTTGTTGTCCTATATAATCCCTCGCGCAGATGATGAATGTAAATACAAAAGTATTTATACTATTCCCCACCAGCTAAAACGAATTTGAGCCGCCACTGCTAGTGTATAAAGACTGATTAGATTAATATATTTAAAAAAAATAAATTTTTTTTAAAGAAATCTAGTGTTGAAGATAAGGACTCCAGACAGGACCAATTTGGGTAGGACGATGTGTTTCGGCAGTGACCGGGTAGCATGATTTTCTAAATCTATTTAAAGAGTTTCTGAAGTCGCAAAACAGTAACAACCAAGAGACCTAAAATAATTGCGAAAAGGGGGCACACAACTATTGGGGATGTTCTCGTCATCTGAGAAGGGCGAGACAACAACTTTGATTTAGTCTGTCGACACAGAAAGAATATCGTATGCTCCTCCTACAATAATATTCTTCTCTGCATTGTGTATATATACACAATTAATGTTATCATCATCCGCTTAATGCTCCCTCTGGTAGTGACTAAAGTAAAGTGTTCGCCTCTAATTATAAAGGGAGCGGGTTCGGTTCCCAGTAGAGGGAATATATTTGAGTTTTCTTTTCAGAACCAGTGGTTCCTAATGATGCCATATTCTCCCCCCCCCCCCCCCCCCCAGTCCCCTAGGTTGCCTAACCTTCTCGGTTAGGGCGTAAAATAGGAGGTCCTGTGTGCAAGTTGCCCATGTTAAAAATCCCTGGACAGCTGGATATCGTAAAGAGTAGACCATATGGCCGCTGCCCCGGCAAAATGTACAAAATTAGGAAAAACTTACCTGCCACAAAAATATTTATAGAATGTGTGATTCATGAATACCCACATTGGGATTCTCGCCGGTGCAACGGAGTTCGTACACTGTGCTGAGATCCTCCTTGTGTGATCTAAGGGAGGAGATCGGAGCACTGATGGAGTTGTCCGTGTGCAATGATTACGGTCCTTAAAACCAAAATATGCTATTCTTAGTTTGTAATTTAAGGAATTTGTGCTAAAGTTCTTTAAGACCATTTATTAACAGCAAATCATATCATTCTAGTTGAAAGTTTGTAAAGTAAACATAATAATTATAATAAATAATTATAAACGTACTGCAAGCACAGCTGAGAAGTTGTTTATTTTATTTTATTATTATCAGCAGTATAACGTAATATTTAAAATACCTTTATTTAATTCTTATAAGAAACAAATAGAAATATAAGAAGAAATGAACTGGATGCTTAAGCACAAAGATTGTTTAGGATTCTATCCCCTACACTTTGCCCTCTCCCTTATGTGACTCGCCACACGACGAGTATGGCATGTCTGTCCTGCACAGTAAAATGTAGGCTGGCTACATAAAATACATATATGGAAAAAAAAGACAAAAATCGTTACCTGTTCAAATTTGGCAATAACTAGCAATAACCCGTCAAAATTGACAGGTTTTTAATTATAGTGTGTTGTTTCTGTTACATGTATTACAGACGGTACTATCACTACTGTGGTCATTTTATTGCAGACGACCGGCATTAGATATTTGTAGTGAAAATTATATGGATGTATTAAATATAAAGACATGGAGTAACCTTCATACATGACATGTGGAGCAGTGAACTAATGGACCGTAAATTGACTAAATAACAAACATTTCTTTTATGACAACATGACTCGTAATTGTTCGTGCATATTTTAAAATCTTGCCCTTGTCGACTTACTGCCTCTGAGAAGCCATGGTTGACTTAATGTCTTTCAGAACAACTGTCACCGGATGGCCTACGTTAACGCAAGCTAGCACGTTAACAGTAGTTATAAGAATAGCAAAAGATCTTGAGCAAGATTAGTTGGTAAAAAAAACATCACTGGTCGAACATGACCAATGAAATCGTCGATGGCTATTTTTGCCAACGGCAGTCAGAACACAGCTCAATCACGCAGTTCACAGTTCAGTGATGCAGAGGTGTTTGTGATGAATTTACCGTGATACAACGTTAAAATATCCCCAATTATAAAGATAACGGGTAAGATAACATGTAGGGATAAAATAATGCGTAAGATACTAGGATACATGCTCGCCTATGCCGCGTTTCCTACCGCCATTGAAACTAACTAGTTAGACATGCAGACGAAACGGTACCCTTTTAGACGGGAGGGAAACGGAGATAAAAATCATTATGACGGTCTGAACACGTGTTTGAATCTAGAAAGGCAAAAAGACGCAATTTGTAGTTTAAAGAAAAAAACCACGCCACTAGTTGACATAATGTAAGGAAATGGACAGAAAAGACCTTAGCTCTTGTTAGAAACAGTCGTATCTTGGACGTTTTACCGTACTTAGTTGTTTTGTTTGAATACAGCGGCAAATGCCGTGGAGAACGTTCAAAAACAAATTTCAAAAACTAACCTTGAGAAAAGTAGGTTTTTCTTTAATAATAAAGTTATGAAAATAAAACCTAGCTAGTTTGATAGCCCATCTTAATTAAGCTGACAAATAATATACTTTTAATTATACAGACGGACAGATAACAAGGAAGATATTGACGAAAGACCGTATTGTTCCAATCAGACTAGCGAACAGTATTGTTGTGCATACTTTCACTAAAGTCACATTTTTGCGACCCTGAGACAGAAAAATGCAAAAATCAAACTGCAATGAACTAGCGGGGCAAACTCGGTAGATAGAGGCTAAAAATAACTTAGGAGGCAGGTTTGTGCAGATTTTACATGTAGTAGTCCAAATAAACAAGTGAAATTGGGGAAAAGCCAAAATGTGACCGACGTACATTTGAGAAATTGAGATGTACTTTTGACTTTATTTTCAAAATTTAAATTGAAAAGCTTGGTCTTCCGATCTGATTGGCCAACGCAATTTTATATTAGCGAGAAGAGACGCACATTTGTGCCATTCGATAGAAGTCTGTCCTGTAACACAGTTCTTAACTGCTAGTGGTGTTTTCCAGGAAATAATACATAAAATTCAGTGGGACGCCATACTCTAGCCAGCAGCTCAGCTGAGTTTTGCTAGTATTAAGTGACTGTGTTCTCAATTTCGAATTGTGAAGTTTCTGTTTTGGCACTAAATTTGTGCCAAATGCTTTTGTAAGAGTACACAAGCGGATGTCTGTGCCGCCTAACATTGGTGTCTGTGAAGCCTAACCTTTTTACTCCAGCTACGGAGAGGAGTGGGCCACAAGAATCCTATACCAGATCGTCACAGGCGAGATAAGTGAAAACCTGGCCTGCTGGAGATTCACAACTATTCCACCATCAAATAAAGAAATCACTCTTGAGAAATATAACATTTAACTTCAGTCTATAAGTCAATGGACAATGATCTTTATAGTCACAGATTGGGAGTGATGACGCCACCCCAACTAAACATCCAGTGCTAGTTCTCCCAAAGACATTATAGATAATAGTAATATTAACTATTCTTATAATATACCTATGTACACAAATTACATTTGATTTTATGCCATATATATATATGCATTTCATTGATAAATCCATATCATTTCATATGTTCTGACCAAAATAGAATTTGGTTCAGAACTAATAAATTTAAAAAATTGTTAAAACTTAAACTAAAACAGCCAGAGTTAGTTCAGTGTATTGTAGAGTTTATTATTATTATTAGACTTATTGATTACATGTGTGTGTCTGTATATTATATTAACTACACATTACATTTCAGTACCCTAGACTTTTTAACGTAGCTAACATTCATAATAGTCTAATAAGTCTGTTTGAGGTCGTAAGTGGTAGCAGAAAGGCCTCCTGTAATTCACATAAACTTTTATCTCAGGAGCCTTCACAGCTGACCTCATACAGTACACTAGGTAACATAATAAACATATAATAACATCAACAACCACTACAAATATTGGGGTCTTGTCCGGGGATTAAGTTTATCAAAGATAGTAGGATCTTCTGGTGTGGGAATTAAACTAGTGGGGACAGAGTTGTATAAATTTAAAAGTGTCCCTTAAAATAAAAAGTGGAAAATAAAAGTTGATGAATCTTCACAGCCAGTGGTAATTAGTTGATTAATTAATTAATATATTACCTTGGTAATTATATACTTAGAATTACCTTAGTCATTATATACTTAGAATTACCTTAGTCATTATATACTTGAGATTACCTTAGTCATTGCTAAATTGTATGTTAAAGTATGGCAGATCTAGCAAAATTTAGATCGGCTGCTGTGCTGACGGCGAAGGAGATGAACATGGAGGGTCAGGTTTTAATTCAGTATGTAACTTCAGAATGTGACAAGTATATTGAAAGGGAAGATAGGAGGTTAGCTGAAGAGAAGAGGTTACAAATTGAGGCTGATAAAGAACTTAAGAGGTTGCAGATTGAGGCTGACAAAGAGGCAAAAGCATTGGAGGCAGAAAGGGAGATTAAAAGGCTCCAATTAGAGGCAGAAGAAAAACGACAGCAAAGGGAGGCAGAAGATAAGAGAAGGGAGGCAGAAGAAAAGAAGGCCGAAAGGGAGGCGGAAGAAAAGAGATTGACTGCCGAAAGGGAAGCAGAAGATAGAAGATTGAAAAGGGAGCACGAATTACGACTAAGGGAGCTGGAATTACAAGGCCATGCTCCTGAAAATGGTGCCAGCCCGTTTGACTCAGATGCTACGCCTAGTCAGGGAGCCTCAACCTCGGCTATGGGGTTTCATTTAGACCATTTTGTTGAGAAAGACGATGACATCGAGGGCTACCTCAGTAGATTCGAATTATTAGCTACTACGTATGGGTTAGAGAGAGAGAGGTGGAGTCTTAAGTTATCACAAGGGCTTAGAGGTACTTCTTATGAAGTCTTTGCTAAGATGAATAGAGACGACCAAGACAATTATGACATGCTAAAGCAGGCTTTGTTATTGAGATATGAAAAGAATGGTGAATTCTATCGTAAGAAGTTTAGAAATGCCAAACTTTTGTCTGGGGAGACATACCACCAATTCTCTGCCAGACTGGAAACCTATTTGGAGAAATGGACTGCTCTGGGGAAGACCCAAGATCTCAAAGAGATGATCATGATAGAGCAATTAAGAGAGTCCATGGCTCCAGACTTGAGAAAATTTCTCATGGAACAAGGTGCAGAGAGGTTGGGGGAGGTTTTAAATGTCGCTGAGAGGTATCAGGCAGCCCAGGCAGAGGTAAGTGGCACTAAAAAGAAGCACATAGAAAATTTTAAAGCTCCACAGCAATTTAGTAAATTTGATACCAGAGAACAATGTAATAAAGGCAGGACAAACTTTGCTAGGCCACGAAATGATTATCGTGACAGAAACTCACAGTTCAATGACCAAAAATATAATGAAAGAAAACCGTTTAACCAAGGAAAGAGATGGTGCAAATGGTGTAAGAAAGACAATCATAACACCGAATTTTGTAAAAGGAAACCTTCAAACATTGCTGCAATGAAATCGGGGACCCAAAGATTAAAGGTTAATCCTAATGGACAGCAGGAACCTTATCACCCCCCAGTTTGTGAGGATGTTATTTGTAATGGGGTCACCACAAGGTGCCTATATGATACAGGTTTGGATTATGATTCAGTTGTGAAGTCTAGCCTAGTGGACCCAAGTCAGTATACCACAGAAACAGTGGAAATACAAGGGGCGACTAAGGACATACCACTCATGACACTTCCCATCGCAAGGATAACGGTGAAAACTCGCTATGTGGAAGGAGAAATCAGAGCAGCAGTGATAGATAAACCAATCTACCCTCTGATATTGGGGTGTAGGTACGTCTTCTTGGGGAATCCCGAGAGACCTGTGATCATGGATACAGTGCAGACCAGGTCACAGAAAAAGGAGGAAGAAGGTGAACCTATAAATGCTCATTCAGAGGAGATGAGGAAGGCGCAGGCTGAGGATAGGACACTCAAGCCATGTTTTAAAAAATTGCCCAAATGCCACACACCTCCAAGCAAGGGAGAGTACTTTATGAAGAACAAATTGATCTACAGGAAGGCCGGAACTGGAACAAATGGTCACAACCAGCTGGTTCTTCCCACTTCATATAGGGATAAAGTGATGGAACTCGGGCATGCGATTCCCTTCAGTGGTCACATGGGGATCAGCGCCACAGGACAGCGTATAGCTTGTCATTACTTCTGGCCAGGGATAACGGAGGATATAAAAAGATATGTCAAATCCTGTCCAGAATGTCAAAGGGTAGCTCCAAAGCATTGGACTGCTCCTGCAACTCTAGGGGAAATGCCCATAGTGGGAACACCTTTTGAGAGGGTTGCAGTGGATATTGTGGGACCTCTCACTCGGACCAAGAGGAGGAACAGTTACATCCTTACTCTGGTGGACACTTGTTCTATGTGGGGAGAGGCGGTAGCCCTGCCATCAATTGATTCAAAACATGTAGCAGAGGCACTACTTACAATATTCACAAGATTAGGATTCCCGCATCAAATCTTGACTGATAATGGCTCACAGTTCAAGGGGAAACTAACGGAAGAAGTTTTTAAGCTATTTCAAGCCAGACACTTTCATTGTAGTCCGTACCATCCACAAGGGAACGGCCAGGTAGAGAGGTTCAATGGGACTCTCATTTCTATCCTGAGGAAGCTGGCACATGAAAAACCGGATATGTGGGATTAATTTCTGCCCGCCGCGTTGTTTGCGTATCGGGAGGTACCACATAGTTCAACCGGGATGGCTCCCGCAACTCTGCTGTTTGGGAGGCCAATAAAAGATCCACTAGAAGCATTATTAAGGACCTGGACAGATGAGAAAGCAGAAGAAACTGTTACCTCATCATATCAATATGTGAACGAACTGACAACTCGTCTGAAAGCTGGATGGAAACTGGCAAATGATAATTTGAGACAAGCCAGGAAGAAACATGCAGCATATTTTAATAGGAAAGCAAAGGACAGAGAACTAGTTGTGGGAGAGAAGGTGCTTCTTCTACTACCCGGCAGCCAGAATAAGTTACAAATTGGATGGCAAGGTCCATATACGGTTCTAGAGAAGGTGTCTAGAACAAACTATAAAATTGACAAAAAGGGGAAGGAGAAGGTATATCATGTAAACCTTTTAAAGAAGCATCTGGACAGACCACTCCAGGAAAGCACCCCCTTACTGACCTGGGCTATCGCCACTAAAATGAAAAAGGAACCACTCACCTCACATGAATACCCATTACATCCCTGTGAGACAGCTGCACAAGTAAAAGTCAGTAAGCACCTGACTAAAAATCAGAGAGAGAGAGAGTTCAACAGGTTCTGGAAGAACATACAGATGTATTAACAGATAAACCAGGACATACAAATTTGCTACAGTATGACATGAAGCTGGTAGACTCAAACCCAATCTGTATGAGAGCCTATTCTGTTCCGTTCGCGAAGGAGAAGGCATTGAAAGAAGAAATAGATTATTTGTTGAAAGAGGGGATTATTTCACACAGTGAATCTTCTTTTAGCTCCAGTGTAGTTTTGTTGAGGAAACTGTCTGGGGAACATAGACTGTGCATTGATTACAGGAAACTGAATGCTGTCACAGAAGGACAAGTGGATCCATTACCAGACACAAAACAGTTATTTGCCAGATTGAACAAGGCAAAATACTTTTCGAAGGTGGATCTTTGTAAAGGCTATTACCAGATTCCAGTGAAGCCTGAAGTTAGACCTTATTTAGCTTTTAGCACCTCGGAAGGACATTATGAATTCAACATGCTACCATTCGGATTGAAAAATGCTCCGAGTGTATTTTCAAGGATCATGCGCAAATTGTTGGATCCCCTGAATAATCCATGTATCACGAATTTCATGGATGATATTCTCGTCGCCACAGAGACATTTGAAGAACACATTAACTCTCTGAAAATGTTATTTGATAGGCTTAGGGAAGCGAACTTAACTGCTAGATCAACAAAATGTTGTATTGGATGCAAAGAGTTGGAATTCTTGGGACACACTGTATATCAGGGTAACATGACCCCTGACCCCAAGAACTTGGAAAAACTGCAGAAAGCACCTAGACCACAAACAAAAAAAGACGTGCGATCATTCGTGTCGTTATGTGGGTTTTACCAAAAATATATCAAAAATGTTAACTCTATATGTGCTCCTCTGACTGATCTGACTCGCAAAGGAAATCCAGATAAAATTGTTTGGACTGCGCAATGTGAATTGGCATTCCAAGAGTTAAAGGAAAAACTCACTAGCAAGCCTATTCTTAAATTGCCTGATTTGACACAGGACTTTGTGGTGAGAACAGATGCAAGTAATGTAGGCATGGGGGCGGCTCTGTAGCAAAGGTCCTCTTCACCCAATGGGGAACTGAACCCAGTCGCTTATGCAAGCCGCAAATTGAATAAAGCGGAGCAAGGATATTCCACAAGCGAAAAGGAATGTTTAGCGTTAATCTGGGCAATAAAAAAGTTCCAAATCTTTCTGTCTGGTAGGACTTTTGTGGTCCAGACGGATCATCAGCCCCTAGTGTTCTTATCTCAGGCCAAGCTTGAAAATGCAAGATTGTTAAGATGGTCTTTATTGTTGCAACCTTATCAGTTTATTATTGAATATATCCCGGGGTCATTGAATGTCGGTGCAGATTTCCTCAGTAGGCACCCCTGTGATCAAAATTAGAGTAGTTGGCAGGCGTGAGATTAATTTTATCTATGTGTATCACTGGTTTTGGAACTTGCAGTAGTGCATGTTCTCAAGTGGGGAGATGTGTGATGAATTTACCGTGATACAACGTTAAAATATCTCCAATTATAAAGATAACGGGTAAGATAACATGTAGGGATAAAATAATGCGTAAGATACTTGGATACATGCTCGCCTATGCCGCGTTTCCTACCGCCATTGAAACTAACTAGTTAGACATGCAGACGAAACGGTACCCTTTTAGACGGGAGGGAAACGGAGATAAAAATCATTATGACGGTCTGAACACGTGTTTGAAACTAGAAAGGCAAAAAGACGCAATTTGTAGTTTAAAGAAAAAAACCACGCCACTAGTTGACACAATAAAAGGAAATGGATAGAAAAGACCTTAGCTCTTGTTAGAAACATTCGTATCTTGGACGTTTTGCCGTACTTAGTTGTTTTGTTTGAATACAGCGGCAAATGCCGTGGAGAACGTTCAAAAACAAATTTCAAAAACTAACCTTGAGAAAAGTAGGTTTTTCTTTAATAATAAAGTTATGAAAATAAAACCTAGCTAGTTTGATAGCCCATCTTAAGCTGACAAATAATATACTTTTAATTATACAGACGGACAGATAACAAGGAAGATATTGACGAAAGACCGTATTGTTCCAATCAGACTAGCGAACAGTATTGTTGTGCATACTTTCACTAAAGTCACATTTTTGCGTCCTTGAGACAGAAAAATGCAAAAAATAAAACTGCAATGAACTAGCGGGGCAAACTCGGTAGATAGAGGCTAAAAATAACTTAGGAGGCAGGTTTGTGCAGATTTTACATGTAGTAGTCCAAATAAACAAGTGAAATTGGGGAAAAGCCAAAATGTGACCGACGTACATTCGAGAAATTGAGATGTACTTTTGACTTTATTTTCAAAATTTAAATTGAAAAGCTTGGTCTTCCGATCTGATTGGCCAACGCAATTTTATATTAGCGAGAAGAGACGCACATTTGTGCCATTCGATAGAAGTCTGTCCTGTAACACAGTTCTTAACTGCTAGTGGTGTTTTCCAGGAAATAATACATAAAATTCAGTGGGACGCCATACTCTAGCCAGCAGCTCAGCTGAGTTTTGCTAGTATTAAGTGACTGTGTTCTCAATTTCGAATTGTGAAGTTTCTGTTTTGGCACTAAATTTGTGCCAAATGCTTTTGTAAGAGTACACAAGCGGATGTCTGTGCCGCCTAACATTGGTGTCTGTGAAGCCTAACCTTTTTACTCCAGCTACGGAGAGGAGTGGGCCACAAGAATCCTATACCAGATCGTCACAGGCGAGATAAGTGAAAACCTGGCCTGCTGGAGATTCACAACTATTCCACCATCAAATAAAGAAATCACTCTTGAGAAATATAACATTTAACTTCAGTCTATAAGTCAATGGACAATGATCTTTATAGTCACAGATTGGGAGTGATGACGCCACCCCAACTAAACATCCAGTGCTAGTTCTCCCAAAGACATTATAGATAATAGTAATATTAACCATTCTTATAATATACCTATGTACACAAATTACATTTGATTTTATGCCATATATATATGCATTTCATTGATAAATCCATATCATTTCATATGTTCTGACCAAAATAAAATTTGGTTCAGAACTAATAAATTTAAAAAATTGTTAAAACTTAAACTAAAACAGCCAGAGTTAGTTCAGTGTATTGTAGAGTTTATTATTATTATTAGACTTATTGATTACATGTGTGTGTCTGTATATTATATTAACTACACATTACATTTCAGTACCCTAGACTTTTTAACGTAGCTAACATTCATAATAGTCTAATAAGTCTGTTTGAGGTCGTAAGTGGTAGCAGAAAGGCCTCCTGTAATTCACATACATAAACTTTTATCTCAGGAGCCTTCACAGCTGACCTCATACAGTACATTAGGTAACATAACAAACATACAATAACATCAAAAACCACTACAGTGTTTACGGGAGTGGTTTCAACCTTAGTGCGAGCCCCGTGTTTTTAAAGGTTGTGTGATTAACCTCTGGGCGAAGAAATACCTTACCACTGAAAGATTCAATGTTTCACAAGTTATATTATTCTAGGAGATTGTGTTTTCCAGTTTTGTGGGCTGTATTTACACGGTTTGTATAATCTCGATTTTTCCTATTATAATGATTATTCTGCTATGAAATGTATAATGAGACACTAGGCGAAACCTATCGACATTTATAGAAGAGCTCAAGCAGACATGTTATTTATGACGATGTCCTTTTACAAAGACATCACGATTTATATAAACCACAAGCGTTCTGGCCGCTGATAGCCAGGATATTGAGTTTTGTAATTGACCATGCCATTAGTCCCTTGGACTCTACTAATAAACAGTTTTCCATGACTTGCAACTATTACTTCCTCATGTATGTTGAGTAATGGAAGCACTAGGAAGATACAAATGATCACTGACAATCTGCGTTGAGTAGAAAGAATCTGGTCCTGACAACAGTCATTTGAGTAATTACACCTCTGTCAGTCGCCAGTTAACACTCATAAGATAAATCTGCAAACCAGTAACCACTACGATCACTTGGGAAATGTAATAACAATGAACTCAGAAGAAATATGTACCACCTGTGACGAAAGGTTTACGTGCTGTGAAGGTTTGGCATATAACCTTGGTAGATCTTCATAAAGCGGCCACATTAGTTTACATAGTGCCGTCACCAGCGGTGACATAAGTTTACATGGTGCCGTGACCAGCATCACGCTCTTGTCATTGTGATCGTACTTTATATCCTGTAATTATCATGGATCTTCAAAGTGTCCCTGAGCCCTTAGCTCAACAACAAATGCGCCCACAGCAGATGTTACAGCCACATCTGTCACAAAATCAACAGCAACAGGGTATACAACCTCAAAATATATCGTTGCCTAATGAATTAGAACCGACAATGCAAGCCCTGATGCAGATTACAAAATCGCTTCATCAGGTAGATCACTATGCTAAGTTCCATTCAATTAAATCGATTGTTACACCATTTTCTGGAGACCCCGCACTATTCCGCAAATGGCTTATTGACATGGATAAGTTTTCATCCATCATTGACACAGCTACTGATTCCGACCGCAAGCAAGGTGCCTTTTTATCTTCTGATGGGTTGGTTACAGACTTTCTACGTCGTCGCAGTAAAGCCTTCCCACAGGAAACGTTCGAAAGCCTTCGCAAGGAATTGGTAAGTCGATATTCAAACATCACAGACTCTCAGCATGCTTGGACGCTTTTAAGGAAGATAAAGCAAGAACGTAATGAGCCAGTGCAAATGTTCGGAGATCGGTTGCTCAACCTAGCCGAAGATGCTTTTTTAATAGGTTCAATCCCCACGGAAGAATTGGAGCGACACTTAGTAGGTATATTCATTGATGGTTTGTGGGCAGACAATTTGAAACTCCACCTATTGAGAACAGATTCGAAGTCAATCACAGAAACATTTCCAACGGCTGTATACAAAGAGAATGTTCGGAAAAGATTGAATCAAAGGATCGGCAGAGAACCGCAATCAGACTATCTTCCCGAACCAATGGAAGTTGACCATTATCGTCCAAGATGGCGGAGAGACAATGCAACTTTCAACGATCATCAAGGCTCATCTTATTCACACAATGTACGCCAAAATGACTCATTTCACAGGAACGAAGACAAGAGACACAACCGACACCCTACCCCAGTGAATTCGCATCCTTCTCCAGTTCACCATGTTAATAAGATTACATGTTACAATTGTGGAAGTTGCTTAAACATCGGACAACACACGTATGACAGAACACTCTCAAGTTTCAATAGCAACCATAGATCAGGCTCAGATTGGAGTAGCCTAAACAGAAGACACAACCGCATAGCTGTCAGGAATTTTGTAACAGAAATTAAGAAAGGAAAGATATTAGAAATAAATAGCATCAACATAGACAACCACCAAAGATGTCGAATAACAACTGAGAACGGCTGGAAGATGGACGTGAACCAAGTAAGATCGTATGGGAACAGCAAGAACATATCCTACCAACCAAGAGTTACAACAGCATCTGACAGGAATAGACATAGATCATGGAGAAGTCAGGTTAGGAAATATGACAACATACAGAGAGACAGGGTCAGTGTTGCTACCCAGACAGAAACAAAGAAACACACCGGCACACAAACAGAAGTAAAAGAGCAAAGCGACAAGGGTGCATCACAGGTAAATAGTAGAGCATAGACACCTACTAAGCAGTCAGATTGCCACAACGACAGCGATGCATGCAAAACACTGGAATGCAACTCTGGATACTTTTGCTATTGGCGATCCTGTTTATTTTAAGAAGTACATTCGGGATTCCAAGCTTGACAATCGTTGGCTGGACGGTTACAGAGTCCTCGAACAGACTTCTCCTACAAATTATATCCTTTGGCACGAGAGACAGAATATTACTACTAAAGCTCACGTTTCTCAAATGAAATTAGATGATCACCGACCTGTTGAAATTCCACACCTTCGCGCCTCACGACCTGTCAGGAAATCCACCCTTTGCCATTATTCGTCCTCCACCTCACTTGCCTCTAGCATTGATGACATGTCCCCACAACCAACTGCCCCCACATTAGTCAGAGATACGATAGAACGATATCGACGCGAACGAGATAACTCATCTGAAGAGGATGACATTCCTTTACAGGAGCTCCGACAACGGATCCAACACCG
Source organism: Oreohelix idahoensis (assembly GCA_024509875.1). Taxonomy (NCBI): domain Eukaryota; kingdom Metazoa; phylum Mollusca; class Gastropoda; order Stylommatophora; family Oreohelicidae; genus Oreohelix; species Oreohelix idahoensis. Next base: position 175,670 of record JAMPIV010001368.1, read on the forward strand.
CAACGACCGTTTACTCCATGACAATGAACCACGAACAGAGGATACACCTCCAAACGCTGAACACTCTGGTTTGATGCCATCCACAGTTACTGATCCACCACATTCATCAACTGTCCATTCGGATTCTTCGGCAACCATCACAGAAAACTCATGGCAAGATATTACGCCTGACCAGACAACACATCTTGTAGCCTCTGATGATGATCCCTATATTGTTCCCATGGACACACATTCCAGAACAGCCATTAAACGCCACTATTCGTCATCGTCTGACGACTTCGTTCCTTTAGCAAAGTTGATTCGTCCCTCACATGAACATGTTCGTGTACAGATTCGCAGGAAGCGTCGTTCTATGCATTCCAACCGTCAAGACATTACTGAACCATGTACTGCTAGTCGTCCCGTTGCTCATTTCACAGCAACTGCTTACCATCCTAAAGGACACACGTACGATCAGCGCCTGTCATCGAAGGAAATTGCCTTTTTGGAAATGGCACAAATGTTAATTAACAAGCACTAACTTTATGCAATACATTTTTTTTTCTATTACAGGTTGACAATGGTTGGCCCCTTTATTCCCTTAGCCTTGCAGTTTGAGATAGTCGTCCGCACTCAGACGTACAGCCGACTACTGTGGAGAGATGCAACATTATTGGAGAAAGTCAAAGATGTCTCCGACGCCTCTTCCACATGGACTATTACTGTAGTCGCCTCCCTGGAACCATTACGAACAGAGTTACAAAACATGTTACATTCTTTTGTTATAATTGAACAGTATATTACTGCGACTATGCACCTTTATAGTAGATTGAATATTATTCAATACCTTGATTTTTTTTGGCCATGTCACATAGAGAGTCAATACTGTTACGACAGACTCTCACCGTATTGCAAACTAGATTTCAGGCTCTATGTAATGTACATAGATAGCGCAGAGCTATCGTTCCTTTTGTAGGACAGGCTCTCCAACTTTTTATTTGGAACGTTCACAGAGGTTAATATTAATAGTCTCACTTCACAAGTGTGAACTATAGCTGCAAATCAACAGCTCATCTATCATGTTCTTGATGCCAGCCTCACAATTGTAAACAACACTTGTACGGCTGTTAATTCAAAATCGGTTACGTATTAATTTGTAGCAGGTATTATTACACAATTTGTAAATTATTTTTTTGGATTTTGTTATTTTTGAGTTGCATGATGCTACTCAATGTACTGATATGTTTGTGCGACATTATTTTTTCTATGTGTTATGTATTATGGATAAGAATAGAGATGTATTTTTTTCTTCTTGTCACACACTATCACTACTTTTGAAAGCCACATAGACTCATTATATACACATCATTTACCACTTACACTATTACCTTACACGGACCTTCAGCTCCTCTTCACACAGATACCATTTATACTCCCACATACATTATGTTGAGCATTGCTCAAGGTTCACAATGTTTTATCTTTGTACGATGCTTTTGGTACTAGTGCACATTCCTTTAATGGTTATTGATAATACATTTGCATTATATTGGATACATGACATTCATACACCTCTTCCATCTCACATATCATATGTAGCCACTTCTCGCTCGCACCCCTTGCAACATACGACAATTCCACTTATGCTATTGCAATTAACCACGTACACACCCATTATGCATGTACTTTGGCGTTACAATGCAGTTGATGGTATTACTAATATTTTTGATTTTTTGTATATGATATGTCAGCCATTGTATCATATCGGGGACCCAAAGATGCAGCAATAGTGAATGCAGTCAGCGACCCATAGCTTGACTGCTTGCATCAGGACCAGCGAACCAGAGCTGGTCAAGACCGTACTCCAGCTCCACGTGGTGGTCCTGGAAACAGTCTGCAGCAGTGCAGTCTGGCTGAGCGAGTACGGATCGAAATGGGAAGGCAAACCCGGTCCCTAAAAAATGCCGTGCTGAAGTCGGATGTGTCAACCGAAAGGTGCAGATATCACAGCTACGGCGTAAACAGACACAACGCAACCACCGTCCTTTTCAGGGCGAACGAGGAAGAAGAAGAAGTATTATATCGGTAAAACATGTTCATGTTCAATTGATGTTTTTTATGAATGATTCCGTACAAACTCATGTACATTGTATCGTGGAATATTGTCCAGTTCGACGTCTATTCAGATTTATAGAGTTCAACCAGTCGTCGTCACTCTTCCCTTCAGATATTCCATATGAGCTCTACTATTAAATTGCTTATTCGCTATTATACTTTGTCATATTTCTAGGATACATGTATCGCACTTATTGAGATTCCTGTTGATATGAAGTACGATATCCCTGAAGTTATTCCATTACAGGCTCTTCCTGCTCCCCAACCAATGTCCACTGACCTGACATGCTATCCTACATTGCCTTTTCATTAAATGTTCATATTATTAGAATCCATTGATTTTGTATAGGTCTATGCTGTATTCATACTGACCATGATTGTTTTGACATGATATTTTGTTTTATGCTTTTTTGGTTTATATTTGAGTTTGCTATGTATATATTTTTGGGTTTTGATAGAATTAAAATGTCTCCCGTTAGGATACATTTTTGTAGCCCCGGGACGTAAGTCACCGGATGGCCTACGTTAACGCAAGCTAGCACGTTAACAGTAGTTATAAAAATAGCAAAAGATCTTGAGCAAGATTAGTTAGTAACAAAACATCACTGGTCGAACATGACCAATGAAATCGTCGATGGCTATTTTTGCCAACGGCAGTCAGAACACAGCTCAATCACGCAGTTCACAGTTCAGTGATGCAGACGTGTTTACGAGAGAGGTTTCAACCTTAGTGTGGGCCCCGTGTTTTTAAAGGTTGTGTGATTAACCTCTGGGCGAAGAAATACCTTACCACTGAAAGATTCAATGTTTCCCAAGTTATATTATTCTGGGAGATTGTGTTTTCCAGTTTTGTGGGCTGTATTTACACGGTTTGTATAATCTCGATTTTTCCTATTATAATGATTATTCTGCTATGAAATGTATAATGAGACTCTAGGCGAAGGCTATTTCATTTATAGAAGAGCTCAAGCAGACATGTAATTTGTGACGATGTCCTTTTACAAAGACATCACGATTTATGTAAACCACAAGCGTTCTGGACGCTGATAGCCAGGATATTGAGTTTTGTAAACTGACCATGCCATTAATCCCTTGGACTCTACTAATAAACAGTTTTCCATGACTTGCAACTATTACTTCCTCATGTATGTTGAGTAATGGAAGCACTAGGAAGATACAAATGGTCACTGACAATCTGCGTTGAGTAGAAAGAATCTGGTCCTGACAACAGTCATTTGAGTAATTACACCTCTGTCAGTCGCCAGTTAACACTCATAAGATAAATCTGCAAACCAGTAACCACTACGATCACTTGGGAAATGTAATAACAATGAACTCAGAAGAATTATGTACCACCTGTGACGAAAGGTTTACGTGGTGTGAAGGTTTGGCATATAACCTTGGTAGATCTTCATAAAGCGGCCACATTAGTTTACATAGTGCCGTCACCAGCGGTGACACAACGTTTGAAGTTTGACGAACCTCCAGTTCATGTACTGTTTATCAATTGTGTTGTTGGCTTCTTTCCATAATCAAACTGTTCATGCACACCGTCATTTGCGCACTTTTCTATTTTCGGGACAGTACATATAAGGGAAACAATACAATTATTGTCGAACTTTCAACCACAGTTGCACCCCTTAGCTGTGGTTGAAAGTTAATGTACTCTCTCGAAAATAACAAAGTGCGCAAATGACGGTGTGCATCATGTAACTGACCGACCGACGTACTTAAGGCGGGAATTATGGTATTGGATCTCACAATTCTCATCAGTATTTCTGTGGCTCAAGGAACAGGTCATCGAACTTCTTAGAAGGCCACCGAAAGACAGTTACGAAACAAAGGTTTAGTACATTGGTAGACAACCCAGGAGCTGCGGAGATCTACTTTTTAATACTGAGCTATCTAAGGATCTACTTGGATAAAATCATGTCCATTTTTTCAGGTTACAGAATATTCGGAATCTATAATAAGTGCTGCCTATATGTAACTTTAACCCCAAGGTAAGATAGACAGAGGTAGACCAAAACAACACATGGAGAAGAGAACTGGAGACAGAAGTAAAAATGATGGGGAAAGAACTTTGTCGTGTAGGATTTATCAGATAGGTAATAGATGTTTATAGCCCTGTCTGAGCAGAGGTGATACTGATGACAATGTGAAAGTAAGGGGTAAGAAATAGTTTTATCACGAGGGTGATCGTGTAAGAGAAAGGACAGTCTCTGGATAGAATAATTTATCTAATCCATCCTATCTGGACAACGATATTTAAATCAGACGCACTTTCTCTCCTTGTACGAAAATACAAGTTACGCTGCACTCACATGCACACAAGTCTGTGACAAATACGCACGAACGTGAAAACAAACTATGGATAACATATAATGAATAGGGGTTGACCGACACGATAACTAAAGGTTTAATAAAGTTTATTATAAATAGAAAATCACAACATAAATCATATGCATCAAGAGATCATGGTTTACAGACAAAATGAAAATTAATCAAATAGGTTCTCCCCTCTGGTAACGTAAAAGAAAGGACGATCCCAACAGACGTTAATTAACCCAAAAGATCAAAGGTTAACAATAATTTATGAAATAGTCAGTATGGGAAAAGAATAGGTTCCTAATGTAAGCTATCCCGTGACTAATCAGATTATTGAGATACAAAAAGAAAGAAGAAACCATATAAGTATATGATGTTAACAAAAGACATAAGTTTCTTTCTCTGTTCCTTCAATTCACATACACGCAGTGGCCACTTTCAGATACACTTACCCCAGTAGTTGTCGCAGGCATTCCGAGGAAATACACTAATAAGTAATATATACGTATATTTAGTGTCAAATTTAAGTTTGCCAAATCCAGCCCCAGACTCTCCGTAGTTGCTGACTGCAAATTTCACAGGAGTCGCTAGAGTCGGTGTTAAATTTGTACTGGATACAATAAGTTATCTATGCCTTCGGTTGGTTGGAGTAAGGTTCATGCGTAGTGATCGCCGATGTAGAATAAATAGAACATATACAGTTCCTAGGTGGTTTAGCCTCAGGTGGCGGAACCGCTAGGTTTAAGTTACACAAATGTTGCTGACAATATATTGCCACCGCTGGCTGATGAGATTTGAGATAAGTAAATCTGGTAATAGTTCTGGCCCAGTTAATATTATAATTCAATGGTTCTATTCTGGTTTCTCTCAGGAAAATGAGGAAAATTGGACTGCACAGGTCACAGCAAGAAGCTCATCAATATTAAATATTCTTGGATGCTTATAATATTATAAGTTCGTATGATCATATGACCATAAGAAAACAAGCCGCTAGTACTCAGGTTTGATCAGCCTATATTTTAGGAAAAGAACATATAAACATTTAACCAAATTATCAATATCATATCTAACACGTGTTAAAAATAGGACCTCTACACCACTCTGTTATAAATTAGATTTTAAACACACATGTCTAGCTTATCCTATCATTCTGTTAACGCGTGATATGAACACTAGTCATTTAAAAAAATTACATAAAATGGATAGAAGTAAATAATATATGCCGTCAGTAGACAGTTATTTATTGGAGATTTTGGCAACTAATCATGGCTATCGGAGAGAATGGTATATTGATATGTTTTGTATGTTACGTTAGATGTATGTAAACGGTAATTTACGACCAATATGTACTAGTCAAATTAAAACATCTCTTACTGGAAAAATAGCGAGTAATTAAATTTACTTTACGGCTGGAAAGTTAGCTATAAGTTATTTAATTAGCACAGAAAATCTCAGTGAAATATATATTGAAAACTTTAAACACACTAAATCACTTCAAATCTAGTATATAAATTACCGCAATCAGAAAAATGAAACACTCCACGGAATCTATTAATTTTCACTCTGTACGAGAAATCTTAAGATAACGAGCTAATGAATTCAGATAGATTTCTGGCAACTAATCATGGCTATCGGAGAGACATGGTATATATTGATATGTTCCGTACTATCGTTCTTTAATGCGAAAGTCACACCACTGCCAGACCCGAGCCAATTTGCCGTTCGATTTCTTGAATCAACGGTAATTTTACCACCTCTTGACTTTCATCATCTCCGCCTTGCCGAAAATCAGCTGTGCAATTTTCACCTGAAAGTTTTACAATCCAATGTCCGTCTCACTGAATATCGTGTGTTCCCCTGATCAAAGAATCTATTACGCCATGCTCCGCGCTTCGCTCTCTGTTTCACATAGGGCTTGATTGCCAGTTGGCCCCCGTGTTAATTAAACTGGTGAATCCTTCGTTCATGTAGCAAAAGTATACTCTAGATGGGGAGGGGGAAAAGTGGATGATTACTGCTGCACTATTTTCATCTGTGACAAACTTCAGCTGATGGTACGTGACATGAAGACGTGGCATGTGTTTGTTGAAGGCCTACGTTCCATGGGGAGCTAAAGGGTATTGATTGATTGATGGACTGATATGTAACTTTTATTTGCCATACGCCATGCTTCTTACTATTCTATCGACAGAGCGATAGATAATTCAAGATAAATTATATTTAACCCATCGTTAGCCTTACTTTCATGAACACATCATTTTCCCATTTTGTGAAGTTCACGCTTTTTTTTAATTTTAATTACTTAACACCTGGGTTTTCATTGCGAACGCGGAAAAAACCTTACCTTTAATCATAGGAGACCACGCTTTTAAAGCCGGCGAGAGATGGTTAATTCTAAATTTTTCTAGCTGAAAACTTTTTGTTTCCTCTACTAGTAAGCTAAATATCTGCCTAATGATCCCATGCGATCTGCTGATAGAACGCGATCAACCTGTTTCTGACCACTGTTCTAGTACATTACTTTATGTTTCTTCACCACCCTTTTCGTCCGTTCAGGAATATTAGACCAGGAGAATTTGACAAAATAAAGTCTGTTTAGCAGTACTCTATAAGTATGATCATTTTTTCCACTGAAACTCTGGAAAGCTAAAAATGCTGTACCCCTCGTTCCAGTCTAACATTAGAAGCCTATCTAGTGTTGTAGATTCTTCCCTGAAACATCTAGAATAACTACGCATGCTGTAATTCTCCTCCCTGTGTAATTCTAGATATCTTACTGTTATGTTTACTGGCATTAAAAATGTAGATGACTATGTTTGTGCGTATATATGTGTGTGTGTATATATATATATATATATATATATATATATATATATATATATATATATATATATATATATATATATAGAGAGAGAGAGAGAGAGAGAAGAGAGAGAGAGAGAACGAACGAAGAAGAACGAAAGAACTTTATTTTCAAAGGGTTGAGAATTGGGGACGCAGGCCCGTCTGACATTCTGCCCTTCCTTTCTCTCACCTTTCATAAAGATATTCATTTATTCTCATAGCATTTTACATATCAAATTCAAGAATTCAACGTTTGCGGCGAAAAGTAAAATAATAATATAGACTTATAAGCTTTGACATAACATATGTTTGAAAAGAGAGATAGATAGATAGATAGATAGATAGATAGATAGATAGATAGATTAGATAGATAGATAGATAGATAGATAGATAGAGAGAGAGAGAGAGATTAGAGAGAGATAGAGAGAGATATAATAGATAGATAACCAGACTTGATAGATAGGTTCTAGGAATGAACGAACGAACATAACTATGTACGAGGCAGGAAAACTGAAGCGGATCACAATAGAAATGAGAAACGACATATCCTGGGAAAACGAAAGAGAGGCCGACCAAAAACAACCTGGCGGAGGACTGTAGAGGCTGAGATGCAAAGAATGAACCAGAGTTGGGGCACTGTACGAAGGATGGCCGCCGACCGAGCAAAGTGGAATCAATTTATTGTTGCCCTACAAGACGCCACTAGGCGTGATGGCCACTGACTGCTTTGACGGTCGGCGGCTAAGGATCAAAGAAGAAGAAGAAGATGTTTGTACGTATATATGTGTGTATATATATATATATATATATATATATATATATATATATATATATATATATAGAGAGAGAGAGAGAGAGAGAGAGAGAGAGAGAGAGAGAGAGAGAGAACTAACGAAAGAACGAACGAACTTACTTTATTTTCAAAGGGTTTAGAATTGGGCACGCAAGCCCGTCTAACATTCTGCCCTTCCTTTCTCTCATCTTCTATACCAGAATTGGGTTCTGGAATGTCATAACTATGTACGAGGCAGGAAAACTAAAGCGGATCACAATAGAAATGAGAAACGACATATCCTAGGAATAAGTGAGAGCAGACGGACCGGGATAGGGAGAATATAAAAACAAGCAACAGAAGAAACAGTACTTTACTCTGGAAGAGAGGATGGACAGCACAATGAAGGCGTAGCCATTATCCTAAAGAAAGGAATAGAAAGATCGTTACTAGATTGGAAACCCATCAACAACAGATTGATAAGAACAAGAGGGAGATTCACCAACATCATCTTATTACAATTCTATGCATCAACAAATGACAGCGACGGGGGAACCCAACATCAACGACATCATCAACACCTGATCAGTTGAGAACCTAAGTATTGGCAACAGTAAATAAACTCTGTAAAATTTCGAACTCATATCATCTTATGATGATCAAAGTTTATTGATTATTTCCTTGTTAAAATAACTTTATTTATTTCACTCTTGTTAACCATTGATAGGAAACTCTATACAGAGCGATACAAGAGGAGGCAATCTGATCATCAGAAGAAGTCCCCCGTCGATCACGTAATTTCGGCTCCTTAATACCTTCACACTCTAAAGGGGCGGGGGGGGGGGGGGGGGGGGGAATTTGGGTCATGACTCCAAAGTGTCAGCCTCCTGTTGTCTTGTGCAGAGAATTTAACCCACTCCACCCTTGGTTGCAGCTTTCAACATTACTCTTGTTTGTCTGCCAGCTGGAGGCAATAGTGAAAATAACCCTTATGTTAAAAATAACTTACTGTACTGAATTCCATAACCCGTTGCGGTTGTTCCACAGCCTGTACGATGCCCTTACCAAAGTTTCACTGAGTCTCTTAAGTGCCCTTTTCTTGACTGTCCTTTCAAACCCAACAGTTTCAGTAAAACATACACTGAGGCAGCTACTCAAAATTTGCTTGTATTTTCTGAGCCACCACTTGAAATGATTCAGTTAAATATTACCTTAATAGCTCTGGATGGTTATGTATTTAAAATAACTGATTTTGGTCATGACTCCAAACAGCCTCCTGTTGGTGCAGAGAATTTTCACCTTAAATTGATTAACATTATTTGTTGTCTGCCAGCTGAAAATAACCCAAATTTAAAAATAACTTACACTGAATTCCATAACCCGTTGCGGTTGTTCCACAGCCTTACGATGCCCTTAAAGTTAAACTAAGCACTGTATTTTCTGAGACCATTTAAAGTGGCTTTCAGGTTTTAAATATTAAAAAGCTCTGGATGGTTGCTGTATTGAATTCACTTAACTAGCAAGGTGCTGACGATGATTTGTTGTTGGTGTTGGGTTCCATCACTGTTGGTTCCCTACGGTGTTATTGACTGTTCCGTCAATCGTCAAATTCTGTGGCAGTAGCACGTCCCTGGCGGTAATGCTGGGGGGTAACCACTCCAATTGTCAAGGCAAGCGTCTTCAAGACCAGTCTGATGTAGGTGTCTAGCGTAGACTACTGGCAAACTGAACCACAGACCTGTACCACAAACGTGTACCACAAACTGAAAGAAAACAAATGTTTCTTCTAAGTATAGGGTCTACTGAACTGAGAACCAGGCGCCGTCCGGTTCCATTCCACCACTTCATCTTCCTCAGAAACTTTACACTCCCTGAACATTAATGTGGGACCTAAGACGCGTCAACAGTGAGAAATGCAGTTAGCGACCCATAGCTAGACAGCTTGCGTCAGGGTCAGCGAACCAGAGCTGAACAAGACCCTATGTGCCGCGTCAGTTACTTGCGCAGGTAGTTATATTGACGGAGCTTTATATGTTTCTGTTCAAGTGGCTATAGGCCTTCCGCCTGAGATGGAGATTCTTGACTGATGTTTATTTTCCTTTCCAGGTTTGTTCTTACCCTTTTAGGTTTAGTGATAAGCAATATATCGTATAATGGTTTGTTAAATGATCCAACTGTAACGTTCCAATAAAAAACAGCAGTGCAGAAAATTCAATCAGTGTTTATTGCACATCATTCGAACAGCACTGGTATTTACAAAATGATGCAGTACCTGTTACTTACGCTTAAACAAAATAGTGAGTATATCCAAAATGAAAATATATCCAACAGAAGAAAAAAAGAACAACTTGTCTAGATAATCTCAAAGACGAAGTTCACATAAACACTTTAAAAACTGCCTAGCAAACATTTCTATCTATCTAATCTCTCTTTTCTCTTTCTAATCTGCTCCTTCCCGCACATCGCTCCTTTTTAATACCTTTCCTTCATTTTCCCGCCTTTTTCCACACGTCTCACTCTTTTTTTCCACACGTTACATTTATCTACATTTGCACAAGTTTCGCTGTTTTTCGACTTTTTTTCACACGCCTCTCTCTCTTTAAACAATGGAAAAAAACACAAGAATTCCCAACATTCATTTCACATTTTTCACGCATACACCCATTCATTATTATTTTCTGAGACAGCTCTACAATGCCTCTCACCGTCGTGACTGCTATCTGAACCTAAAATTATACTGCGTTTTGTGCAAAAACGCCTTATCTGCTTTTAACGTCTGTCATTCTTATTTGTAGCATTATAGCACGTATAAATGCTAGTGTAGGCCAGCCGGTCACACCTACTCCTCCTCCAAGTGGTAGTCCTGGAAACAGGCTGCATCACTGCAGTCTGGCTGAGTGAGTAGGGATCGAAGAGGGAAGGCTAACCCGGTCCCAAAAATGTCGTGCTGAAGTCGGATGTGTCGGCCGAAAGGCGCAAATATCGCAGCTTCTCATAAACGGACACAACGCAACCAACGTCCTTTTCAGGACGAACGAAGAAGAAGAAGAACATTAATGTTAAACCCAGTGAGTCGGATAAAATGCGTTTGAACAGCGGAAAACGACAGTTGCATTATTTAAACATGTTTGAATATAACATTAATTTTTTTTAAATGTTAATATAATAAATATGTACACTATGATGTCATCATCAACCACTTCCTACCTCACATGGAGCCTGAGACAATCTCTGCTTTGGGGTGCAACCGAAAATTTGTTTGTAGCTCAGGATGTACTTAAATTATCAAAAACGTGTATTAACAAAGTATTGCGTATGTAATGATGAATTTTATACTCAAAGTTGGTATTTACAACTCAAAAATTAATTTAATAGGTTTCAGTGACTTTAAATTTGGTATCAAAATCAAACATGGCTGCCGACTTCATTCCAACAAAGTACCAACAAACACTTTGTTGTGCTCAGCCATTAATGATGTAGGTTAGACGAATGCAGGTTCAAATGTATTCATGTAAATGTTTCTGATAACTTTTTATCACTGCATCTTCTATTTTTAAGGTCTCGCAGAATTGACAACACGGAGTGTTGAGTTTAGTACTCGCTGAATTGAATTAATGCAGCTGTCTAGCTTCTAAAGTGCATGGAGTTTTCATCGATGTAGATGGTTCTAATCATCATTATCATAATTTATTTTACCGTCCTTATGGAACTACTACCGCAGCTATGCCTTTTGAAGAAATTGTACGTCAAAACATTAATATGTTCTTGCAGCGGTGGCTTCTGTATCGTTCTTTTATGCGATGAGATTGCCATCCCCACGTACAACCTCCCGTACAACCTCACGTACAACCTCACGTAAAACCTCATGTTAGTCGCCTCTTCCAAAATGCCTCAAGGAGCAGTAGTTCTATTCTTTTTTGTCTTCTCACAGACTTTTTTGTCTTCTCACAGACATTTTTGTCTTCTCACAGACTTTTTTGTCTTCTCACAGGGGCAGACTTTTTTATCTTCTCACAGACTTTTTTGTCTTCACACAGACTTTGTTGTCTTCTCACAGACTTTTTTGTCTTCTCCCATACTTTTTTGTCTTCTCACAGACTTTTTGTCTTCACAGACCCCCAGAAACTACAGGGGAAAGTTGGTTCTCATACATGATTCGAAACATTTCATGTGCACCAGCTGTGTAATAGTTTCCCTGGCATGTTGTTTTACGTGATGAATATACTAGCCCCAAGTACAACCTAGCCTTAGCTGCCTCTTTTAACATTGAAGTTCTTTGAAGTTTTTGTGCTTTTAAATTTCTACAGGATGGCGCAACTGGTCCCATTCATAACCCTCCTGACGCGCCTTTTAGGAGGTGCATGATGCGTAGTAATCTGTGTTCCCCCTTCTGGCCCCGGCCACACACTCTTTCGAAATTACTGGAGGAAAAATTGATTCTGTTCTATGTTTGTGCCCTCCAAGACACACAGGAACCAGTACAAATTACTTAAACATTAGTGACACCAGATAAAGCGGTACAGACTCTCGTTAACTCTATGGTTTCCTGACAGTGAAGTTTTATGAGTAAACAATAAACTATCCGGGCGTCAGGAAATTCTAAACTTTCGAAATGTAATAAAACGTTAATCAAAAGTGACACTTGAACAAAGTAATCTGCCTGGAATCAAATTCTCTGAAACACCCCAACTAGGATATCCTTCCTATTTGCTTGTTTTCTAAAGTATGACAAACGGTACAGCCACAGGGGCACGTAACTAACGTTGATTTCACGGGAGATAATAACTGTCTTTCCAGACTGCTAGTAAACCAGGTTGATAGTATAGCATTCGAGGGAAAGTTGATATTTGCGGAATGCTGATAAAGATTGAAAGCGAGTTTATGCTGTTGTGAACGTGGTGTTTATGATTTTCTGAGTTTCTTATAGCCACCATAATCATCATCATCACTCCTTTTCGTTTCCTGTGGAACATAGGGCAGAAACGGTTGCTCTCCATCGATTTCTGTTCTGTGCCACCATAAAGAAGCCATCAATTGTGAGCGTTTTTCCGTTACTGACACTTGGAAGAAAGTTTTACAGGACTGTTTAAAACATAGAACAAGTTAAAACTTTCAAGAGCAAATCTATACGCTCCCAAGAAGATGTTCATGCTATGGTGGCTCTAGGCTGATTTCCCCGAACCCTCCGAATCTGGCGCCGCGCCTACAGCGACCAGCGCCGGGCATCGCTTGAGGTGAAAGTAGCATAGAGACAACAAGCAAATTTCAATTGTAAAATCAGTTGACATAAATGGTTACAGGCTTTGGGAAGAACTAGAAGCGTTAAGTCTAATTCTTTCTCTGATTGTAAAAACTCCTAAATATCCTTTAATTTCTTGCAATAGTAACACATCATTAGCATTACTAAATTCATTTATTGCAATTCGAATCTTCTGAGAGGCGCTTCTCGAAGCCAAACCTAATTAAAACATATCTACAATCAACAATGCAGGAAGACAGATTACATAGTTTGGCAATCATGTCAACTTAACGCGAAATAATCAAGAGTTTAGAGCTAGGCAATAGACTGAATGATTTTGCCGAACAAAGAAGATTAGCTTTTAAAAAAATATAGGTAAGGTGTAGAATAAGGTTCCCCTAAACCAGCTTCATACTTGTTGTCACATAACTATTGGGTCGATCTCTTTTCCTCTCCGGAAGTATTTAGTTACATTTTTTGTGTACTAAATTTCTGTGGTCGCCCTTCTTGTCGTAAAACGAGTGTGTAAACCCACTACTTTGTTTATTCACTATGTCGTGCTACAAATTTGCCCCAGCCAATCAACGCTCAGCCGCTGAGCCAGAATAAATTACATAAAGTTACGCCAGGAAAAACTTAAGCCCTGTTTTTCGGATGTCGGTGGCGGCCATCTTGTCACCCAATATGGCGGAAAAACTGAATAACATTAGCCATAAGCCCTGTTTTTCTGGGACTCGTTTCGGTCAAGGACGGTACGAAGGATGGTACGGCGGATGGTACAAAACCGCATACAGCCAATCAGCTTGCCCCGCCAGGAACCAACCAAACGCTTTCCTTAAGCAGTAGAAGTTACCTCACCTGCCTATATAATCGTGCGAGATTTTATGCAAAAACACGCAACACCGACACGAAGCCAGAGAGACGACCGACCGAAGAAGAGGAGCTGTCAACCTTGATTTATTGCTTACCTGCGTGCATTGACCTGGCAGACTGCTTCCCTAGTCGAGTCACTGGCCGGTTTAAATCTTGGAGGGTAAATATATAATTATTATAACTTGTAGGAAAATAGGCTTACAGCAGATATATAATGTTGGTATTGGTTGTGTGTCATTTATACTACCTACATCTGTATATATTTAATATAAATTGTTTCTATATGAACGTATCAGGTTACTGATTGTATCTTGTGAATTAGGTATAATGATTGTATTTCCTGATATGATTGAATAGACGAAGACTAATAGGACTCATACTTCAATCTATTGTCTCATATAAAACCAACTGCAATATAACCAAAACAGTCCTTGTTAGGACTCAATCTATTGTCTCCTATAACTCAATCTATTGTCTCCTATAACTTCAGTCTATTATCTCAGATAAAACCAACTGAAATATAACCAAAACAGTCCTTGTTAGGACTCAATCTATTGTCTCCTATAACTCAATCTATTGTTGTGGCGCTGGCTATTGCACGCCACACGCCAGAAAATAAATAGGATTTTGGTGCTGATGAGCGCGGCACGATAGTGATTTGTCGATATGTGTATTGCGCACATGACGTGAGCAGTGTGGAGGAAAGATGGACAGAGCGTGTGTTGACCCTGAATGGGCGACTTGTGTGCGTGTTCTACCCAATGGTAGAAATATGGGAAATGTTAAAATAGAAGTGTCTTGAAACATATTAATGTTTATTAAATACAACTAAAGGTAGGAATAGGACTGAGGTAATGTTTATATGGACCTACGGATTATAGGAGTTGCTGAATCTACCTAATTATGCATGCTGTGTAATGATGTATTGTCTACGTGAATAATAAATGGAATGTTACTAAAATATCCAGCTGTTATATTGATCATTGTGTGGATTCTTCGAGTCATAGAAAGTATCGTTAATGAACTATTGTGGCTGTCCTGAATCTTGTGGACCTATGATATATAAACCTAGACACAGTGTGAAAACGAGCACAAACAATCAACTGAAGAATATAAACTTTAACGCCACAGATATGGGAGGCTCGTTCCGTTGGAGAGGAATTAATTGTTTGGAATTTGTACAATGCTGTACTGTGGAAAGTACGCAAGATATCAAGCACACGAATTTGTGGAATCAATAGAAATTGCAATTTTTCGTACGAGGTCATGCCAAGACCTTGGACTGTTGGGAAGACGTTATTACCAAACAACATATATTCTATTAAAGTCGCTGAACAGACATTTGACTGCCTACGAACAGATATGAAATTTCGACACAATATATTGCGGTCACAAGTTACTATGACCAATATTGTCACCTCGAGGCCATTTCACGTTGAATCGGTGTAGTGAACCATTACATCAAGGTCACCTGAACGGACTTGTAAATCCTAAAATAAACTTACCAGTGGACATTTATTATACACATAATATGAATCGTGAGAATCGTGACGGTATCCAGAACCAGTCTTTTGGGTCTTTCGGGTTTGACAAGTCTTTCAACCGTGATGTCCGAGAAATCATTTCGGTTGTCTGCAATGGTCAAGAAGGATGATTTAATCTTTTACGTACGTCATCAAACAGATTTGCTGACCACTTGGATGTCGTAATCAGGAACATGAAACGTCTTGAACAGGACACTTATACGCGTTGAGCAACTCAGACTTTACATTCTTTCCTTGACCCGTGTTTATTGCATAGATTCAAGGATACTTTGCGAAGTTGATGCGTCTTGTCTACAACGAGGATTGGCGGTCGTGGATTTTAATCATATAAGTGAATATATGTTGGTAGGGTCATGGTCTCCGGTCCTAAAGATGTCAGGCACATCTTGTTTTTGTGTATCTTTTATGTTTAATGTTTTCTTGTGGACGACACTCAGTTATATCCTCGGATGAATTTAGTTGTCGTCGTTCTATAGATTTTGATTGTATTGATCTCTTTCAGGGATTCAGCATTTAGTGCTGTCGTATTTCCCCTCTGACTGAGATTAATATTTTCTTATTTGTTTAGCTGTGCTGTTAAGTAACATATTGTCGTGTATTTCTTATTTAGTTTATAAGATTATGTTCGTACCTGTAGGTCTTCTCTGACTTTCTTTTTAATATGTACAGAAGTTCTATGTGATTGTATCTCGTCCTGTACTGTTCATTGACGGTGGAAACAACTGTTTTATTATATGGTAAGATTTTATGACTTTTTACATTGTTGTCTTTTTCCTGATTTGTTTCCAGCGTTGTCAGTTAATCTTTTGTCTAATGTGATAGTATGGCATGCTTTTAAATAGGTAGTAATGGCGTTATTTAGTACTTGATTATATTATATTGTTAATTGCTGATATGTTAATATATACGATTATTACAGATACTCTGTGATAGTAGTGGATAAGTATCATATACTTCAGATAAAAGTATATCACACAAAACGAATAAATACTGTACATACAGTTGGTTTTGAAACAGGTTTGAATTACCTTACGACTAAGTATAGTCATTTGACTACAAGTGGGATATATATTCATTTTGCATCTATATCCCACTACTCTTTGAGTCCATTATGGCTGACTTTGTAAAAGTTAAAGCAGGATTTATACAAAATGGGAAGGACTGTGGTTTCTCGGGTGATGATTTGATATCTTATGTAGATAAAGAAATTGCAGAACGAACGAACGAACGAACGAACGAACGAACGAACTTTATTTTCAAAGGGTTTAGAATTGGGCACGCAGGCCCGTCTAACATTCTGCCCTTCCTTTCTCTCTTCTTCCATAGTTAATCCATTTATTCTCACACGTATCCTAAATGTTACTTAAATAATAAAATAACAAAAAAGTACAATAAAATAAAATCCCAACATTGTAACAGTACAATAACAGTTACACAGATTTACAGATGCGTATCATAATTTATACTAAACAGGACAAAATTAACCGTTAAACCTACATATGATGTTATGTAATTATTTAAGAACATAACGAAATTAGGGTGGCATATAATCTGCACTCATGATGTATTTGAAAAGTCTGTGATTGAATGAATATGGACTAAGAGTATTTTTTAAGTCGTGTGGAAGAGTATTCCACAGATGAGCAGCAGAAAAAGCTAAACTTTTCTTGAATAAGTCGAGCCTAGGCTTGGGCATGTGTAATTTATTTAAGCGTTGACTGCGTCTTCCGCTGTATTTGAAAATAGGCCACAGATACGTTGGAGCATTCTGTGACAAGATTTTGTGAATAAATTTGGCTTTGTTGAAGAGAAGGCGCTTTCTTAGTGGTAATATGTTAAGATATGTATATGCGTCTACACACTGTGTGAGGTTTTTGTCTGAAATTAGGCACACTGCACGTTTTTGTAATGAATAGAGTCTTTTAGTGTTGGACATGGTGCAGCCATCCCAAATTGTGGAACAATAGTCTAGATGTGTTTGTATCTGGGATGTATAGAACATTTTTCGTGTCTCCTCATCTAGGAAATGTTTGATTTTAGCTAACTGGTAAACTTTTTGTGCCGTTTGTTTGGTCAGTGCTTGTACATGCGAATTCCAACTTAAATGTTGGTCAATTATGAGTCCTAGTGTTTTATATTCATTTACATTTTCAATTAAAGAGGTTCCAATGTAGAGCTGAAGTGTTGTTTTCGGCGAGTTTTGTAATTTTTGTCTAGTTGATATTATCATACATTTTGTTTTAGTGATATTTATTTGCATGCAGTTTTCATTGCTCCACTTAATAAGATTGTCTGTGTCGCTTTGTAATAATATTTCTAGCGTGTTGCAACTTTTATCACTAGTATAAATGGTACAGTCATCGGCAAATAGGTCGCAGGATGAGTGCTCGATGTGTAGTGGAAGGTCATTTATGTAAATGGAAAAAAGTAGAGGGCCGAGAATAGAACCCTGAGGAACACCAGTGTTAATAATAGTTGGGCTTGACAAGGAGTTATTGTACCACACTACTTGCTGTCTGTCGGACAGGAATGATTTAAGTAATGTCACTAGTTTAAAGTTAACTTTCATTGTTTCTAATTTTCTTATTAAAACAGCGTGATCTAACATATCAAATGCTTTCCTAAAGTCTACAAAGATTGCTCCACTTATGTTATCGTTATTTATGTTTAGGTGCAAGTTGTCTATCATCTTAGTTAGAGCTGTGTGGCATGAATGCTTTTGTCGAAACCCTGACTGACTGTCAATTAGCAAGTCATTGCTAACTAGGTAATGTAGTGTTGCTTTATGTATGTGTTTTTCTAGTGGTTTAGAAAGCGATGATAAAAGAGAAATTGGTCTATAGTTACCAAGATTACTGTTATCTGACGAGCCAGATTTGAAGAGAGGATATACTTTGGCAATCTTAAAGGCCGAAGGAAAATAACTTTTAGCAATACATTGATTATATATAAAAGTTAGTGAATCACTAATAGCTGGTGCGGCGTAACGCAGTATTCGATTACTAATTCCGTCAAGCCCTGATGAGCTATTATCCTTAAGGCCAATAAGATAGTTATACACTTCATTAACTGTCATAAAAGGAATGTCGGGTGGAACTGAGTTTGTACATTTGTTCTTACAGAATGCTGAAAGTTTGTCTAAGTCACTAGAGGAAGGTGGTATTGTGGATTTCAGACTGTTTATTTCTGCTTGAAAGTGATTGCTGAAGTCGGTGCAAGTAAATGAAGTGTTGGAAGAGAATGAGTCTGGTGCATTACGTTTTTTCGCTAAGGTGTTAATTGCCTTCCATATTTCCTTACTATTTGATTTGTTCTGAACCATATTTCTAAAATGATTTTTCTTTTCTTTCCGAATTAAATATTGAACTTTGTTCCTGTATACCCTGTATGTGTTGAGGTCCTTATTTTTGTGCGCTTGATCTCTCTGCCTCATAGCCTCCAACACTTCCTGCGTGATCCACGGAGATTTTAATTGTCGTTTGACGCGAATTTCCTTAGCTGGTACGTGCGTGTCAAAAACATTATAAAAAATTTTTGTCCAGTATTCAATAGCGTCATCCGGATCAGGAAGTTGGTAAACACGGGCGAGAGGTGCAGTTAGCAAGTCATTTAAAAATAATTCCTTACTGAAATGTTTGAAACTTCTAAATTTGATACTTACATGTTTATTTTTTGGAACTTTACATTTATTCTTTGACCATGTACAGCATACTGGATAGTGGTCACTCATTGCAATATTAGGGACAGAGCATTCTATGATGTTTTCTGGGCAAGTTACGTAGATGTGGTCGATTAGTGTGGTTGATGCTTGTGTTACTCTTGTAGGCTGGTTAACTATTTGTTTTAAGTTGTACGATAATATTATATTTTTCCATGTTAGATTTGAATTGTGTATATCGATGTTGAAATCACCAAGAAGAACAACCTCCTTGACTGTGGCAAATACATTGTCCATCATTATGGTGAAATCTTCGTACCATATAGGTCCTGCACTAGGATTTCGATAAAGATATCCCACCAGAAATGGGCCCTGATTCGGTAGCTTTATTTCCAACCATACACATTCTATCTCTGCTGTCTCTAAGTCGTTTCTGCGGCGAAAATTAAGGGAAGTGGAAATATAAACTGTTATACCTGTCTCTTGTTTTTTGCTTGCGTCTCTTCGAATAGTTTTAAAACCATTTAACGCAATGTCATCGTCTGTTATTCTGTCATTTAGGCGACTTTCTGAAAGTCCAAAAATGTGAAAATTATTACTTAGAATGTATGTAAGTTCGGGGAGTTTACCTAGAAGATGGTAAATATTCAGATGACCAAGTCGTAGGCCATCCTTGTGAAGCCACGGTACATAATTACCAGCCATGTTTGTACAGTAAAAAGAAATATATATATTTTTTTAAAATAAAAATAAAAAAAATTACAAGTTAAAAAACAGTTATGCACACAAAAAAGCGCAAAATATTTTTACGAATTAATACTTCACCAAGGAAGTGGCATTCAAGGAATGAGAAATTGCAGAAAATACAATATTAAAATAATTAATACAACTAATAAAAAACAATTTCAACTGAGTATATGAAAATTGTCACAAAACAATCAGGCATACAACATATCACACCAGAACTGCTCAACGCAACAAAGTGAAGTTAAACGAGAGATGGAAGAAATTAATAATAGTCACAAGTCAGACAAGTATACAAAACTTCACAACTTAATTTTTAACACCGAAAATTCTAACAAATTGAAGCTACGCGTGATAATAAGAAATTTAAATTGTAACGAAATAAGTAATCAAAGAAAATTTTTTTTAGAGGATATTAACCGATAAACTATTAAAAGTTCTGATTATTACCGTTGTATTAAAAAATCAACAAATGTTCAAATGGAGTGAAGGCTGTAGTAACAGAGATTTAGTGAAGCAAAGTGTTTGTTCGTCAATAACTGACGTCTCTGCCGGGCAGATAATAGGGGTGACTTTGGGCAGACATCATTAATGCTTGTCTAAGTGACGCAGGGCTGAATTGCATCAGATAGACAAGTTCAGGGTTCCACTGAGGACGATAATAAGAACTAGGGGAGGAAGCATGGTGATCTCTGATTTCTTCCGTCCTTGTTGTAGTGTTGGTAGGAGTATTCTGAGCCTGGGACATTGGAATACTGTTGGTAGAGGTACCTGAGTGGGGCTGCCTTGTGACTAATGGGGGAAACATGGTATCATAAGATTCGGCTTCCTGATTGAAAGTGGCGTTGTGATAGCTGGAAGGCTGCCTGCTTGCAATAGGTGTGCTTCTTTGAGGGGTAGGTGGGGTTTGTGATGTATTGTGATTATAGGTTGATGTCTCAGTAGATTTCGTTGCATTCTCTATATGGGTTGAGCTGTCTTGTTGTGTCCTTTCTGGATATTTTTATGTTTTTGGCCAGGATGCTGCTTCCCAGTGTGGATGTGTGAATTTGATCTCTGTAGAGTCGTTTCTTAGGTGCTCCTGAGTTAGATGTAAAGAATGGAGTATTGTTGATGAAGCCAAGGCCGTTTTGTTTACAATAGTTCTGTAGTTTTGTGTTGTAAGTGTCCGCTGTGCGACGCTGAAACCCATAGCATGGTGGTATGATTGATGAAATAAAGATGGAGGCTTTGGGAAATTTTTGTTTTATTGTAGCCACCAATCCTGAGGGGTTTAGGCTCTGCTCATTCATGATATCATTA
Source organism: Oreohelix idahoensis (assembly GCA_024509875.1). NCBI lineage: Eukaryota > Metazoa > Mollusca > Gastropoda > Stylommatophora > Oreohelicidae > Oreohelix > Oreohelix idahoensis. Next base: position 197,068 of record JAMPIV010001368.1, read on the forward strand.
ATTCCTACGTGTAGTGTTTGTTTTTGTTATCTTATGATTAATATCGAACTTATTAATTATGTCCAGTAGTCTTTTAATACCAGCCCCCGGCACTGTCATAACTGAAACGATGTCTTCTCTTGTAGTGGACATTCTTTCACAATAAATACCCTTCAAGAGGGAGTCACCAATTACAATATGTGTAACGTCACTACGTATTTCTTCACTTTGTTTTCTATTAGATTGATGCTGCTGCCTTTTGTGGTGTTCTTTTTGTGGACTGTCGTGATGGCTCTGAGATTTGTGAATTTGGTTTTCGGGCACTGGAACGTTGTCTGGTAGGGATGCTGATACCTGCTCATTTTCTGTTGAACAATCCTCAAGAACTTGAAATCTGTTGGTAATTTTGACTCCAATGGGATATGTTGTGTTTGTGAGTGTCTCTTCGTGTTTTTTGTGTACAGTTTGGTGGTGACCTTTTTGCTGATTTGGCGTATTTTTATGTATGGATTCTTCGCAATCTTCTACTATTGTTTGAGGATGATCTGGTTGTCTTATCTTATAGAGTGAGAAGTCTCTCTGCAGTTTTTCGATGATGTCCTTCATGCTAGAATTGTCTTCCCTCAGAGATACTATCTCCCTTTTAAGAAGTTCGTTTTCGGCCTTGAGCGATGTCTGTATACTAGACATGAGATCACCAATTAAACTTCGTAGCGTGTCCTCCATATTTTGCATTAGCTCCTGGCAGCACGACACAGGTAACTTCGTGGTGTCTTCTTTTTGTTGCTCAAGAGATACAGTTTCAGCTTTTCGTATATTTTCATGGTCCATGGGGTATTCGATGGCCAACATAGGTTTAGAAATTGTAGGGGTGTCTGTTATTGTATCCAATACTGCAGAAGGTAGAATTTCTGATTCACTGTGAGAAATTGGGTTGCAGCTGGTGTTGAGAATGTCGTTGTCGGTAGTAAAGTCATTTATGCCTGGAATCATTGTGTCTACTGCCAAGTGGGGCATAGAAACAGCGGAGTCCATTTTAGTGTTTTCTAACTCAACATCAGTTACAATTTTTGCAGATTCTTTTAATTCTTCAAATTCTGTTTCTAGCCATGATTCGATAGCTGCGGCAGTCCCCTGGGCCATCATAATTTTGTTCTTAGTGTGATAAAGGTGAACTTTGAGAAGTGGTGTTGTTATAACGTCTTCTACTAGTGCACCATTTATGTCTGTTCTTGACTCTACAAGTCCTGTTTCGTAGAATTTAATGACAATGAAACGAAATGCCTCGTACTGAAAGGTGTTCTGGAATGTTATAGTTACACATTTTCCATGACTTGATAGTTTCACGGTTATACCGGACCCGGTTCTACAACCTTTAAGTTTGACGTGAATAGCCCTCTCTTTGTTCAAAGCATAGTTTTTTTATGGTCGTTGGTCTTAAACGAGCGTCCCTGGGGCCCACTGTTAGCTGCGAACTAACGCCTTCTTCCAAGCATGACATTGTTACATTCCACAGGGGGTTTTGTTATCGGTGAGGAACATTGTATACCGGGAAAATTTTATGATGCTTGACAGCAACGCTTGACCAACAACTGACCTCTTGCTTTGGCGAAGGTCACATTCGGATGAGTCATGTAGTCATTGTTGAAAATATCCTCCAATAACATAGAGAAAAAAACTGATACACATTTCAACGGTATTCTATAAAATGTTACACATTACATTAACACAATATCATAATTAAAAATTTCACCGTCTAATAACCAATATACTGATATAAAAATCCACGGAATGTGACTTAAACTTCCTGCGTTAATGCTGCGAAATGTGAGAGCAGATCAAAAACACGTCCGTCCATGACTTTCGGTGGAACTGTTGAATCTTATCCGCTGGCAGAATACAAAGTAAGAGAAGAAAAGAGAGAAGAAAGAGAGAGAGAAGAAAAAAGAGAAGAAAGAGAGAGAGAAGAAAAAAGAGAATAAAGAGAGAGAGAAGAAAAAAGAGAAAGAGAAGAAAGAGAGAAAGAAGAGAGGGAACATGAGAGAAGGGAAAGAATTCGTTTAGCAGAAATTGCTGCAGAACAAGCGAAATTTGAAAGCGAAAAAACTTTTGAGTTAGAAAAATTGCGTTTACAATCTTCTTCTTCTAGAGAATCGTCTGGTACAGGATCGTCTAAGATCATTAATTTAAAATTACCAAATTTTTCTTCATTACATGACGATATAGGATTCTTTCTTTTGAGATTTGAATCAAGAGTTACGGCTTTAAATTTACCTAAGGCCTCATGGCCTGAACATTTTGTCGGGTTACTTACTGGTGAAAGTTTACAAACTTTTTTTAACATTGCCGATGACAAAAGGAACGACTATGAATCCATAAAATCAGTATTTCTTCGCAAATATTGTTTAGATGAGGAAGGATATCGTTTAAAATTTAAATCGATGGGTCCTGTGGAAGGTAAGGATGTCGAATACTTTGTGTCTTCAGTGAAGATGTGTCTAAACAGATGGATTGAACTGTCTAATATTACTAAATCTTTCGAAGGTCTTTATGATCTCTTCTTAAGAGACAAAATTTTATCTTCGGTAAATACTGAAATTTTCTCATTCCTTCAAAAAAGGAAGCCCACAAATATAGGAGAAATGGAAAAATTGGCTCAACAATTTTCGGTCGCACACCCAAACTTGCCTTTAGGTAAGACGAAGGTCCTAGAAACTCTGCCAGCTTGTGCGGTCACTCATGATAGATCACGCACTCGCAGCATGGACCGACGGTATAGGGATGACTATCAAAATTCCTATAGAGGTAGATATAATTTCCCTCATAATCATTCGCCCTCACGGGGTATAGAGAGACGCAACTTTAACCATAATAATAAAAAGTCATGGCAAAGAAATAATCAATACTCCAATAATAATTACACTCACAAACATCATTTTTCGGGACCCTCACGTAATGATTATAATAACAGTAATTACAATAACAAACATCATGTCTCACCACCATCTCGTGATGATTCTTCTCGCACGGACAAAAAGAGTTACTATCGGTCTGACTGTCCAGTGGATCGGAGAGGAACACATTTTTCTAGGAGTCAAAGTAGAGGAAGATCACAAGCTCACGCTTGTCAGATTGACGGTGGTAATGATAATATTTCCAATAATTAGAATAATACTCATGCCAATTCATGTAGTTTTGATCTGGAAAATAGTGGTAATTGCAAAGAATGTATGACTCTATTTCAACCTGGATCTACTCCACGTCTGAGATGTGGACATGCTCTGCCAGTTTTGTCTTTAATCGATGGGGTTGGCTCACTCGTGATCCATAGAGGTTTTGTTTTTGACACACCTGTTTCTATTTTACGTGACAGCGGTTGCACCACCATTGGCCTAAGGAAGACACTAATTCCTTCTTCTTGCTTTACGGGAACCTCTATAAAGTGCGTAACTTTCGGTGGAACTGTTGAATCTTATCCGCTGGCAGATGTGGTAATAGATACTCCTTTCTTTTTGGGAAAAGTAAGAGTGTGTGCTCTCGATCGACCTTGTTGTGATTTACTTATCGGTAACATAAAGGGGGTTAAAGAGTGTTCTGAACAGGATACTATTGATTGGGAGAGAAATCATCCCTCCTTTGCTAACGCGATCACAACCAGAGCACAACAAGCTGCAGAGACAATTGAATTAAATTCTTCTATACACACTCAACACATTACAACTTGTCATTACATTGACAAAAATATATTTATAGCAAAACAACAAATGGATCCTTCTTTGGGACATTTATTCCCATTAGCTATTGCTCGAACTATTAAACATTCTAAAAATTCAAGACATTGGTTTCAAATGCAGGATAATATTATGATACGATGTTTTGATAATTACTCTTTCATTCTCAAACAAGTTATAGTACCTACGTCATTTCGCGCACTAGTCTTGTCAAATGCGCATGACGTACCATTTGCTGGACATATGGGAATTTCCCGTACGGCTTATAGATTACTAAAACACTTTTATTGGCCTGGGGTAAATAAAGACATTTCAACTTATTGTAAATCTTGCGCTGAATGTCGAAGTGTTGCACGTAAGGGTGCACATCAATCAGCACCTTTACAGGTCACGGATATTGCTGTACGCCCTTTTTTCAAATTGGCTATTGATATCATAGGACCACTGTCTGTAAGGTCTACCAGAGGTTTTCAATACATATTAACATGTATTGACCTGTGTACGAGATGGCCAGAAGCCATTCCTTTAAAAAATATTACCACAGTGTCGGTAACAGATGCGTTGCTGTCTATATTTTCACGCATCGGGTTTCCGGAAGAAATCCTTTCTGATCATGGATCTCAGTTCGTGTCAGGTATGATGTCAGATGTTTTCAACACACTTCGTATCCGTCACTCTCTTAGTGCTATATTTCACCCTAGCTCTAACGGGGTCGTGGAACGTTGGAATGGGACATTAAAACAATTGTTGGGGAAGGTGACTACATCATTTCCTCAAGAATGGGATCGTTTTATTCCTGCTGTACTGTTTGCATACAGAGAGGTTCCTAATCATACTGGTTTTTCGCCTTTTCAGTTAGTATTTGGTGCGAACCCAAGAGGTCCAATGTCTCTCTTACATGATTTGTTAATGGAATCTGATGTGAATAATAATAATAAGAAGAAATCCACTTATCAATACGTTACAGATTTACGCCAACATCTTGTGGATGCATGTCAGGTGGCGACTGAAGCATCTGAGATGGCAAAATATAAGACCAGATCTCGCATTAACAGAGATAGACGACTAACGTCTTTCTCAATCAATGACGATGTTTTTTGTTCTCCTGCCACTCAAAGTAGATCACTTGTTAGTAACATGGCAAGGTCCGTTTAAAGTGGTTGCAAAGAGAACGGACGTGGGCTACGTCATCAATATGCGGGGTAAAGAAAAAACATTCCATGTTAACATGCTCCTACCATACATCACACGTCCTCCTCAGTTACAATTCATTTGTGATGCTATCATGAACCAACCTACCCATCATGCATCTATCGCGTTGGTGGATGAGGTGCAAACCAATTTCGCTGATTTACCTTCCACGTTTCCGGTAGCACCTATTAAGTCTTCGGAAACATGGAATGATGTTATAATTTGTACTGATTTACCTGCAGATCATAGGGATCAAATTCGTTCTATGTTGGTATCCTTTCAGGATGTTTTGTCTGATCTTCCGGGACGTACTAACATTATCACACACGAAATCAAATTGTCAGATTACACCCCGATTTCATTACGACCATACGCCGTTCCTCTACATGTTAGAGATCAGGTGGAAAGTGAAGTAGATGGTATGTTAAAACTGGGTATTATTTCACCGTCTGATTCACCTTTCTGTTTTCCTATGGTGGCAGTACGAAAGAAAGACAAGTCAATTCGTATTTGTATTGACTTTCGTCGCCTTAACAAGGTGACCATATCCGATTCTGAACCAATGCCTTTGCTGGAGGATTTGTTGCCACGCCTATCATCCGCCACTTTCTTCAGCAAGTTTGACCTATCTAAAGGTTACTGGCAGATTCCGCTGGCTGATGTATCAAAACCTTTGACTGCTTTTGCCACTTCTCGTGGATTGTTTCATTACAATGTCATGTGTTTTGGTTTACGGAATGCTCCAGCGACATTTGTACGCATGATGCGTCGCGTTTTAGGTAATCGCACCGATCTCATTTCGTATATGGACGATATTTGCATTTTTCATGATACTTGGGAACAGCATATCGCTGGGATACAGTCGTTGCTCCAAACTCTCAGAGTACATAACCTCACAGCTCGACCTTCCAAAGTCGAAATTGGGTTTACTGAGATTTCATTTCTGGGTCATAAGATTGGCCGACATACAATACAACCTGATGAGTCTACACTAAAAAGGGTACTAGATCTGGCCATACCAACTACTAAGAAACAAGTTCGTAGTTTGCTGGGACTCATAAACTTTTATCACAGGTTTATACCACGATTTTCCATTTTAACTTCTGTTCTATCTGCTCTGACAAAAAGGGTATGCCTGAAAAAATAATATGGAACAAAGAGTGTGATCATGCCTTACAGAACATCAAAACACAATTTTCAAAAAGTCCAATACTAAGACTACCAAACTTACTACGACCTTTTCTCGTGGTTACAGACGCATCTCTGAAAGGAATCGGGGGATGTTTAATGCAGACCTTTAATGGCGAGTGCCACCCGATATTCTACCTCAGCAGAAAACTTTCAGAGACAGAATCCAGATATCCAATTGTGGAAAGGGAACTTTTGTCATTGGTATGGACATTACATAAACTACAGAAGTTCTTGGTGCGTACACATTTTAAATTATACACTGATCAAAAAGCCCTCACATATTTACAGACTTTTAAATCGACTAATGCACGTCTCACCCGATGGGCGCTACAAATGCAAGGGTATGATTTTGACGTTTTACCAATAGCAGGAAAGGACAATGTCCTAGCTGACACCCTCTCTAGAGTTATGTAATAACTCGAATACGGAAGTGGACAATAATTACTTATTTATTCATATTGTTATTACTGACATTTTTTTTTCCTTTAAAATCTAGATAGATATCATTTAATCTCGCTTCACATTATAATTGCCTGACTGAAAACTAAGTTTTCAGTTGTTCGAGGGGGGGAGGGGGGATTAATGTGGCGCTGGCTATTGCACGCCACACGCCAGAAAATAAATAGGATTTTGGTGCTGATGAGAGCGGCACGATAGTGATTTGTCGATATGTGTATTGCGCACATGACGTGAGCAGTGTGGAGGAAAGATGGACAGAGCGTGTGTTGACCCTGAATGGGCGACTTGTGTGCGTGTTCTACCCAATGGTAGAAATATGGGAAATGTTAAAATAGAAGTGTCTTGAAACATATTAATGTTTATTAAATACAACTAAAGGTAGGAATAGGACTGAGGTAATGTTTATATGGACCTACGGATTATAGGAGTTGCTGAATCTACCTAATTATGCATGCTGTGTAATGATGTATTGTCTACGTGAATAATAAATGGAATGTTACTAAAATATCCAGCTGTTATATTGATCGTTGTGTGGAATCTTCGAGTCATAGAAAGTATCGTTAATGAACTATTGTGGCTGTCCTGAATCTTGTGGACCTATGATATATAAACCTAGACACAGTGTGAAAACGAGCACAAACAATCAACTGAAGAATATAAACTTTAACGCCACAATTGTCTCCTATAACTTCAGTCTATTATCTCAGATAAAACCAACTGAAATATAACCAAAACAGTCCTTGTTAGGACTCAATCTATTGTCTCATCTAACTCCAACCTATTGTCCCATATAACTCCAACCTGATATATCACCAAACAGTCCTCGTCGCATATACTCCTATCATCAGAACACAACAATATTGTTAGGATATATGGTACCATCACTTGTCAGAGAGGGCCTGGTATATTATAGGGGGAAGGACATTGTTGTATCACACCTAGGTGTACACATTATTGGATGTATTCATGTATTGAATTTATATTATTGGATGTATTCATGTATTGAATTTATATTATTGGATGTATTCATGTATTGAATTTATATTATTGGATATATTCATGTATTAATTTATCAGAAAGAATGTTTTGCAAGTAGACACATGTCTTGTCTCGCTATTGCTAAATCATACTGAGCCATGTTGTCTATCATCCTACATGCAGACACCTGAGACACGCTCATTTCATCAAACAATAGAAAAAGGTGGGCTTAATGACAGAAATTAGCCCCTATTTTTACTTGTTACAGGTTTTATTCGTGTCATCAAACCTGAGGTCGTATGTCGTGTCAATCCAGCTACCTGGAACGTCGCAGGAGCACAGTGATTGCGCATGATCTACCTCTTTAGTCCCCCTCAGTCTTGGGTGGGCTAACGAAACGACCATCAGCGGGTGCTGTGTGCAAGAAACTAAGAAGGACATAACGTTTGAGAGATGAGTACACATTAGTACCATTTCTGTCAGCATTGTGAGCAAATTAACTGTCAGTGACGAAAAAGAGATTTAGCGTAGCAAGAGACAATAATAAGATCATAGTTGATAAATTTTATATATATATACGTAATTAACAGCACAGCTGATACATTTACTATGATTGAGTAACAGCACAGCTGATATAATTTTTTTGTTCCTATAATTATAAGACTTGTAATATACAAGTATATATATATATATATATATATATATATATATATATATATATATATATATATATATATATATATATATATATATATATATATATATATATATATATATATATATATATATATATTCTTCTTCTTCTTTTTCTTCGATCCTTAACCACCGACCGTCAAAGCAGTCAGTGGCCATTACGCCTAGTGGCGTCTTAGGGCAACAGCAGATAGGTTTTCTTTGCCATTGTTTCCCATCACGCCTATTGGCGTCTTTAGGGCAACGGCAAATCAATCCATTTGCTGTTGTTTCCGTAATCGAAGTGACTGGCAAACGGGTGATCAGCCCGTTGGTATATATATATATATATATATATATATATATATATATATATATATATATATATATATATATATATATATATATATATATATATATATATATATATATATATATATATATTATATATATATAATATATATATATATATATATATATATATGTATATATATTTGTAAATCATTTGTAAACTTACAAATCCATTACATTCCATTTTTCAACATTCACCCTTCAGCACAAGAGTAGATAGTGTTTATACTAAATAAATAATAAGGAAATTGTATTTGAACGACTTGTCAATTTTATCATTGTTAAGTAAAATCCGTTTCCTTGTTTTTTTAATATCACAGTTAGTTACACAGCGGGGGTGGCAATTTATGTCTGTCTCCTCTCCACTAATGTTTCGAGATCAGATCATTCACAGCCGTAACTAATTTGTGATACCAGTAGTTCTCTCAGACACTGGGACTTCACCACTTTCTGCAGAAATTATATTTCTGTAATTGTCAGTACTATACTGATCCTAGAGCCAAATAAAACCTCACGCCACACTTCTCTTTCTCTACTATCAAGCAGATATGTTGTACTGTCAAATCATCTTAAACTCCTCTCAGTGATAATTCGTCATGAACCCAGATGGGCCGGTCAGCGACCGAGCGTTGAGCGTTAGGCGTGCCGGGCGATAAATTCTCCATCTGTGGACAGATTACTGACACGCACTTACCAGTCGGACACACCTGAGCGGAAATGTTGTAATAGTCCGGGCAGATGTAAGAAGTTATTTGTAAACCTTGCAGAGAGAGGATCGGATGTTTTCAATCCATAGTTGGGAAACATGACCTCTGCAGTAACGCGCAGAAATTTTAATGCGGAAATAATTTGAATTACCCCACAAAACACACATGTTTGAAACGATTGGCAGACACTCGGAATGAAGGCACAACACATCTTCCGATTCGAGCCCTGCTTAACATCACAACAAACAAATGCGGGGGAAGACAGGCAGAGTAGAACACTGTGACAATTCACTCGCGCCAAGAATGCAACCAGACCTTGCCAGAGTAAAAACTAAAATCAGCTTTCATTTATCAGACCGGACCTTGTTTGAGCATTCTCATGACTTAAAAGCCCAGGAAAAACTCTACAATTTTAACACGGAAAACCGGAATCTGAGGGAACTGAAACACAATTCAAAGTAGGAACTTATTGTTAAAGTAACAACACCCCAGACCAAGTGTAAGAGGCCTCTACAAGTGCCTTTATTTCTCTGAGCCAGCAGTCTGTGAGCCTAAAGATTGGCGTAAGTTGTACATATAGAATTCTACATTTTTTCCTGATTAACATGTGAACTAATACGTATATATTGACATGTGAAGATTAATATGTGAAAATTGTTAGTGGATGTGCATGTTGTTCGAGGCTGGCAACATCAGCATATAGAATGATGATTTCCTGAACCACCACTGCCAGGACTGGTGACAGCTTTATTTCGATTTTATTATAAAGAACCAAAAGCAGAGGTAGCCCCAATTGCCATATGGAGCAGGGAGGGAATGATGAAAGAAATGATGTACATACTTGTTATATTATTAACATTTCAAGCAGTGTAAATGTAAAACATATTCACTCTAAATGTAATGAAAGTTTCAACCTTTTCAACCAGTGTAAATGTAAAATACATTCACTCTAAATGTAATGAAAGTTTACAACCTTTTCAACTGATGTGAATGTAAACCTATTCAAACTATAGTGTTAACATTTTCAACTAAAGTTAAATATAAAACTATTAATTTTAAATGTAAAGATTGTTTTCGCCCATTGGGATTAAGATTAAATCTCAGAGAGGGTAAAAATTCTGAAGATAGATGGGATGGTGGGATAGGAAGATGGGGACACATATGTATGTGTCGGGAAACTCAATACTCAGAGGGTATTTGTTTCTCTTCTTTTGCCATACTAGCTAGTGGTACCAGTTGAAGGTACTATTTCTGGAACAAGTGAGGGTATAAGTGGTCTGAAGTCGACGCTAGACACCATCATCAGACGGGTCTTAGAGATGCGGGACCAGCTTTGCAGTTACTCCCTGATTTTACTTGGAACGTGCTGTAACTCTTAATCTTGACCAGGAACGTGAGCAATCCCGCCACATATCTGCGAAGAACCATAACACCAGCGGGAGCAGAAACCTCATTGGCAGCTAAGTAGTCAAATAAAAGCTGCCAAGTGAAACTTCCCCTTATATAATTCCCCCTTAACATCATATGATGATGACCAATTTTTGTTAAGGAATATTCAATTTTTAATAACCGTTAAAACCTAAGTGATTATTACATCTGTTAATTATATCTATCCAAATTTAAAGTTGATTTAATCATTTTGAATGCGTTATATCCGTATGTCTCAGACAATTTTTTTATACACTCAACTAGAGCTACTAAATAATAATAATATGAGGAAATTCGCTGAATTAACTCACCTGGGGGCTTATACGAGCTAAAATTATATTACATAATCCTTCACAAAAGTTGACGGCAGATGCTAGAGTTAACGTGCTCAGCCAATGCAGCATTGTTGTCGTTTTTTTTTTTCCTGAATATCTTGTGAATACTCCCTTGAGGTAGAAGCATCATTATTCTTCTATATACAACTCTGCCAAAAGTAATCTTGTGCGAAGGTAGACACCTTTGAAGCCCCACATTAGTTACCTTGGGTTTTGGCCACTGTTGGACCACTACTGCAGAGCTAAGGGGAGGTAAACCGTGACACTTGTGATACATGACATAATGTAAGTAATATATATTTTTGTTATTCAATATATACTTATGGAAAATAAATAATACGTGAAAGAAATTACACTTTTTATGTCTTATCTTAGTCATCCCCGCATTTCCTACAGTCAACCTGGTTCAGACCATCTCATTTTGCACTGCAGTTTGGGCGGCGTTATCTATTGTGTTGAAGGAAAACTTGGCTTTTCTGTTCATTTAAATGAAGGCAAATCTAAAAGTAACAAGACTATAACAATGTTACTACCTCTTTTACTCATTCTTCTTCTACCTCTCTGTTCCGTCTGGATTTACGAGCCTTGTATAAGGGAGCAAAGACTGCCCCGCGTGGTTCCCGGGGGTCGCTAAGGAGACACAGAAAGAATAGGAGTAATGCTCCCTCTAGCATGTCGTAAGTGGCAACTAATATGAGGTTGTGCATAAGGCTGACATTCTCATCATGTCAAACAAATTGCGACATTAATCACCTGTTGCCTGTTGACATAGCACATACATGTTTCATTGCTGGTATCTTATACATGGGACAGTTGCAGCGGAGGCGTCATACTCCATAAAGAATGAAAAGAGACCCGCCAGAAGGAATGAACGAATGAATTAATATCGCTAGGTATGACGCGAAAGGTTGTCAAGGACGACTAGGCTGAAGTTGGACTTTTACACCCTGTAAACACTTTATATGGCTACAAAAACTAGAAGCAGACTGAATTAAGTTCCTCTACTTATGTTGGAAGATACAGGGGAACAACGGCTAGAAAATGTAGATTATAAACACTCGAAAGAAGGCAAAAAGCACACCAAAAACAGAACAGGAAGAAGTGAAAATTGAGTTTCTATCCTACTCAGTCCAGGTGACAACATAGTTTTACAGCAAGAATGTGACCTTCAATGAAAATCGGCCAGCAGAACACTACATACATCCTTTTTAATTTATCAACAGACCACCTCAAAAATATATGTTCTTAAACTGTTTGACAGAGTGGTTCGCTTACTGCCATATTGACTAGTTGATAAATTCACATATCTTTACGATGACTGAGTATATAATCGACTCCTTTAACAATGACTAATTATCTCATTTTTTTATCATTTGCTTTTTTTTCAGAATCTTATCATCATACGATCGGCTTCCATGAGTAAACACCGATGGCCTTGTCGACCGGAAGTGACAGACTCATGTGGTTTCTAGTAAGTTTAAACAAAAGAAACAACATATTAAACATGAGAGAATACAAATCTTGCGGGAATATAACACATGGGAGAATTACTACACATAAGGGAAAATAACACATGGGAGAATTACTACACCTAAGGGAACATAACACGTTTTTTTCTTGGGTACCTCTTGCAGTGATGGCTAATTTGCCATTAAAGAGTTGGGATAGTAATGTAATGGAATGGAATATAATGTAATGGAATGCATTATAAAAAGAAGGCAAGATCTTTCTATTTTCATATTTTAGCTCGGCATAGATGTTACACAGTGTTTTTATTTATTTCTTTTTCTTTTTCATCGACTTACCGTTCCATACTCTATATAATATGTTATTGTTGGTAGCTGTCACGGGATACCCCCTTTTTTTTTCTCTGCAGTAGTGGTCCGACAGTGGCCAAAACATAGACTAACTAATGTGGGTCTTCACAGGTGTCTACCTTCACACAAGATTACTCTTGGCATATATATATATTAGACTACTTATTCACACGTGTGCACTTCTCTTTGTAATAATTAATTCAACTATGAATTTGTAAAAAATAAAAAAAATATATACAAATTTAATTATTAATTACTTTAACACTTGTAAATAAATAAGAACTGGTGATTAATCAAAAGTGAGTCTCATCATGGAATATATCGGCTTTCGTAAGCTTAATTTTACAAAAGAAAGTGTTTGGCCGGCTAAAAATGGGACTTGCCAAAATGCTAAAGTGCCAATGATGCTGGTTCCGTAAGTTCGTCTCTGTGGTGAGGGCACGTTTCCAGATAGTCAGGAAGTAATCGCTCCTGGTCAACGCAAGTATCTTCACAACCCGTGGAATGTAGGTTTCAAATGTCAATTACAATCTTTGAGTCACAGAATGGTAGTAAAGCAAATGGTCTCTTCGGGTCGTACCACAAATAGTCAGGTCGCCTCGTGCTGGTAACAAATTCCGCTGCGAAATCTTTGTTTTCCTGATGTAAATCAGGCGCCTTTTCCGCTGTCCGTCAGCCGTTTGTTTTCTCAGATTTTTTACTCTCCCTGAGCATATATCGTATCACTCAGGGCATGTGATGAAAATTCACCAGTATGTCAGTTAATTTAATGAAAAATGTGTTACTGGACAGCGGCAGTGGCTTATGCCTGAAGGAACATATTAAGTTTACATACATTCACAAAATGATAATATACAACTATGCACAGGTTGATATAATCATCACTCACTCTCTGCTCTATTCTGAATCTGGGGTTGTCTCTGCTTTTGGTTCCTCCGTGAGAACTAGCCTGAAGCAATCACCAGCGCTTGCTGTGGTGGTTCATGAATGTATTTTTTTCACATGCTGAGGTTGCCAGCCTAGTATGAATCTTTAACACCACTAGCAAGTATAAACATGCAAATTCAAAGCATAAAAAATATGTTACAACTCACCTCAATAACTGAGAAATCTTAGGCTTCTTGTTCAGGTAAATAGTCTTGGCAACTTGATACAAATGGCTAGAACACACGTCGGGGTATTTAGTTCTATTAACAATCCCTCTGCGGCTTTGTGAGTAAGTCCTGTATGTCCGATTCGTGTATGAATAACTTATTGTTTCCTTGCTGTAGTGTTCAGAAGTGTTCTTCTAAGTCTGGTACTATATAAAGTCAGAATCTTTACTTCTATTGTTTCCTGGCTTCAGTCCAAGCTGTGCACTTGACGATTTCGGGAATGCAGTGCCGTATGTCTAAAATGTTCTACATTATATTTCAGGCTTCACCTACGCACTCTTGTTGTCTACTACTTGGCAACTCCTAGTCAGAGCGATAGTATATGACAACTCGAATTGCCAAACCAATGGCATTCAAAGTACATGTTATGATTGAGTAGGGCTTATGAAATCTCCTGCGTGACTCATACGTTTGAGAATTTAAACAGCCATTTTCCATATATAGAATTGCGATTTCGTAAAGTTTTGTCCCACTTTATTTATATCACACTTCCCGCTCACTCTTCAAAATGTCTTCCAAGATTGCGTTTATCTATAATCACCTATCCCAAGTAATTCGGAAGTCTGATTACTTAGTTTATCAGACTCTGCCGGTCTCTTGTATCACATGACTTGTCGCAATCCGACTGCCTGTCTAGACAAATCGTGGTCTATACAATTAAATCCGTTTTGTAAGTCCATTCTACTGTCGGATCGGAAGTGATTACGCAATCTTTAACAAACACTTATGTTCGCATTTACCAGGAGTCAATGTGGTATTATCACGTTTAGTGATTCAATTAATCTCTCTGAAATGGATGATTGTCTGGCCCTGTCATGCATCGAAGCGTGAAAGGTGAACAGTGATAGTAGGAAAAAGCTGTAACAATTCTGAGTAGAGGATAGGCACGAAATTATCAACAATTTATATGTACACAATTTATAGTTATGATCTTTGTATTGACATATTTTATTATTATCCTATGTGTGTAAGTTGTGAAGTGGTACTATGAGGTAATACTGGCTTGTTCAAGCTTGGTTGTTGTTTTTCATCATGACTTAAAGTGTTTGCTTATGGTGGAAATAGTATTGGGAAAAGTTCACAGTTCCTGTTATTTGAAACAATTTATTGTCCCTCTTTAATTAATCTACTGTCAATTTTTGAGGGGGGCACATAGGATTGAGCTGCTCTGGCCACAGAATCTTATCTTCTGTGAGGGCGGCAGGATACAGACTCCTCTGCTCGCCTGCTTCACCGTGTTCTTGAGACACCTCACTAGTCGCTATCTGGACCAAGGAGTATGCTATCAGCCTCTGGATTCAGCAAAACTCAGACCAGGTGCTGCTTCAATAATTTTGGACCACGGTCCCTGAAACAAGAAGGTTGTACCTCCTACTTCAGAACTAAGTTATAATCCAGTATTCTTCTCCTTAATGGTTACTACGCCTCTGCAATTCCAGCATTAGTTCCTTCTAGTCAATAAGATAGGTGTCAGTGTACCATTTGGTGATCTCATGCATTTATACTTCTCTCCGACAAGTTTTGTTCAGGTTGGAGCACTATCTAGGCTTTGCCTCATGTTTGCTACTGAACCACACACATATACAGACATAAATTATCAATTCACATTCAATTTTCATCAAAAAGATATCAAGTATGTCAATCTTACCACAATTCATGGAAATAATAAACAAATACGTTGACTGGCGATGAATTATGGTACAAATTCCGATCTGCCTCTGTCCCAGGCTTTTATTTAGAAAAATATAATCTGGATCTCAACGCACTGTTTCTTAGTAAGTTTATTTTAAAATGTGGCACTGAACAGACGCTCCTAATTGACTATATCAGCGGGTCTAGCCAATAGAACCATGTTTACACAAACTTTTGAAAAAAAGCACCCTTCCTACCGTTTCCCCTAACAACCAAAAATAGTATTTGTAGTCCGACTAATCGTGTTTCGCCTTACATTAACTTCTATCCAATCAAATAGGATTTAACTTGTTGGCCTATTTCCCGTAAAAGGGTGGTTTCAAAACATGCCACTGTGCGATTCTGATTTGGTGCTGTCAGACAACATCACTATTTTCTGTTGGCTATAATTTGTTAATTCCTAGACTATTTGCGTAACCTTTAACATATTCTTTGTCAGCAAGTCCTAAGGAACCCAAATATATAAATTTTAATGGGGCTAAGTGGCTGCGTTCAAAATATGTATTTTCTTCTAGGATAGTCGTGCTGTTACCACCTCCTCACTTCCAAACTTTAGGGTGTCTGCTGTACTGTCAGACTAATGTCAGGAGTTTAGGCATAAAACAGTAGAATGTCATGTTTCCTTATAAGCATTTAACAGGTTTTTAAACCTAACCCTCGTAGTTGTAGTGTTTTTTATCACTGTCTATCTGAAAAAGGTTAGTGCTTCATGCCTTTCGCGTGTTGGGGGTGGCATTAATTGTATATCGCGCGACTGCGTGTTAGTGTTGCATGCGTCCCCTCAATACCTCTCTCTTTCTATCCTAAGTCCATCTGTCTTTTCATCACGCAGTGTATAGAATGAAATTAATGCTAGTATTAATTTAGGTCATTAATCAGCTTGCGTATCTCAAGGTTTTCTAAGAAATACAGTACACGTTTTATTGTTAGAAAGGCGTGTATGCTGCTATAGGCTTTACTATCAAACGTGAAAACGTTACAATTTTCAGACGAAGTAGAAAAAGGGGGATCTCGAGTACAGTCATTGTGACAGCACTGTTCTTTACCATTCTTCTTTTCTTTTATTGAATTAATGTGTTTGGCTTTACATTTACCTTTTAATTTATATATGTGGATTTAGAATGTTTCACGACAAATTCTCCCCTCTTAAAACAGACGTTATATGTCAGTCTATAATTCTATATACACATAGAGAAATTTATTATTATATCTGGGGCTTACGGTGATTCTCATCACACGGATGGCGGCTTAAAAAATCCGATCCCAAGGTTGTTTTTTCCAGAAATATACTCTATGCTAAACTCAAATGGCTGCATAAATAAGGACCATCTGAGTAACCTAGAATTTTCATGCCTAGCCTGCGCTAGAAACGACAAGGGTATGTGATCCGTTTGCAACTTAAATGCCTTCCCATACAGATAAATATTGAATTTCTTTATCGCCCATATTATTGCAAGACATTCTTTTTCGCTTGTTGAGTAATTGGTTTCAGCTTTATTCAACTTTCTGCTAGAATATGCCACTGGGCTTAATTCCCCACCCAGTGCATCTGATTTATGTAACAGGGTCGCACCTAACCCGATATTACTGGCATCCGTTCTTACAATGAATTCTTGACTTAAGTCCGGTAAATTCAAAATAGGTTTGCTTGTGAGCTTTTCCTTCAATTCCTGGTAAGCCAATTCACATTGTGATGTCCATGTAATTCGATCTGGATTTCCTTTACGTGTCAAATCAGTTAACGGTGCACAAATGGAATTAAAGTTTTTGATATACTTTTGGTAGAAACCACATAATGAGACAAAGGATCTCACGTCTTTCTTAGTTTGTGGTCTCGGGGCTTTCTTTAGTTTCTCTAAATTCTTGGGGTCAGGGGTAATGTTTCCCTGATGGACTGTGTGTCCCAAGAATTCTAATTCTTTACATCCAACGCAACATTTGGTTGGTCGGGCTGTTAAATTCGCTTCTCTAAGTCGATTAAACAGCATGTTCAGAGAGTCAATGTGTTCCTCACATGTTTCTGTTGCTATAAGGATATCATCCATGAAATTTGTGATGCATGGGTTATTTAGAGGATCTAACAATTTTCTCATCATTCTAGAGAAGACACTAGGCGCATTCTTCAATCCAAATGGCAATCTGTTAAACTCATAGTGTCCCTCTGAGGTACTAAAAGCTAGGTATGGTCTAACCTCAGGCTTTACTGGAATCTGATAGTATCCTTTACTCAGATCCACTTTTGAGAAATATTTAGCTTTATTTAGCCTGGCAAACAACTGATTTGTATCCGGCAATGGATCCACCTGTCCTTCTGTGATAGCATTCAGTCTCCTGTAATCTATACAGAGTCTATGTTCTCCAGAGGGTTTCCTTAAGAGCACCACACTGGAACTATACGAAGATTCACTGTGTGAAATAATTCCTTCCTTCAACAAATAGTCTATCTCTTCCTTCAAAGCTTTCTCCTTAGCAAAAGGAATTGAATAGGGTTTCATACAGACAGGTGTGGGGTCTATCAGTTTCATATCATATTCCAATAAGTTTGTATGCCCCGGTCGGTCTGTTAACACCTCTGTATGTTTTTTCCTGTGCCGGTGTCAATGGATATTCAGTTTCCTTTTTCTTCATTCCACAATGGACAATTCAACAAGTGTGTATCAGGAGATTCACATGATGTATCTATCTTATAATTGGTTCTAGACACCTTCTCTAGAACTGTATATGGACCTTGCCATCCAATTTGTAACTTATTTTGACTACCGGGTAGAAGAAGCAGTACCTTCTCTCCCACAGCCAAATCTCTGTCCTTAGCTCTCCTGTTATAATAGGCAGCATGTTTCTTCCTGGCTTGTCTCAAATTTTCATTGGCAAGTTTCCAGCCAGTTTTTAAACGAGTGGTCAGCTCATTCACATATTGGTATGAGGATGTAATATTTTCCTCTGCCTTTTCATCAGTCCATGTTCTTAACAGCGCTTCATATGGACCTTTAATTTTGTGGACCTATTTGTCCATGCACCGGTATGGTCTCTGTCGTAGATTTTTAGATAGGAGTATTAAGACTTGGGTTGGTCCCTTCTGAATAGGTTGGAATGAGTGATAGTCCCAGTGTGAGTTAGTAAAATGAAATAGAATTCCCACACGTGAGATGATAGAATGTGATATAGAGGCTGTCTTTGAGAATCGAGATAATCTTCTCTCTCTCACCTATCTTCTACGACCGTTCTAAAGTAGTCAGACAGTCTAAACACAGATATATATATTACATATATTTCTATCTAATCACGGGCACGCACATACACGTGACGACAGTTAAACACACAGACGTGGGAAATCTATGACAATGGATATATATATATTTTTAGAACGAGCTGACCAACGCACTGATTAGTTCAAGAGAGATTTTTTTATTATTATTATCAAAAAAAATCTTCTCACAACACCAAAGAAATACATCAAGGAGAAAACATATACAAATAGTCATAAAATTTAAGAAAAACAAATGCTACAAGGATGATAGCCCGTTAGAATCTTACTCTAGGTTTAGCCCACAGCCCCGTTAAGAGAACAGATGATGGCCCAAAGAGTGATAGATACATAGGGTTGAGTCTAAGAGGTTTCTTTCTTTCTCGTAAATGTATGAACAGAGTTGGATATTCTGATTTAGCCTAAGAAAAAGAAACTCTAGCATTTGTAACAAATTCTGCAGATTAAAAAAAAGTTAAGACAGCAAATGGGTGACAATAATACACCGGTAAAATAACACTCTGGCCTGTGTACTCTCATTCATTCAGCCATGGCCTTGCTCACACATATATACTCACAACTTTGCTCGCTGCCTCTGGGAACATAATAATTCTAGGACCTTCGCACAGACCCGAAAAATGCAGTCATCGACCAAGAAACCCCCAGTTCCAAAAGACGTACTGAACCCTCTGTCTCAGGAACGATTCCTTGGGTGATCTAATTTTTTTCCGAATGTCTGATTAAGTCACATAAAATTTGTCCAGGCACGAAAGTTAGCAGAGCACAATGTCATTAGCTTTGGATTCTAGGATTTAAGGAATGTCAGATCGGTGTCTTCTTTCAGGCAGGTACTATATTTGGTCACCACAATACTAGTCACAATCTCTGTCGGAATGTTAATGTTATTCTTGTAATATTTTCGCCGCCAGGCAGCATGTACATTTAAATTTGTGGAGCAATATGAACTGGCTCAAAAGCCAAATATATATTTCTAGTCTTTAGAAACCGTTAGTGGGATTGCTATTACTGTCTCTCTCTGATGGCATATGCACTGTCAGACCAGTGTTACTTGTTTCCAACTCTCTTCTCCAAAACAGGAAAATCAACCCACGTGGTTAAAGATAGGAACTTGTCTATGCTTCACACAAATATGTCTCTTTACTACCCATTTATGAAGTCTGTAGCTTTTTGGTTGTTGTCTTTGCTGGCAAGTTGGGTACCACCGTTTCACTACATAAAATGGAAAAAGAACACATATCAAATATATTTGCCATATATGTACTCAATATAACTTACATTTTACACGACAAGCCTACAGCTTGACTTATATTTAAAACTTCCCGTGAAATAAGTTATATAAAATCAATCATCAGGAATTAGGAATATCTTCGTATTCCGTCAATATTCACTGATGTCGCATCTAGCATTTATAAGTTAGTTATTAAAACAGTTTCGACTGAGTATTTAACAGTTAAATTAAACTCATTTCAGCTACTTGTTTAGTAAGCTAAAAATATGATTTATTTTGTATTTCCACTGCAACTCGTCGATTAAAGAAATAACAAACTATCAAAATATGCACTCTGCACACAGAACTAGTTTAAAATGAAATCGGCGATTTAACACTTAATCACTTCACAAAATACTAGAGATCTATTATATATAATATTTACCTCAAACACAGAAGTACTAAGAACCTTAAACCACTTAACCAAACTAAAGGCCATCCCTATTTACAGAGATTATTTAGAAATCGAACGAGGGTTGTTCTAGTCTAACTGCCAAGTTACTGAGTGAAATGAAATAGTTTCAAACGTGGGTTAATATTTTAAACCAGACAAAGGATGAACTATCTCCCCCGCCCCGATCTCTCCCCCTTCTCATAACAGCTACGTTTAACTTAGAGGTGTGTCGTAACTGCCACCAGTGCGATTACGCACCTGCGGTAACAAACTGACCGGGAAAAGCGCGTGTCAGTTGCAAATCTCAGACAACCGTCTGAAACTGCGACTATAAGGTGTAAATATTCGCTCCTACTTAAGCGTTCGGCCGATGCACTCGTTGTTGACCGGTGAAAATGCAGACGGATGTCGGCTCTCTCCTAGCATTCTCACGCGTTTACGTCGAGAATCTAACTCAGGAGTGTCGTGTCATCTGAAGGTACAGACCCAAGTCGGCTCGATGTCTGAGATGGACTGCATCTAAATCGCACTTCACGTCTGACTGACATCTATGTAATAAAATTACGTATCCCAGTATGAGAAAAACACAAGGTAAAGTTTGAGAATACTGAAGAAAATATTTTTCGCAAACGAATGATGCGAAAAATACCGGAAAAAGGTAAAAACAGATAATAAATAATAGAGGTTTCGGGTGAAAAGAAAAAGAAGAGGGAATAGGCAATTTAATGATCAAAACCTACGTGACAGTCTCTTCCACTCGAAGCTCTATAGTGATGATTTTTCTTCCCAGAATTATCATGCACAAAACGACCGCTACCAATTCTTTTCTTGGGGCTTTCTCCCCACTTAGAATTCTTGATGAGAGATTTCCTCTCTACATCTTCTTCCTCCAGTTTACATAAGTCCGATTGAGGGATTTTCGGCTCATCCTGGGGTAAGACATCTTTTTGCACTCTCTGCATAGTGGCCATTGTAAAACAGTTAATTGAAGCTTGTCCGTGAAAAGGGGCTTCCCATTCCACTTAGTCCACTTTATTATTCTTTCTATTGTCAGGCCTACGTTTGCCCCGTGGCGTGTCCAGGTCCTGATCAATGTTCCCTCTTGTGGGTGTTCCCTCATGTGCTAGGCTACACCTTTCTACAAAATTCTCAATGTCCCACCTTGCCTTGGGCCAATAATAATTGTGAGCCACCTTTTGGATGATGGTACCTATTTTCTCATGGTCCCCATCTTGTTTCACATGTAGGCTCCTTATTAAGTCTGCCCTATATGTCTTTGGAAGAACCAACTGTCCGTGACCATTGGATCTAATTCCGGCCTTCCTGTAAATCAACTTGTTTTTCATGTAAAAATCTCCCTTGCCTGGAGTTGTATGACAAGTTGACAATTTCCTGAAACAAGGCTTGAGGGTCTTATCCCCAGCCTGTGCCTTCCTCATCTCTTCTGGAGTGGTATCTATCAGAATATCCTCCTCCTGTCTTGAGGTCGACCTGACCTGAAGGGTGGCCATATACACAGGTTTCCTTCTACAACGGTCAGTGTCATGATTGTCCATCTGACAATTTTTACACCACCTCCTTCCTTGGTTGAAAGATTTTCTTTCATCATATTTCCTTTCATCGAATTGTGGGGTTTTATTTTTATTGTCATACCGTGGCCTATCAAACTGGTGCTTACCTTTGTTATGATCTCTAGGATCAAATTTATTAAAGTTCTGTGGTGCCTTAAAATAGTCTACCTGTTTCCTTTTGTTACCTGTTACCTCTGCTTGAGCTGCCTGATACCTTTCAGCGACATTTAGTAGCTCACCCAGTCTCTCTGCACCTTGTTCCATGAGAAACTTTCTCAGGTCTGGAGCCATTGACTCTCTTAGTTGTTCTATAAGGATCATTTCCTTAAGATCTTGGGTTTTCCCCAGAGAAGTCAATTTCTCCAAGTATGTCTCTAACCGTGCAGAGAACTGGTGATAGGTTTCACCTGACAGTAGTTTAGCATTCCTAAATTTTTTCCTATAAAATTCTGCATTCTTTTCATATCTTAACAAAAGAGCCTGCTTTAGCATGTCATAATTTTCTTGATCATTTCTGCTCATTTTGGCAACAACTTCATAAGCTGCCCCACGAAGTCCTTGAGATAACTTTAAGCTCCACCTTTCTCTCTCTAACCCATACGTGGTAGCTAATAGTTCATATCTATTTAGATAGCTCTCGATATCATCGTCTTTCTCAACAAAATGATCTAAATGAAAGTTCATAGCTGAGGTTGAGGCTCCCTGACTAGCAGTAGCATCGGAGGTAAAGGGACTGGCACCATTTTCAGGAGCATGGCCTTGAAACTCAAACTCCCTTAGTCGTAACTCATGTTCCCTTTGTAATCTCTTCTCCTCCTTTTCTGCTTCCCTCTCTGCAGCCTGTCTTCTTTCTTCTCTTTCTGTAGCTAATCTTTTTTCTTCTCTTTCTGCCTTTTGTTCTTCTAATTGGAGCCTCTTAATCTCCCTATCTGCCTCCAATGCCTTTGCCTCTTTGTCAACCTCAATCTGCAACCTCTTAATTTCCTTTTCAGCCTCTAACTTTCTTTCAGCCTCTTTTTCCAATCTTCTTTCTTCTCTTTCTGTATATTTGTCACATTCCGTAGTGACATAAGCAATCATAACTTGTCCCTCCATTCCTAACTCTTTTGCAGTCTGCACAGCAGCAGATCGAAATTTTGCCAAGTCGGCCATTTTCTACCAGGCAAATGTAAACAATTCAATCTATCAATAATTATCTAAGGACAACCACAGGCACTGAGAGCTCAACCTTATTTATTTTCACCCAAGGATACCTTTTAAATTGTTATTATTCCCAATATATATAATAGGAGAAAGTTCAATATCCCGGGAGCGAGACCCCAATATATGAGGTAATGTGGGATGTTATAAATATTTATAGGGGACTTAGTGTACTGACTGAGATCAGCTGTGAAGGTATCTGTATCTAATAAGTGTGGTGTATTACAGATGACCTTACTTGCTACCACATTTATACCTCAGTCAGAATTATTCTGGAATATTGTGATGACTACGTTGAATGTCTAGGGTTATGAAAATGATGAAGTGTAAGTCACAACAAAACAGACAGATAAACAATTTAATTTATTCCACAACACTTTACAACACTGTGACACTCACACACATAAAACACTCTATAAGACTATCTTAAATGAGTCAAGTGTTACAGTTAAAAATATATGTATTAATTCCTTTCAATAATAGATATCCTGATTCAACTACACAGTGAACCAGGAATCACAATCAAATGTAATAACAATTTATATGTACACAATTTATAGTTATGATCTTTGTATTGACATATTTTATTGTTATTATCCTATGTGTGTAAGTTGTGAAGTGGTACTATGAGGTAATACTGGCTTGTTCAAGCTTGGTTGTTGTTTTTCATCATGACTTCAAGTGTTTGCTTATGGTGGAAATAGTATTGGGAAAAGTTCACAGTTCCTGTCATTTGAAACAATTTATTGTCCCTCTTTAATTAATCTACTGTCAAATTTTTGAGGGGGGCACATAGGATTTAGCTGCTCTGGCCACAGAATCTTATCTTCTGTGAGGGCGGCAGGATACAGACTCCTCTGCTCGCTTGCTTCACCGTGTTCTTGAGACACCTCACTAGTCGCTATCTGGACCAAGGAGTATGCTATCAGCCTCTGGATTCAGCAAAACTCAGACCAGGTGCTGCTTCAATAATTTTGGACCACGGTCCCTGAAACAAGAAGGTTGTACCTCCTACTTCAGAACTAATTTATAATCTATTTCCACACTGAACACAATACATAACAAACACTGAGTTCAGAGCGGTAGGCCAACTGCTAGCTTCATCTGAAACAATTTACACCAGTATTCTTCTCCTTAATGGTTACTACGCCTCTGCAATTCCAGCATTAGTTCCTTCTAGTCAATAAGATAGGTGTCAGTGTACCATTTGGTGATCTCATGCATTTATACTTCTCTCCGACAAGTTTTGTTCAGGTTGGAGCACTATCTAGGCTTTGCCTCATGTTTGCTACTGAACCACACACATATACAGACATAAATTATCAATTCACATTCAATTTTCATCAAAAAGATATCAAGTATGTCAATCTTACCACAATTCATGGAAATAATAAACAAATACGTTGACTGGCGATGAATTATGGCACAAATTCCGATCTGCCTCTGTCCCAGGCTTTTATTTAGAAAAATATAATCTGGATCTCAACGCACTGTTTCTTAGTAAGTTTATTTTAAAATGTGGCACTGAACAGACGCTCCTAATTGACTATATCAGCGGGTCTAGCCAATAGAACCATGTTTACACAAACTTTTGAAAAAAAAGTACCCTTCCTACCGTTTCCCCTAACAACCAAAAATAGTATTTGTAGTCCGACTAATCGTGTTTCGCCTTACATTTACTTCTATCCAATCAAATAGGATTTAACTTGTTGGCCTATTTCCCGTAAAAGGGTGGTTTCAAAACATGCCACTGTGCGATTCTGATTTGGTGCTGTCAGACAACATCATTATTTTCTTTTGGCTATAATTTGTTAATTCCTAGACTATTTGCGTAACCTTTAACATATTCTTTGTCAGCAAGTCCTAAGGAACCCAAATATATAAATTTTAATGGGGCTAAGTGGCTGCGTTCAAAATATGTATTTTCTTCTAGGATAGTCGTGCTGTTACCACCTCCTCACTTCCAAACTTTAGGGTGTCTGCTGTACTGTCAGACTAATGTCAGGAGTTTAGGCATAAAACAGTAGAATGTCATGTTTCCTTATAAGCATTTAACAGGTTTTTAAACCTAACCCTCGTAGTTGTAGTGTTTTTTTATCACTGTCTATCTGAAAAAGGTTAGTGCTTCATGCCTTTCGCGTGTTGGGGGTGGCATTAATTGTATATCGCGCGACTGCGTGTTAGTGTTGCATGCGTCCCCTCAATACCTCTCTCTTTCTATCCTAAGTCCATCTGTCTTTTCATCACGCAGCGTATAGAATGAAATTAATGCTAGTATTAATTTAGGTCATTAATCAGCTTGCGTATCTCAAGGTTTTCTAAGAAATACAGTACACGTTTTATTGTTAGAAAGGCGTGTATGCTGCTATAGGCTTTACTATCAAACGTGAAAACGTTACAATTTTCAGACGAAGTAGAAAAAGGGGGATCTCGAGTACAGTCATTGTGACAGCACTGTTCTTTACCATTCTTCTTTTCTTTTATTGAATTAATGTGTTTGGCTTTACATTTACCTTTTAATTTATATATGTGGATTTAGAATGTTTCACGACATATGTGTAGTCACGTCCAGAGAAGTACATTTTGTACCTTCTATGTGTAGTCACGTTCAGAGAAGTAAATTTTGTACCTTCTATGTGTAGTCACGTCCAGAGAAGTACATTTTGTAACTTCTATGTGTAGTCACGTCCAGAGAAGTACATTTTGTACCTTCTATGTGTAGTCACGTCCAGAGAAGTACATTTTGTACCTTCTATGTGTAGTCACGTCCAGAGAAGTACATTTTGTACCTTCTATGTGTAGTCACGTCCAGAGAAGTACATTTTATACCTTCTATGTGTAGTCATGATAACTTAAATGCAGAGCTATTTAAGACAGACCCAGAGCTAGCAGCAGAACTATTAGAACCACTATTTGCACAAGTCTGGAACACAGGGACACCACCAACAGAGTGGAGAAAAGGAATAATTGTCAAATTGCCCAAGAAGGGAGATCTTGCAGACTGCAATAATTGGAGAGGATCAACTCTTCTCTCAGTTCCCAGCAAAATACTAGGCAGGATAATTATACAGAGAATCTCAAAAGCAGTAGACCACAAACTGAGGAAAGAACAAGCAGGATTTAGAAAGAACAGAAGATGTGTAGATCATATATTTACCCTCAGGAACATTACAGAGCAGTGCTCAAAATGGCAAAGACAGTTGTACATTAATTTCGTTGATTTTGAAAAGGCTTTTGACAGTATACATAGGGACAGTTTATGGAAAATACTGAGGGCTTATGGAATTCCAAGCTGCATAGTGTCAATCATTAAAAGCCTTTATGCCAACTTTACGTGCAGCATTGGGCAGAGCAACCTAACCTTTGAAGTGAAGACAGGAGTACGACAGGGATGCCCCTTATCAACCACTCTATTTTTAACAGTCATAGACTGGGTGATGCGCCAGACAACAGAGGGCAATCCAAGAGGAATAAGATGGACTACATTTTCTACATTGGAAGATCTGGAATATGCAGATGACATTGCACTGCTAGCACATTCACATCAACACATCCAGGAAAAAACTGATAGACTTAATAAGTATAGCCAGCAGGTGGGCTTGAACATCAACCTAAAGAAGACAGAGGTCATGACGCTCAATGTGAGCAACCCTGAGCCCATATCAGTAAGGAATCAGAACTGGAACAGACAGATGTCTTCACATACCTAGGATGCATAGTAACACCAGACGGCGGAGCAAGCAAAGACATCAACAACAGAATGAACAAAGCAAGAACAGCCTTTTTTAGTCTAAACAACATCTGTAAGTCCTCTCAGTACCGCACAAGCACAAAATTAGGATTATATCAGAGCTGCGTGCTTTCTGTGCTTCTCTATGGTGCGGAGAGCTGGAGAGTTACAGAGAAGGAAATGTCGAAATTGTCCTCTTTTCACACAACATGCCTAAGAAAAATTCTCCGAATCTTTTGGCCGAATATCATCACCAACCAAGATCTGCTTACTCGGAGCAAGCAAGAGGACATGCACACCATCATAGCTGGCAGACGCTGGAGCTGGGTTGGCCATGTCCTCAGAAGAGACCCCGATGCCATCACAAGAACAGCTATGCTATGGACCCCTGAAGGAAAACGAAAGAGAGGCCGACCAAAAACAACTTGGCGGAGGACTGTGGAGGCTGAGATGCAAAGAATGAACCAGAGTTGGGGCACTGTACGAAGGATGGCCGCCGACCGAGCAAAGTGGAATCAATTTGTTGTTGCCCTACAAGACGCCACCAGGCGTAATGGCCACTGACTGCTTTGACGGTCGGCGGCTAAGGATCAAAGAAGAAGAAGAATGTGTAGTCACGTCCAGAGAAGTGCATTTTGTACCTTCTATGTGTAGTCACGTTCAGAAAAGTACATTTTGTACCTTTTGTGTGTAGTCACGTCCAGAGTAGTACATTTTGTACCTTCTATGTGTGGTCATTACCAGAGAAGTACATTTTGTACCTTCTTTGTGTAGTCACGTTCAGAGAAGTACATTTTGTACCTTCTATGTGTAGTCACGTCCAGAGAAGTACATTTTGTGCCTTCTATGTTTAGTCACGTCTAGAGAAGTACATTTTGTACCTGCTACGTGTAGTCATTACCAGAGAAGTACATTTTTTAACTCCATAAAAGTCGAATAACGAAGATGAAATGGTACGAACATCTTAAATCTTGTCTATTCGTTAACAAGAATTTTCCGAAAGGGAGTTCTGAAGTTTTAAATTCGTCTTCAATTGAGATAAGGTGGAGAGTTCCTCTGTGTTATGCACACCCAATGCTGTTGTTTGGAAGTTAGTCACGGACACTCAGGAAAAAAGGAACATCTTTCGAAACCACGGAAATGTGGTTTTACAGAAGAGTGTTATGAATATCATGTTTAGCTAATAAGGCGAATGTACGAGCTGTCATGAAAGAGGCCAGGGCGCTTAGGAAGCTTATTAAACACATCAGAAGGAAAAAATCAATGCTTTTCGGGCATGTCGTGAGAAAAGGAAAGTTGGACTACTTTGTGGAAACTAGAAAGATTCATGGTAAAAGAGATAAAAAAGCTACAAAGAGAACAGATACTGAACAATTTAATATCTTGCCATTGAGACAAAACTGAACACAAGGATAAACAAACAGCAATAGGGCAGGACTTTGTGGGGAGACACGATCATACGCCAGTCGGGTGCCTCTTGAAGTAGTAGAAAATTATTTTCTTTTCCTCTTAGTATGTAGTTTGTGTTCTATAGTGAATCAGAAAGCTAATAATATAAGCAAACGTTCTTTTTTATCAATTTGCTTTATATTAGGTCACCATTATATTGTTACTAAATATGTATGTTTTACATCTATCTGCCGAGACCTGAACAGAACAATTACAAAGATCATAATAAGCTATTGTAAAAAAAAGTCAGATTTCATGAGAATATGTGGTATAGGAACATACGAGTCTAACTGCGACTTGTATTAATATATCGGGTTTTCTATTTCATCCATTGTTAACACTGATACTTCTCTGTCTGCTCGGCATATGTTTATCTATTGGGCTATAAGAAGAACGAAGCAATTTAAAAAAAACAAAAATCTTTGATCAAAACAAAAATCTTTGATCACATAATACACTTCAAATGGTGAGACTGGT
Organism: Oreohelix idahoensis; assembly: GCA_024509875.1. Taxonomy (NCBI): domain Eukaryota; kingdom Metazoa; phylum Mollusca; class Gastropoda; order Stylommatophora; family Oreohelicidae; genus Oreohelix; species Oreohelix idahoensis. The sequence goes on from JAMPIV010001368.1 coordinate 226,106, forward strand.
TTAGCGTCAAACGTTAAACTTGTGTGTGTGCGTGTGTGTGTGTGTGTGTGTGTGTGTGTGTGTGTGTGTGGTTGTGTTTTAAGTCACTTTATTTTAATTTCTTTTCTTTTAGTTTTATTTATGTTGGTTTTAAAAAATCTCATTTGGCGCGCAGATGTGTTCAATAAAATGTCTCAGCTCTCAATAAACCAATTAAAAGATAACAGGCTGTAAAGTTATTTTTAAAAACAACAAACAAGACGTTACAGACTTTATTCAGTTGGTTGCTGGTATAGACGAGCAGGATTGAAATAGTATGACTAGTTTCCCAATGTAGAACTGATGACAAGAACAAAACACGTTGCAATAAATAAGAGAAGAGGACAATGGCAATGGATAGGGCACACACTAAGAAACGATGTTGATAGCATTACTAGGCAGTCCTTGTTCTGGAGTTCCCAGGGTAAGACAGTTATGTAGAGACCGAAAACACTTAAAGAAGAGAACTGGATGCAAAAATCAAAGAGATAAAGAAGAGATTAAAAGACCTTGAGCGGATGCCACAGTACAGGACTTGTGTGTTGTTCGTCCATCACGGGTGATGAAGACCACTCTGTTCATCCAATTATTTAGGAATATGTTAGGTTTGTCTATGGGTACGAAGGTGACTGATGAGCCCGATGCTGGCCTGGAAAGATCTCGGACAGTGTGGGCAGGGAACGTTCGCTTCATGTGAAGGTTTTATTACACGGTCTTTTCTAGCTTGTCTCCGCTGTTCTGCTGCTGCTTTTCTGGATGATTCGCATGCCGCTGCACCTTTACGAAAAGATGTGCACCAAGCGGTTCGGTCTTGCGCAGCAGCTTCCCATATGTCAGGGTTTATGTCAAAGGTTTTCAATGAAGTCTTTGTCATAAGAGGTTTAGATGTTACTAAAATATAGGCTATCCTGGACAAATAGATAAGAGACTGGTCTTATAAGTAATACCCCCTTCTCTGAAAAGAGCAAGGGTGTATAGACATCAAAGTGGGGTCAAGCTATGTAAGTTCCCAGAGAATGATGATGATGATGTACTCTGAGTCCCTAACTGCTACCTCTTGTGATCCCACAAAGATTACAGATTGAATGTTTTGTTTTATTTTGACTAATTCGTCTAGGGGAAAATTTGTTATTATAATAGTTATTAATTCCAAACAGAACTTAACTTTAAGAAAATTATTAAACAAGACTGTATGAAATTTATGTACAATTTAATTATCCTGCACCATATTATTTTTTCCGGGCAGGAAAACTCAAAAGAACTGAAATGATATTTACAGGTAAAATTAAATAACTTGGGGAATCTCTCCCATAGTGTTCACAGGGATAAATAATTTCACTTTATGTTCTTCTGTAAACTCAATCTCACTGTCACTATGATGTAGATGTTTATTGTTCTAAGGTATGTCCTTTAGACTGCATCATTAAAGGTATGCTATTTGCTGTCTAGTTTTCAATTTGGATGATTCTATTGGATAAGCTTCAGTGGCCTTGGGTGGTGACTTAACGTTTTGGTTGCTGCTGATAGTCACTTCACAACTCAGGACCACACGATTAGCACATTCTGGAGGAAAATACTGCTGGGTAGGGCTCCTGATATATGCAGAGCTATGTTCTCCAGTAGTCTTCCGTAACAATGGCCAGTGATGTCTTTATGATACTGAACCTGGAATTAAGGATAACCATATTCTATGTAGGTATTTGCTTCAACCCACACATACATATAGGACATCATAGCTTACCCTTTTCAGATAATGCGCTACCAGTTAGCACAGGACATATAATTTCTTTTCTACAATCAGTTCCATGTGATTATTTTTTTCTTTGCTGATTCAATGTAAGGGTCCTTAGCCCATGCTTGGCTTCCGTACGATAATCAGGTTAAGTACAAAACAGCATGTAACATATTGATTACTTCATTCTAACCTTTCCTGTACGCCTATCACATGATCTTTGAACAGTGTGTCACTCCAGAAGAAAATACTAATTTAAATCACTACTAACACTTACTGTCGTAATTTGTTGCCATATTTGCAAACACTATACACATTTTTGTCATTTCGAACATGTCTGCAAAACTACACACATTCATAAATGGGTCAGTATGGCACAACACATTAGTTTCACTTTCCACTTAGCATTAACATATACTCTGGCTATACACAGGTTAATAATTAACAAACTATGCAAATAAATATATCCTTCTTACCCTCAGGCAAATATATTCACACACACACAAGCTGAACTGGCCTTCTACGGGATCTAGAATTGCTCTCAGATCAGAAGGCAAAGACTTGATCGTTCTGTCTTTTAGTTTCTGTCAGCTCGGTGCAGATTTTTGAATCGAATGGCCCAGATCGTACTACCTTGTTACTATTTATAGAACTACATCCGCCCAATTGGAGGCAAAGTCAAAAAGTCTTTCTAGGAATTTTGACTTAGGCGATTCTGAGCTCGCTTGTATAATCTGACTAATTTTAAATATTTTATATTATAGTTATTAGTGGACCGATTTTAATTATCCAAAGTGATAATTAAACGGCCAATTTCTCTCTATCGTTCTATATAGTTTTCCCTTAGTTATTCCTTTGCATATAAATCTGGGTTATTTTAAAGTAATTAAATTTGGCATTACCCTGATATGAAAATATCACTAAAATAAATTTTTCTACTACAATAAAATTTTATCATGATTGAATATTTATGCTTATGTGTTAAGCAATATCAGCGCTATAATTTGAGATATTTCCTTCTGTTTAACTATCTTTAGTTGTTAAGAAATAAAATATCTTCGTTTGGTCAAAAACACAAAATAGCCTCTATTGTCACGTCAACCAAAATTTTCTTATCACTACAAGAAAAGGAAACAATTTGATTGGTTGTTAAATTTGTACTATACTCTTAGATAATTTTTGTTGGGCGGTAACTTTTGACTTGGTTCCTAGACAAATTCAAATACACTAGATACATTTTTGGCGGTAAATTTGACTGGGTTCTTAGACAAATTTCAAATCCTATTGTTAACGTTAGATTCAAATACGATAGCTAGTTTTTGACGCGGGGAATTTGAGCGTGGTGTCATACAGATTTAAAATTTTTACGACAGTCTTAAGCGTGTCCTTGAAGCGCTTCTTTTGGCCACTATGGGAGCGTTTACCCTCCTGCATCTCACAATAAAAGAGTATCTTTGGCAGTCGATGGTCTGGCATGCGGACTACATGACCTGCTCAGCGAATCTGTGACTGCATCAGAATAGTATCGATGCTAGGGATCCCAGCTCTGTCAAGAACGGCGGTATCCGGGATCTTGTCTTGCCATTTGATGTTCATTACCTTTCTGAGACAGACTGTATGGAAGTGGTTTAGCTTCTTTACGTGGCGCCTGTATACAGTCCAAGTTTCACATGCATAAAGCAGCACTGGAAGCACCGCAGCTCTGTACACCTTCAGCTTTGTCTGTAGACTAATGCCGCTTCGATGCCAAACGTTGGTGTATAGTCTGCCAAATGTGCTGCTGGCTTTGGAGATCCTGGTGTTCACCTCATCATCAATGACGATGTTCTGTGATAGTGTGCTACCAAGTTATGTGAATCTGTTCACAACATTCAGTTTCTCACCATTTACCTTGATGATTGGCTCAGTATAAATTGTGCCAGGAGCTGGTTGGTACATGATTTCTGTTTTCTCCGTCTTGATGGTAAGCCCAAAGTTGGAACAGGCTTCGGAGAATCTATCCACACTATTCTGCAGATCAGCCTCTGAGCCAGCACTGAGGGCACAATCGTCAGCAAACAGAAGATCTCTGATGGTGTGTGATTTGACCTTAGTTTTTGCTTGAAGCCTCCTAAGGTTAAACAATTTTCCACCAATACGATATCTGATGTCGATTCCCGTGTCCCCGTCTCTGAAAGCATCAGTCAGCTTAGCAGAAAACATGAAACTGAACAGAGTCGGTGCAAGTACACACCCTTGTTTAACTCCATTTGAGACGGGGAAGGGCTCCAATAGCCTGCATTCCATCAAGCAGTTGCTGCACTACTGTGATAAATTTCTTTGGGCAGCCGTATTTTGCCATGATCTTCCATAGACCGTCTCTACTGACTCTCAGGAAGCCTGCGCCAGAACATTCATGTGCTCCTACAACAGTGGCGTCTGTAGCAATTTGTTTTACATGATGATGATATCAGCCCCGTGCACAACCTCATTTCAGTCGCCTCTTACGACATGCTTGAGGGAGCGGTAGTCTTATACCTTCTTTGTCTCCAGGAATTACACGGGATAAAAGTAACATAAATGTGTTAGTGAGTGAGTGTGTGTGAGAGTATGTGTGAGAATATGAGTGTGTGAGAGAATGTGTGAGAATGTCAGTGTGTGTGAGAGTATGTGTGAGAATGTCAGTGTCTGTGAGAGTATGTGTGAGAATGTCAGTGTGTGTGAGAGTATGTGTGAGAATGTGAGTGTGTGAGAGTATGTGTGAGAATGTCAGTGTGTGTGTGAGAGTATGTGTGAGAATGTCAGTGTGTGTGAGAGTATGTGTGAGAATGTCAGTGTCTGTGAGAGTATGTGTGAGAATGTCAGTGTGTGTGAGAGTATGTGTGAGAATGTGTGTGTGTGAGAGTATGTGTGAGAATGTCAGTGTGTGTGAGAGTATGTGTGAGAATGTGTGCATGTGGATATGTTGTTTCCAGACCACCCACACGCAGAACAAAGAACACAACAATATCCCTAGTTCTACTTGTAACTCTAAATACGTAGTTAAGTTATCTGCGTGTTTGCATTTCTCGTAATGGAGATTACTTGTTGGATAACAACGTTTCGGGAATGCGGATAATGCAATCAGAAATCTCCTAAAGCCTAGCCGTCCTTCTTGCTTCTTGTTTTCATTTGTTGTTTATACCGTTTTCTATGTTTTCATTTTCGGTTGAGTATTTGGGTCAATTAAGTACCTCCCTCACAAACTTTTGTTAACGGAGGATAAAATATTGTCTGAGATTAATCCTAGCTCAGTGTCTCCTCCCAACGTATCATGCTTCTCTCTGAGTATTAATGCCTGCGGCATTGTTAAAGTTTAAGGTCACCCGGTTCAGGGCTTCAAACCGCGGATTAATGGCTAAAATGCACCACATTATTACGTGATTATCACTGCTTTATCTTTAGCGCACCAGCGCCATTTAACACTAAGGTATAAAACATAATACAAACATGAATGCATTTATGGGCGCTACCCGAGGGCGTCGGCGATAACAGGTGAAGTCTAACTTGGCTGGACGGCTTATTACGTAAACACACTTTACAGATGACAAGTCCTTAAGTGTGTGCGTGTGTTGTTTTTGAAAAATGCGAATAAGAATGTTTGACATGATCATCGTTATCATCATCATCACAGTCCTTTTCGTCCCTATCGAACAATGAACCACCATTGCAGGAAGCTTTTACCAAACACTCAGATGCTCGTGCAGCAGTGGTTTCTGTAGCCATTTGTTTAACTTAATGACGTTGCCAGCCTCTTGCACAACCTCATATTAGTTGCCTCGTACGACATGCCTGAGGGAGCAGTAGTCGTCGTATTCTTTCTTTGTCTCATCAGAAACCACCCGGAGACTACACGGGGTCACGTGAACAGTTCCAAAACAAAATGAAGGACAAAAAAAGAGAGACAGAGAAAGAGAGAGAGCGAGAGAGTTAATATAAATTGATTCTATGGACGAGAAGGACGAGAAAGATGCATCATCATGCTCTCTCTCTCTCTCTCTCTCTCTCTCTCTCTCTCTCTCGCTGATAAGGTACTGTGAATGTGTGTAACTGTTATTGTATTTTGTTTATTTTATTATTTAAGTAATATAGTATAAAATACAAGTGAGAATAAATGGATTCAGTACGGAAGACGAGAGAAAGGAAGGGCAGAATGTTGGACGGGTCTGCGTGCCTAATTCTAAATCCTTTGAAAATAAAGTTCGTTCATTCTCTCTCTCTCTCTCTCTCTCTCTCTCTCTCTCTCTCTCTCTCTCTCTCTCTCTCTCTCTCTCTCTCTCTCTCTCTCTATCTCTCTCTCCTCCAAACCAAAGTGCCAAGCGCACATTAACATACATCTATGAAACATGCCGTAGAGATCGTAGTCCTTTGAAAACGTTAGCATGTTTCGACTATTCTTTCACTGCGTGTGTGTCCATCTGCATATTTCTCTACCTCTGTCTGCAGATGATGATGACTATGTATCTCATGTACTGCCTATTTATATTGCTACTAAAGCACAGTTAATATAGTATATATCAAACCTTTCAATTTTAAATCCAAGAGCATGTTTAAAGTATAACCCAATCAATCATTTATATTTTAAATCCGAAAGCACTGTTTATAATACAGCCCAATCAATCATTTCTAAGTTAAATCATACAGCAGTGCATATAGTATAGTCCAATAACTCTTTTCTATTTTAAAACCATGCTTACTTTGCCCTCTTTTTAACCTGATACCTTGCGCCAGTCAAGGTAGCTTGCAGATAAGAGTCCTTGTATTAACATTGAGATCAAATTGTTCCAAATCATCCACATTTTTCTCTTAAATGGGTTTTACTCTGTTATATGCAAAAATGGTCGGAGTGGCTAAGAAGTATTGCGTCCGCCTCGAGCTCTAGAGGTACCGGGTTCGACTCCAGTTATGGGAATATAATTTATGGACTTTTTTTCAGAACCAGTGGTCCTAATGATGTCATACTCCCCCCTGGTCTCCTGGGCAGTGAGATCGGATGCCTAGCCTTCTCGGATAAGGGCGAAAAAAATATATCGTGTGCAAGTTGCGCACGTTGAAAATCCCACGGCAGTTGGAGATCGTAAAGAATAGGCCTAACAGGCCGCTGTCCTGGCGAAAATTTAAAAATTAGAAACCTACCCACCACAAAAATGTTAAAAAGAATGTGTGATTCCTATATACACACATTGGGATTCTCGCCGGTGCTACGGAGTTCGTGCACTGTGCTGAGATCCTCCTTGTGTGATCTAAAAGAGGAGGTCGGAGCACGGATAGAGTAGTCCGTGTGCACTGAAGATAGTCCTTAAAAAAACCAAACCAAACCATATGCAAAAACTCCTATAATTTACACGTGTGGTACCGGGAATCGGAAGGGGAGCAAAGAATAGTAACACTGTAAACTTACCAAACATGTCGTTAAAAGCGACTAAGGGTTGGGCATGAGGGACGGTTACCCCATCCTGTAAAAATAATTTAAACCATAAAAACATCAACAAGCAACATTGGCGGGTCAAATACAGAAATACAGAATATAAGTCAATTCAGCCGTCCAAGACAGAAGAAGGTCCTCTGGAAAGGAGGCTCATGAAGCAACTCCTACAATTTCTTTGTTGACTTTTAATCGCATGCACGAAACTGTTTTTTTTTCCTATGGTATTGTGAATGTTCTTTCCTGCAGACGACTGTAAATATTATCTTCTGTCAATATCAAAACTAAAGTTTGTGTTTTGGATGTAGTCAATTGATATTTATTTTTAAAAATTAGAAATACATTGTTAGGTTTGTTAACAATGTGTTGTTCCTAAAGCTCTTCTGCTGTTCAGTAATTTAGTCATTACTCTGGTTTTCATTTATTACTGTTTGTCCACCATATGTAACTGATACTGTTTTTGAGTCCTTTTGGCGACTTCTTCTCATACCATGATGTCTGTCAATTTGATATTTTCTCTCGTCATCATAGCTTATTCACTTGCTCTTTCCTAGTGTTCGAACTTTCCACTTCTCAGAAGACATCCTCTCAATATTTTTAAACTTAAACAATTAGAAACCTACTCACCACATATATTTGTAGAATGTGTGATTCCTATATACAGACATTGAGATTTTCGCCGGTGTTACGGAGTTCGTGCACTGTGCTGAGATCCTCTTTGTGTGACCTAATGGAGGAGATCGGAGCACTAATGGAGTTGTCCGTGTGTAATGAAGATAGTCATTAAAACCAAACCAAACCAAAGCAAACAAATCCTCTAAATATTGACTAAAAATGTAAAGATTGTTCCCAAAACACAGATACTGCTGTAGGGGAGCGAAGCGTTACAGACTTCACTATACCAAGTCTCAGCTTTATGAGGTTTGAGTGACCGGGTATCTTTCTCGCTGCCTGCCCTAAACTCAGGAACAGAGTCAGACGCCCATTTACTGTTCGGTAGACTTGCTTCGAACCCCTTAAATTTGCATCGAGAAGCAAGCGCTTTAACCAATAAATGTGATTACCTCCTCCTTATGTTTGCAATGATTTGTCTTTATCTCCACCCTCGAGTTGTATGTAATAGTGTGCTTACCCACTGTCGTATTTAAAGTACGACACCATTTGTGCTTGTTAATGTAAACGCTGTTGTTTGTTCAATCAAGAATGTTTATGCCTAATTTTCATGTTCCCAATAAGGACTTTCGTTTTTTTTTTTTTGGTTTTTTTTTTTGGGGGGGGGGGGGGGGGGGGGGGGGGAGAAAGGGGGGGGGGGGGATAAAATACGTATTGATTATCACGTAGTAACCGCCCAACAAAATAAAACTGAATCCCTCTTGTATTTTAACATACTTGTATTTCTATTTATCCGGCGTGTGTTCGTGTGTCCGTGTATATGTATGTGTGTGTGCGCGTGCTTTCTCTTGTAAACGCATACGTAACGTAACAGTATATATCTTTTGTCTCGTGAAACGTCGGCTTATTTTTTAATCAATAATTTGTAATTTTAGCTGTTTTATTAATTTGATTAGAGTTTTTGCGTCGTTTTGGCGAGTCACGACCCGTTCAACTTAGACAATAGGACCGTCTGTTATATTAGGGAGCCTGTCCAAATATTAAAGGACCTTGTGGTCAGGCATAAAAAAAAGAGTGGTTTAGTCGTTTATGCTTGTACAGTTTATTAAGATAATAAATTTGATTTCATTGTGCTACAAGTATCAAGCAAATCTACCTCTAACATTCCGCTCTCCACTTATGCATCAAAGGAATCCATGGGCGTTTGAATATTGACGAAAAAAAAATCAGTTAACATTATTTCGATATCGTTATAACCGTTCCTAATTGTTATGTTTCCAGCCCGAGTGATTTCACAAAATAATTTGGAGCAGCCTTAATATTTTTTTTTCGTATAGACGATATTATATACAGTGAACAAGTAACTAAATTTTTCATGATCCCTTCCGGCAGCCAGACTGGTTTGGACATCCCCTGTGATAATGTAAGGCTCAATCAGATATCACACCCCATGTCTATGCAACTTAGTTAACTATTAAAATTATTAATCATACCATACAACTTAGTGAACTATTTAAATTATTTATCATACCACACAACTTAGTGAACTATTTAAATTATTTATCATACCACTCAACTTAGTGAACTATTTAAATTTTTAATCATACCACACAACTTAGTGAACTATTTAAATTATTTATCATAAGCGAACTATTTAAATTATTTATCATACAACACAACTTAGTTAACTATTTAAATTATTAATCATACCAGACAACTTAGTGAACTATTTAAATTATTAATCATACCACACAACTTAGTGAACTATTTAAATTATTTATCATAAGCGAACTATTTAAATTATTTATCATACAACACAACTCAGTGAACTATTTAAATTATTAATCATACCACACAACTTACATGTCAAAGATATAATGTTAATCATTGAGATTAATTCATTCATTACCGGTTATCTCCAGGAAAAGCACAATACTGCAGCAAATACACCCCAAACCCTCCTGTACTGTGATATCTGTTCAATATCTTTACATGCCTTGTGTATCCTATGTGACGGCTTGACATACACTACCATTAATACGTGTTAAAAACCACATACAATGAGAATAACAACGTTAAAAGTAGTTAAGACATTTGTGCACAAAACACAGTATCATGAAAAGTTCACGGCTTTGAGAGAAGCATTGTAAAGCTGTCTCAGAACAAAACAATAGTAAATGCATGTTTTTGAATGGAACATTTTGTGAAAGTGAGAGTTGCTAATCTGGGTTTTTTTCCGTTGTTAGAGAGAGAGACGTGTGGAAAAAGTCGAAAAGCTGAGAAAGCGTGTGCAGATGTAGATAATTGTACCGTGTGAAAAAAGAAAGCATCGTGTGACAATTGGCGGGGGGAAAAAAGAAGAACTAGTATAATAAGGAGAGACGTGGGCGATAGACAGGCTTTTACAGATTTTTAGGATTCATTTGGCGAGAGTTTTTACAGATTGTGTTAGGTGAACTTCGTCTTTGAGATTATCAAGACAAGTTATTAACTTGACAAGTTTTCAAGTTAGACAAGTTAATTTTTAAGTAGACAAGTTTGTATTTTATTCTATTGGATATATTATTCCTGTGTGTTACGGTGGGATATATTAGAGGATCATGCATGTATACGCGAATGATAGCAGGTGTTCATTCAGGACATTATGGTCAGTACACATAACAAAGCCGGTAGGTGAACAGGTCCACGGGAAAACATGGTTGACATTTAATACATAAAGTCACTTCACAATAGTATCCATCAACACATCAAAAGTACATAGCAATGGATAAGCGTAGTGGATTATCCCTCGTCCGTCAATAAGTTTCAAACGTTAGACATCTTTACGTGGCATATAATATAATAATGATACACTACTCTCATCTTAACTCAATCCTGGCCGTTGTACTAAAGGTTCGGGCAATCTACGAAAACCAAAGTAATGCGGCAGAAGAAATCAGGGCAAACCAAATATTAGTTGCCTCATATCTCAAAGTTACACTTGAAGTAAATTATGGTATGAACTTGTAGATAAGTTCGTGAACCATCTTACACATAGCGTGGCGGCCTCATAAAATCAATAATGCCACAATGGATATATTCATATCACGCTCCATTATCCCGGAGCTCGAAAAATTACATCTCTCTTGGACGCAAACACAAAGACGGAAGCCCAATTAATTAACACACTGAACGCCACGACATGTGACAGAAAACGTCACTAGTTGACCGTCGCTCAACACGGGTGAACGCTTCGCTCACCACGGGTGGACGCTTCGTGCAAACCGTAGTTTGTCTACACGCGAACACAATTCCTCACATATAAATGAAAATGTGCTAGCGTGTAGTAACATGCCACACTATTTTATCTGCATCCCAAATCTATCCTTAACATATCACCTCCTTCGCGGTGTAAAAAAACAAATTTATTTGTTTTGTTTTTTTTCAATTCAAATATTTCCTATGCGGAAATAGCGGCCAAAATTTATTATATCACAAATATTGGGCCACATCGAAAATAATCTAGTCGCAGTCAGTCTGCATAATGTAACTTATCATTAAATAACATGCTAGATGAATTTGTCATCAGTCATAAATAGTCATATGTCCATAAGTAACAAGTCATATACAGTCGATATTCCAATGATGTAAAAAATAATAAACCTATCAAAGAAATAGCATGCATATATGAAAATGGTATGAGATATATAAAATAAAAGAAGGGAAAAAAAATCCAAATCAAGAATTCAAAATGCATGAATAATAAAATATAATAAAATTAGAAGGTTATATCTCCAACTAACAATGCTGTCAAAAATCCTAAAATTAAGCTTAAACGCAATTCACACATGACATGAATCAATGCAGCAATGCGATATGACGTTAATGTAGTTAAAATACATGAATATCTTACCCAAAAAAAAAAGAAAGAAGAGAAAAAAAAATAGTGCAAGAACGCAAGTATAACTTAATTATTCGGCTCTAAGTACCTTTTGTACTTTGGCAAGACAAGTAATGTCCAAAACAAACTTGCAATAATCTAATCCTACTCCTCACTATCCGTGTCAGGACTAGATTTCTGGCATTAATATAGCAATCTTAATTAATGCGAACGAGCATTCCAGAAAATAACATGATATCGTAGTTGGAAATTGTTCGTGTCTGTAAGTAGAATAATACTGTTCAATGTACCGCTAGCTAAAGTGAATAATGATTATCTCCAAGTCGTGTAAATCACAAATGTTAATGTGGATGGTTTGGACATCAATTTAGTGTTCATGTATTCATCGTCATTTGTCATAGTGACTAGCAGTGGATAAACACCATGGCTTCACACATGTATAATATAAAGTCAGTTAACTAAATCAATATGAAACCTTAAGTTCGAGCTGTGGGCATCTCGATAAAGCATCTGCGACCACATTTGCAGACCCTGATATTGCCTCGATTTCATACTGAAAAGGTTGAAGCAGGATGGCGAACCGGGCTAGCTTTGGGTTCTTGTGATTCGCCTTCTTCAATGAGGAAAGGGATTTCTGGTCTGACTGTATGATGAAAGGGGCGCCCAACAAATACCGCTCCAGCTTGACTACCGCCCAGATAACAGCCAGCAGCTCCCTTTCTATAACTGGGTACTTCCTTTCTGCATCATTGAGCTTTCTGGATGTGTAGAGGGTTGGATGTAATCTTCCCTCGAACTCTTGCATCAGTGATGCGCCAATACCTTTTGAACTAGCATCTGTGCGGAGATAATAAGTCAGATTTGTATCTGGTAACCTCAAAATAGGTGGTACAGTCTGCCAAAAAAAATATTTTGAACATAATTTTAACGCAGCCTGGCACTCTGGTGTCCAGTGCACGTGGTTCGGTAAGCCATTTTTAAGCAAGGCAGAGAGGTCTGCAGTGATTGAAGAGCCAAGTCCGGTATAAATTTACTATAATACTGAATCAAGCCGAGAAGAAGACTACGAACTAGGTATTTAGCATGGACAATCTTAGATTTTTGAAATACATTTGTGGCAACGGTTTAAGACGAAACCGAGACCCACCTTATTTCAAGAGATAAATGACTTGCGCACTATGACACAAAGGCAATAAAGTATGTGGTTGAAGGGCTTGGCTGGGGTTAAGTGGGGAGTTGCACGTTCCAGGAGAATTTAAACCTAAGAAGTGTTTTCCGCCCAAGTGTTACTAGAATAGACAGATTGGGGGGGACATCTGCGTTGGGGGGAGCTAGGAGTGTCTTATTCATTTGGATCGTATTGGTTTTCACTGATCATTTCAATTGGATTTGATAAAAGGCGTTGTGAGACAGAAATAATATATGCTTGCACTTTGATATAGACGCAGCCTCAGGCAAGGGACTGGTTTTGTCCGTGTACACTAGGATCAATTGCTAGTGCAGTGCCTCTGCCTTCGCTCCGAGATGAGAAGAAGTACCTAATTCGATTTTCATTTAAGTGAGTAAGGGAAAGGTGGCACTACTAGGCAATTGTTCGTGTCAAAATCTACGAAGAGACTTTCCATGTGCATCTAGTGATTAACTTCATCTATCCGATTTTTTTGCCGAAGTGGAACATGCGTCCGATAGTGAATAGCGGCGGTATCAGATCAGATTGAGCGTATACGATATACGAGAAGAAAGAACGATGAACACATAGAAGAGTAAATGAGCACAGTTATAATATCGTATATAATTCGTTTAGCAGCAATCTTATTAAACAACCAACGGAATATTTCTTCATGTAGTTCCAAAACACCGAGTGTTCTAATCAAAAAAAACAACCTATTTCTAACATGAGTCTCAAGTTGGTTCGGATGTGCTTTTTGTTTTTTTTCGATTTGGTTTTTTTTTTATAATACAGTTCGATGTCCTTGGGTTAGGAAGCCGATCATCTGTCAAGTAGATGAGTGTGAATTGTACATGAATAACTTGACATATCTCTAGGGAAACAGCATTCGAGTGTCGGGGAACTAGAGGGGAACCATTGCTTATTATTTGGGATATGATATAAGACCAGTGCATGAAAGTTATCACGTGTGTTGAATGAATGAGGAAAACCCCAGTGTTTATCCACATGGAACCAGTGTGGATTGATCGCCTCAACTGAGGATAACGGTTAATTGTGGTTCTAGCGCAAGTTTCTTTGATTCAACGGGAATACACATTAGGTCTGTCCTATTGAATATCAATGTAAACAAAATTATGACCGTAAGTGCAGGCATATTAGCAGTTCTGAAGTGTTGATTGAGATTTCTATCCTTAAGTACAGTGGCTGCTACTTATAGACGTTTTGACTCCTTTAGTAAAAGAAAGACACTTCAGTTCCTTCTCTTTTTGTTGAAATTCCTTAGAAGCAATGATACTCGTTGAACTCAAATATTTAACACTGGAGGGCCAGGAATAAGCCATTATGTTGAGGTAGTGTCTGCACATTTAATGTCATAGTTATTTCTCATATTCTATGTATGTCATGCATGTAACGAGAATTATATCGGGAGAGGGAGGAATTGGGCGTAGACGACAGTGACTGTAATGGAATTTATATCGTCATTTTCTTCAACATAATTAAGCGGTAGTGTGGGGGGACCTACCAATATTCCGCAAAGACAAATCTTGCTCATTAGGGCAATAAAAACATTGAAGTGCATCGCTAGTTGTGGAGGCAACATGGATGACACTTTGTCATATCTTATTAAACCAAGAACTCCGATACAAGTGGAACTGAAAATCGGACAGATGTCGTTCCTATATATGTGAATTATAGCGAGACCGATGAGGGGAGAATCTTTTTCTCATCATACGGACAAACGCGTTTGCCGGGGCGTTCATAAGTCCGAAAGGCATTACGTTTCACTGATAAAGCAATTCCCTGGTGGAGTGTAGCAAAGGCAGTGAATGGATTAGCACTGTCAGTCAAGGGAACTTGCCAGTATCCCTTGGTAAGGTCAATTTTCGTAAAGAAAAGAGACTTGGCGAGACGAGACAAAAGATTTTCAAGTAGGGGTAAGGGTTCAGCATCGAAGACTGTGATGTTATTCAGCTTCCGGTAATCTACACACAATCTGATATTTTTGTCTTTCTTACGAACGATGACCATAGGTGATGAGTAAGGGGCATTGGAAGGTTCTATAATTCCTAAATTAAGCATTTGTTTTAATTCTTCTTCAACCTGGGGCTGGTAGTGAATAGGGACAGGATAGGGGCGTAGACGAATTGGTCGATCATCTGTAAGGACAATGTCATGCGAAATAACTGATGTACGACCTGGGATGTCTGTGAGGACATCTGGAAAAGATTCTAGAAGACTAGAGACTTGGGAATGTTGTTCAGAAGACAAAGCTGGACAAATAGCGACATCCTTCCATGTCTCAGTCGATTGAAGAGGAAAGACAGGTAAGTTCATGGGAATATCCGGAAAAGAGGATTCTTCCTCCTGAATTACCGATAGCGCAGAGTAGTGAGTAGCAGGCCTAGGGTGCTCATCAACTGCTTGAAAGATGGCTTGAAGATGTTCCGGTCTAGTGTGGAATTCTTTAAGCATGTTTATGTGAAAGGTCTTCCTTTTCCCTTTTATATCTAAGATGTAGTTAACATCAGAAATGCGGCGACAACACTGCCGGAGGTTAACGACGTATTCATACGATGACTGGATGTCCTGAGTCATCTCTGAGTCTATGAGTAGGTCCTTAATAAGTGACATGGGACCTCGAGGTTGAGCTCCAAACACAAGCTCAAAAGGCGAGAAACCGGTCTGTTCATTTGCTACCTCACGGTATGCGAACAGTACGGCGGGTAAAACCCTGTCCCAATCTTGAGAATATTTCACTGTAACCTTTCCTAATAACTGCTTTAACGTCCGGTTAAGACGTTCCACCTTGCCATTGCTCATCGCATGGTAAACACTACTGAGAGACCTGTCGATATTGAGGCGTTTCATAACAGCAGTCATAGTGTCAGATACAAATTGGGTACCTCGATCTGAAAGAAGTTTTCGGGGAAATCCAAGTCTAGAAAAAATCAAGAAGAGGGCATCAGCAACGTCATTAGTGGTGATGTTCTTAAGAGGAATGGCCTCGGGCCATCGAGTGCACATGTCGATACATGTGAGCACATACCTGTGTCCCCTAGCGGACATAACAGGTAAAGGACCGATAATATCAACGGCCATTTTCTCAAAGGGGCGTACAGGTATATCACACGCCTGAATTGGGGCCGTATGATAGGCTCCTCTTGATTTTACCTCTTGACAAATAACGCAAGAGCGACAATATATGGAGGTGTCTCTGGAAATTCCCGGCCAAAAGAAAGAGGACAAAACTCGGGAACGCGATCTAGAGTAGCCAATATGGCCAGCACAGTGAGAATCATGTGCATGTTGTAAAATGTACAGACGAAGTTTTTGGGGAACCATTACCTGATGTCTGATTAAAGATGAATCTTTAAAATTCCTAACCAATACATCATTTTTAATTGTGTACCACTGTTTTGGTGACAAACTATCTTCAACGTAATCATTATCTTTAACTAATCTAAAGAATTTCTTCAAAGAGTTGTCTTCTCTTTGAAGTTTGATAAAGGATTGTTTGTCTATATCAGAGTGAACGTGAAAATTGTCCTGAGTTTCAGGATCGGTATCATCATTTTCCTTTGGTGCCTTGGCCTGGGCACGCGTAGTAACTGCAGCAGCAGTTGATAAATTTTGACGTTCCCATTGATCAATTTGTTCGGGTGAGCAATCATTGCTGCCGTGTATCCGGCCAAGTGTGACATCCCTATTGGACTTCTTAACAAACACACTTTAACCTTGCCTGTAAAAAATGGTGAGTGAATATCCACCACGGCTGTGGGATAAAATTCCACTGTCCCGCCAAAAGTTACACATTTAACAAAGTCACCCGTTGCATGAGACGGATGTACTAATGACTGTCTCACTCCGACAGTCGTGCAACCAGAATCACAGAGTACTGTAACTTGAGTGCCATTCAATAAGCCTCTATGAAGCTGTAGTGCCCCTGTGCCATCATGTGCTGATGAAGCAGTAACTGCTGGGAGCGGATGACCACATTTAACAAGGAAGTCACATTAGACTGGAATAGAGTTTGGCAATCTGGACACTGTGAAGCAGTATCAAAGTCAAACGAACAACATGAAGCTGCTTGATTAACAACATTGTTGTCCTGCGCGTTCTCAGGTGTAGCAGCAGTATGTGCTGAGTTGGCATGGTAGTTCGAATATGCATTTTTCTAGAGCGTGATCGATGTCTCTGATTGTAAAAAGAGTTATTTTGACTCCTGTCATTATTTCCTTTGTTCCTATTGTTGTTTCCTTGATTTCTATAGTCTTGTGACCTATTACGATGTGAGAAATTTTGGTTATTAGGTTCCCAGTTATTCCAATTCTTATTATAGTTACCAAAATTATCCTTCCTTCCCTCTCCTGAGTTTTGTTGGAAATTACCTCCGTTTTGGGGTGCATAGTTCCCATATGGTTGTCTACCTCTATATGGTTGTGAGTTATTGAATTTACTTGGTTTGAAATTCCCATCAAAACTGTGGGATCTTTGTCTATAATTGTTGTGGTTCCAAGTTTTAGCTGCGGCAACAGGTAAAGCTTCCTTAATATGGTTGTTACTGACACAAACTCCCGGATGTGCATTACAATATTGCCTACATAATTCCTCCATTGAACTCAAACTCGACGGCTTCCTTTCCTGTAGATATTCTCGCAGTGGTCTGCTTACAGAAGACAAGACTTTGTCTCGCAATAACAAGTCCTTAAGGCCCTCATAATTCTCTTCAATGCCGGAAAGTTGTATCCATCTATTAAATGTTAGTCGAGTTGCAGCTACAAACTGTGTAAAATCTTTACCAGTTTCAGGAATCATATGTTTGAACTTCATACGATAATCTTCAGCGTCTAACTGATGAAGTTTTAATAATAATATTTTAGCAGCATCATAATTGCGTCTATTCGGCCCGTCCAATTGGCACAGAGCCGTTAAGGATTCACCAGTCATTAAATCCATCAATCTTGTACACCAATGAGACCTATCAAGATTATTTTCTTCACAAACATTTTCATAGCGTTGTAAGAAGGACGAAATGTCGTCTATTTCTGGCTTAAACACAGGCAAACGAAATTTAACAAACCCGCTATCGTGGTTGCTAGAGGAACCTCTATGTTCAGAGTCATCATTTTGTCTACTCTGATGTTGCACTTTTTATTCTTCAATACGTAAAGTCGCCATTTTTTCTTCATGTGCAAGTTTTGCTGCTTCAGCAGCTTGTTGCAACTTTTTCTCTTCATGTGCAAGTTTTTTTTCTTGTTGTTATGCAATTCTTTTGTTCTCTTCTGCAAGTAGCTCTGCTTTTCTGAGCTCTCGCTCCTCATACCGCGCATCTCTTTGTCTCTTATTCTCTAGGGCTTCTTGATTTTCTTTGGAATTGAATTCCGCTTTGGCAAAGTCCATTAATTCCTTCGCCTTGTAACTATATTCTTGGCCCATAGTAATAAATTCCTGATACTCCATTATTTACTTTTTCTGTATTTTACTATCAATATTATATATTATGTAATAAATGTATCTCACTTAATCCGTCTATATCAATTCGCTAGCTTTGTGCTTTGCAATATTATCAATGTAAATAGATTCTTAATATTATTAATCAATAATAAAATAGTATGGCAGATCAACAGTAGTAAAGATACGAGGAAAACGAGAAAGAGAGGAGAAAAAATGTAATGTACAAGAATAGAATTGATGGAACTAAACAAGAAGACTTGTACAAGTGATCAAGACAATGTAATAACAGCGGCACGTAAACGAAAAAGAATGCAAATGAGAAACTTTAAAAAAATCCAATAAATCACACAGACTTACTGCTAAGAAAACAGGACAGGACCTGTAACAATATATATAAATGTAAACAAGTGATATAAGGTTAGACTAGCATTACGAACAGAATGGTTGTCAACTAAGGAGAAGAGAAAAACAAAACCAACACACAAAAGACTGACAACTAGAAAGACGGAGCAGCACAGCTAAACCAATTAGATCACACTAAACAAGCAGTGAACCAAACGTCGGTGAGTAAACTCAGGCCGGAAATTTCCCTGCATGAGAATTGTAAGCAAAACCTATAGAAATATCTGCTGAGCGGTCATTTTATAATGACATGTGTCGCTAACAACAGATTTGTACAAAGACATAGAACAAGAAAACGAATAACACAGATGTAACAAAAAGGCTTACACCACGGCAAAGATACAAGAGTGTATTAACAGGCACTTATCTTATCGCAATCCGACCAGATGCAAGTCCGGAAAAAGGCGTCAACACTGGAACAACATTGTCCCTCAATACAAGTGAAGCACAGATGAAAAATTGTAAACAAGTAGACGGTCGCAGTCAGATGGGCATCATGAACTGTGTAAGTCTTGAAACGTTGTGTTGACTTGGTACAAAAAAACTTGACATCGCCGTGGCAGGACTTGAAACTTGAAAGAATCTTACAAACGTTGTGATGTAGACTGGAACACGTAATAAACTTGCAAACTGTTTGGCTTGAAATTGTAATCTTGAACGTTACAGCGAACAATAGGACATTGAAACTGGAACATTGGATATGCGCAAAAGCAAAGTTCTTTATCCAACTGGACCCGCTGGCAATGACTGAGTTCATGAGGTGGTGTGTATACAATACCACGCTAAACAGAGGTGACGATCGAATATACAGATTAAATGGCAGCTGTAGATTTGCAAAGTACGAAGTTATACTTGCTTATGTGAATTTGAAAACCATGCCCTGATGAAAGTATCGATCCAAAACCATACAGGCCCACCAAATTATATGGTGTTACGGTGGGATATATTAGAGGATCATGCATGTATACGCGAATGATAGCAGGTGTTCATTCAGGACATTATGGTCAGTACACATAACAAAGCCGGTAGGTGAACACGTCCACGGGAAAACATGGTTAACATTTAATACATAAAGTCACTTCACAATAGTATCCATCAACACATCAAAAGTACATAGCAATGGATAAGCGTAGTGGATTATCCCTCGTCCGTCAATAAGTTTCAAACGTTAGACATCTTTACGTGGCATATAATATAATAATGATACACTACTCTCATCTCCACTCAATCCTGGCCGTTGTACTAAAGGTTCGGGCAATCCACGAAAACCAAAGTAATGCGACAGAAGAAATCAGGGCAAACCAAATATTAGTTGCCTCATATCTCAAAGTTACACTTGAAGTAAATTATGGTATGAACTTGTAGATAAGTTCGTGAACCATCTTACACATAACGTGGCGGCCTCATAAAATCAATAATGCCACAATGGATATATTCATATCACGCTCCATTATCCCGGAGCTCAAAAAATTACATCTCTCTTGGACGCAAACACAAAGACGGAAGCCCAATTAATTAACACACTGAACGCCACGACATGTGACAGAAAACGTCACTAGTTGACCGTCGCTCAACACGGGTGAACGCTTCGCTCACCACGGGTGGACACTTCGTGCAAACCGTAGTTTGTCTACACGCGAACACAATTCCTCACATATAAATGGAAATGTGCTAGCGTGTAGTAACATGCCACACTATTTTATCTGCATCCCAAATCTATCCTTAACACTGTGGATATACACTTTCATTTTGGATACTCACTATTTTGTGTAAGCGTAAGAAATAAGTACTTCACCATTGTGTCAATAACATTGCTGTTCTAATGACGTTAATAAACTATATTTTATTTTTCTACATTGCTGAGTTTTCTTTGGAATATTACAGTGGATTACTTTGACAAACCATTATACGAGGTATTGCTTCTCACTAAACCAAAAAGGGTACGAACGAACTTTGGGAAGAAAAATAAACTAAGGTCAAGAATTTCCATCTCAGGCGAAAGGCCTGTAACGACTTGAACAGAAACGTATTGAAGAATTAGCTCTCGTCAAAATATTTACCTGCGCACAACACAATTAATTGAACTGACCCCGGCCACACACGTATTATATTGGCGCCGTGACCAGCCCTTTTCTTTAGTGAAAGCATACTATAAACATTGACGCCGCGACCAGCCCTTTTCGTTTGTGAAAGCATACTCATTTTGGCCAGCGAACAGCCACTTTTTTTTAGTGATAGCAGACAGCCCTAATCATTAATCACTATCATGGACCCACAAACGTTGCAACAGCAGCTTGATAAGCAACAATTACTGCTACAACAGCAACAACAACAACATTTAATAAATATACAGCAACAGCAACAATCAGCTCTACCAAGTCACACACCCCTTCCAGACGACGCAGAGCCAGCTATGATTGCTCTACAGAAAATTACTGAAACTTTGGGTAATGTAGACCATTTCGCCAAGTACCAACAGGTCCGAACTGTCGTAACTCCATTTTCTGGAGATGCTAAGTCTTTCAGGAAATGGGTAGTGGACATTGACAAATTTGCTTCTCTTATAAACGCTGCATGTGATGAGGACCGCAAAAGAATAGCTTACCTTTCTTCGGATTCTTTGGTGACCGATTTTCTCCGTCGTAGATCTAAAACATATCCCAATGAGACCTTTGATTCACTGAGGAAAGAGCTTGTTCAACGCTTTAGTGAAATAACCGATGGACAACATGCTTGGACTTTACTTCGCAAAATACACCATTGACTGGCCAACAGACCCGGTTACACTAACTTCATATTGATGCCGTGACCAAGCCCGGTCACACCTATTCATGTCTATATCTAATTCTCTTCTGCGTGTATTTTAGGCCTCCCCTATTTTTCATACCCTGGGGATTCCAGAAGAAGGACTGCCTCGTAATGCTGTCAATTAGTTTTCTCAGTGTGTGAGAACTATCTAACGCCAGGGTTTTCGTCTCAAGTAGCACAGAATAGTAACAATGGAACATACCAGACATGTTGTAGAAGGCGACCTAGAAGGACTCTGTACCGGCCGGTATAAATCTGAAACCAAAAAAAAAAAAAAAAATTTACGAAATATGAACAAATCATACAAACCAAGTAATTAAGATAATTCATCGAGACTATATTAATATAACTTTTTATACCCTTCAACACTGTTGTAGTTTTACTGAAAAAATATAAAGAAAATTAGCTAACTTTGTAATAGACTGAATCTGATTATTCATATGTATTATTTCATCACATTCATTATTAATTGAACAATTTTATAAAGTGTGTATGCATAGTCCTACAGGACTAGAATGGAACCAGGCCAGAAAGAAGACAGCCGATAGGATAGTATGGCGCTCTCTCTTCCAAACCTCTTACAACAATGAAAAAACCACTGTAAACTTGCCTTAGCAGCTTAATCTATCACCTCCAAACATGAAGGTGTGAATTACAACAAAAAGCTTACCTACTTAGTCGTTCCCATTCTACCGTGAGGTGTAGATGTGCAACAAAAAGCACTGCTATGAATATCGCTCACCTGGAGTGAACTGCCCAGGAAGGAAGGCTTTCAAAGGTCTATGCTCTAGTACACCTCACGGTAGAAGAGGTAGGACTAAGTAAGTACGTGTAGGCCTACATTGTTTGAACTAGACAATCCCTAATGACGCTTGAGTAAGAGGCTTGTTGCAACACATCAAAATGTTGGTCCTGCTAACTCGTTACATTAGCGCTAATTGCCCCTCTGTGTAACATAATCTCTATTGTATTACTGGACAACTTTTTCATACATTATCCTTTAACTATGTCTCTGCAGGTCATAATCTTGGTTCAGCCTGCAGTCGCAGACACCACCTCTAATTACAGTGTCCAAGACTCTGGTAAGTGAGCTAAAAATAAACTGTATCTACAAATGGCATCAAGTTTAAGAGCTTCGACCTAGAGGTCGGTGATTACGCTGCCTCCTATCAATATTTGTTGTTATCATTTATGCCCCTCATTTTAAAAAAAAGTTTATCTATAAAGTAATACTATTTATATGAAAGTAAGCTGTAGTGTCAACACAAACAACAACAACGCCTTTAGACCTTAACCACTGAAAACAGGTGACCTCACGTGAAAACCATGCATCAAGACTTCGTGACTAGGAACAAGGGCAGAGTCCTCATTTTATCTTCATGATCATCATCATTATTATCATCAATACTTTCCTTTGTGTTCCTTAAGGAGCATGGAGCTACCACTGCAGCTGGTCCCCTAAGGAAGCCCGGCACACAACAGTCACATGCTCTTGCCGTTGTGGTTTCTATGCCAATATGTTTTACATGATGAGGTTGCCCGTCCCACGCGCAACCTGTTATAATGTAAAGGTGCGAAAATATCATTTTATCATATGAAAGTGATTCAACGGGCTGATCACCCGTTTGCCAGTCACTTCGATTACGGAAACAACAGCAAATGGATTGATTTGCCGTTGCCCTAAAGACGCCATTAGGCGTGATGGGAAACAATGGCAAAGCAATCTGCTGTTGCCCTAAGACGCCACTAGGCGTAATGGCCATTGACTGCTTCGACGGTCGGTGGCTAAGGACAGAAGAAGAAGAAGAAGATATGAAAGTGAAAAGAAGGATTACGAATAAATATATTAATAAATTCAATGCTGGCCACGAAGCTGCTATATTATATGCTTAAAAGCCTAAAGAACTTTACAACAGGAAATCTTGAAGCAAAAAGGACAAAGGATGATATGGAGAGAATATATTGGATGTTCTACAAATATTGTCACCATTTTCGCTCTTTACATAACAAGGGAGACAAAACTGCTGCCCCCACCCCCAGGAAGTCTGAACCAAAGTATTCACGTGCTCTTGTAGTCATGGTTTCTGTAGTAATATTGTTTTACATGATGAGGTTGCCAGCCCCTTGCACGACCTGATATTAATATTCCTTTACGACATGCTTGAGAGATCAGTAGCCCTATTGTTTCTTTGTCTCCCCAGAAACATTTGTAAACTACACGAGACTTATAACAATATCACGCGGTGGACATTTAACATGAGAACCAACAAAGAACGCTAGAGAACAGAAGTTGCATGGATAAGTGATCGCCTAAGTAATCCAGCACAACTCTGGACGAAAATATTCAACACTAATAGTGTGAACGGTGGTTTGGTTTTGATGGAGCGAAAGAGTGTGGAAAAATGGTTTGGGAAATATAAATAAGTTTAGTTACAGATTATTTGTCATTGTTGCAGGGAGATAAGATGAGTGAAGTTAGGCTTTGTCATAAGGGAGGAAACTCCACATATTTCGGTTGATGGATAAAAGTGCTGGATTATGGTTAAGTAGATTTAGTGGGTCAGCAATTATGGTGTAGAAAATTAGCATATGACGAGTTTGTAGTAAGCCTTAAAGAAGAGGGTACGCTGTTCAGATAAAACATTCAAAGGGGGATCATGTAAGATTTATGTCCCTTGCGGATTTGAGTGAGTTGGAAAAAAAAGTACGCACGGGAAAGTTGAGATGCGTGAACACAGTTTAGGGGGAACAAAGAAAAATGAGAACGGGGTTGTTTAGAGCAGTCGGGTTTGAGACGCGCTATGCGTAGGAAGGAAAAAGGGTTTTCTCCCAAGTGTTAAAGTTAGACTTGAGAAACGCGCTCAGCGTAATAGATGTGTGAGAAAACATACTCAGTCTTAGATGATTAGCAAGAATTATGCTGTGAGAAATAGAGTGTATAGAAAACGCTCAGTACATTATGTACCATAAATTTGGTGTACGGCAGTATTTTATTGTGATAGTATTTTATTCTGAGGACATGATAGATGTGAAAGAAAAGAAAGTGTATTTCGTTTGAGAACAAACCCAGGTACGTTGAACACTTTTATATATCAGTAACATGTGTAGCTCAGCAGACCAGGTCTGAGTAGAGAAGAATAATAGACGAAAATCTTGGCAAAATGACAGCCCTGGCGGTAAGGCCAGTTTTCTCTCAGTGAGATATACCAAGAGACATATGAAAAGAAAAACATAAATAAAATAAACAGTCAGTACAGAAGAGAGACAAGAAGTTTCTACCTGAAGAATTAAATGACATTGTGATAGCTGAAATAAGCAAATAGTAAGAAGACAAGAAATTGCAGTTTTGAATATTGAATACTTTTGTTGTTGAAGAAGCTGTCGTTATGAAAGACTGCTAACCTTGTTAATAAAGTTCGACGTTTGATATCTTCACTGCTATTACTCGGGTGAATTCGTTTGAATCAACAGAGAGCATGAGAAAATATTTTTGTCAGTCTGAGAGAAGGAAGTTTGTCACATTTACCTTACTATATACTATCTACTGAAAGGGCAGTGGTCCGAGCCTTCTAATACGATCCACGGCCACAATAGCAAAAGTGTATCATTGTCAATAGAGTGCCCATCGCCCTACGCACCCGCGAGTAACCTGTACCTGCTAAACGTGAAATAATTGTTAACTTTATTTTGTTGTTGTTCGGCAACCGGTTTAACTATCATCATTGAGAGGCGCATATATTCTTTTGTTTATCTTATTAAAAACCGTAACTGAGCTCTGTATAAATTTATTGTGCTCTATTCTCAGTGGCTTATTTCATTTTAACAAAAATGTATGCCTCCTTGTTTGGCTGTAGTGACAAAAGTAGGGAAACGATTACATTTCGTAGGACTTTCAAATACTGTTACTAGTCACAATTGTTGCCTTGCCTGTTAGTTTGCCTGCCTTACAGCAATCCGCAAGATAACATTTATGTCACTTCTTGGATGCATGCAAGCAGATAAAGGTTTGGCTCAAGTTTAAACACTATTAAAGCTTTTTATTCGTCATTAAAAATGTTTACTAAGAGAGCTGAGACAAAGACGAATGAATCCTCTAATTATTCCCTATCATGCACACATTATGAGCACAGATCACGAGGCTGGCGCGAGCATCTGTTTGCTCTCTAACATACTCAGTGTATACAACGGTTGAAAAAACAATTAGTTATTACTGCTTTATTAGCCAGACTGCTTTTACTGAAACGAAGATACATTTCATGTGTATTTGCACGAGCGCACGTTTCTTATCTTATTTGCATCTATAACGTATAAATGAACAAGAATATAAATAATTTTAATATAGACGAAGAAGCTACAAATCACACTAAATGCAACATTGTGTACATTGGTTCTTAATTTGCAGTGTCTGCTACGCATAATTCGACTTTAATTGTAGCTGTGGTGGTATGTTTTCAAGTAAGCTTTAGATAGTTGTCTTATAAATAATGCATGGCAAATAATAATAAAAATGTACAACTGGCTTATTTTAGAATGTTTCGACACTTATAAACAAACAAACAAACAAACAGACATACTTTAAGATAGATGGACAGACAAGTATGTAGACATATACGTAGGTAGAGAACAGATAGACATGTAGGTAGACATACGTATAGTCAAGTAAATAGAATGCAGACAGACAAGATTGTAGACAGGCAGGTATGTAGGTAGACACAATTAGGTATACAGGCAGAAAAGTAGGTATACAGACAGAGAGGCAGACAGGTAAGAATACAGACAGACAGGTAGGTACACAAACAGACAAGCAAGTACACGGACGAACAGACAAGTATGTACACAGTCAGACAGACGAGTAGGTAGACAGACAGACAGGTAGGTAGACAGATTGACAGTCAAGTAGGTACACAAACTGACAATCAAATACGTACACAGACTGACAGCAAAGAACGTAAACAGACTGACAGTCAAGTAGGCAGACAGACGGACAGTCAAGTAAGGACACAGAATTTAGAGACACGGTAATAATGGATAACGTTTAGGATTAGGAACTCTAAACCCTAACTTTAATACTAACCCTAAAGAACTTATTAGATGGCATCGATGAACACATCCCACTATTTTTCATTTCAACCCGTTCTATACTACGGAAACACCTATCGAATAACACATCCCACTATTTTTCATTTCAACCCGTTCTATACTACGGAAACACCTATCGAAGAACACATCCCACTATTTTTCATTTCAATCCTTCTATTCTACGGAAACACCTTTTTATGAAAGATTGTTGCTTTTTAGCTCGTTCATTTTCGTGTACTGAAAATGTTTCAGAGCCATACAATAAGAATTTCAGTGTATTAATGTTGGATATATTCTAGACTTTACTTAAAACATAGTCGTCTGTTGCTTTCATTGAATTGATGTCAGAGCAAGTATCACATCTGTAACATGTATGTAGGCCAGGGCATTTTCTTCTCATTGTTGAGTCAGGTGGGCGATCTCCAAGTTCAGTCCATGTTCCGCTGAGTGCGGAGGAGGTGTGCAAGTGCGCACTGTTCGTTGCATACGCAGTGAACATCAGCATGGACGAGATAAAGATGCGGAGGTTCCAGAGAGCTTATGCCCCCGTCCGACCCTTCCTGTGACACAGTCCTGCAATGACCACGCGTGTACAGGATACTGGGCTAAGGGAGAATGGTCAGAGGTAAGTCAGGGCAGTACACACTCATTACATTTGTTCAGAGGTGAGACGGGCCAAGACTTACTAACTTTTGTGACGCAATAAGACAGGACTTTTAACGCGTTAAGAGAAAAAAACATGACACGATTCATTAACTTTTGTTAAGAGGTTAAACGGGATGTTACTCACTAACTAACTTTTGTAAAACGGACACGACTCACTAACGTTTGTTAAGAGTTAAAACTATACAATTAACTTTTATTCAGTGGGTAAGACAGGCCATGACTTATTCATGTTTGCTCAGAGGTAAGACTTTCTAACTAGCGGCTTGTGACGAAGTAAGACGTGATTATTAACTTTTGTTCAGCTGCAAAACGGGACACGACTCACTAACATTTGTCAAGAGTTAAAACTGTACAGTACTGACTCGTTAACGTTTGTTCAGAGGTAATACGGGGCATGACTTACTAACGTTTGTTCACAGGTAAGACGGGACATGACTTACTAATGTTTGTTCACAGGTAAGACAAGACATGACTTACTAACGTTTGTTCACAGGTAAGACGGAATATGACTTACTAACGTTTGTTCACAGGTAAGACGGAATATGACTTATTAACGTTTGTTCACAGGTAAGGCAGGACATGACTTACTAACGTGGGCTCACAGGTAAGACGGAATATGACTTACTAACGTTTGTTCACAGGTAAGACAGGACATGACTTACTAACTGTAGCGAAATTGTAAATACGCTGCTTGATTATTAATAGAAAGAAGGGGAAGTGTGCCAGCCATTCAAAAGACACGAGGGCTGCTGCCGATCGACATTGTTATGGCGTTTGAATGAAGTGTGTAAATTCTAAGATGGATTTGTGTATCATATAAGCTAATGCAGTGACAGAAAGTGATGGAAGTTATTTCATTTTTCGAAGGATAACTCCAACTCTAAGCATGCCTAAGGAATAGTGGATGGAAGGATTACTTTTGGAGAAATGTGCAAGTGAATGCGTCAATATAACGAACGCTGCCGTGTTGATCATCTTTAAAAATTGGTTTTAAATTGAAATCAGAATCAATTATAGAAAACTACATATAGAAAGAAAACAGAATTCTGGGGAATGGAAGGAGATAAATCAAAAAGTCATGGATAACCAGGTTAAGATGCACGAAACACAGCTCACACACTCTCACTCGAAACTGCTAAAGACACGGGCTGAGACTAAGTTACAAAACCTTGGCCTCCGATACGCTCGCGCTCGGCCTATAAAAAGGAGCAGCGAATTTTTAAAAATACACATGCACAGCATAAGTCAGAAGGACAGGAGGATAGAGAGAAGATAGTCAAGGCTGAAACCGTTATCATCTGATACCGGGCAGCGCTATCCCCACCAAACCAATTCTTTTCTGGACTTTATATTTATCCTAAGAAGGTTCATGTGTGTCATCATAAATCAGATGTCTAGAATCCAGATCAATAAGTGCTACCTGAAACAACACAGGAGCCTCTGCTATTGTCATCAGGATTTCAGCCCCAGTCCCCGTCAGTAGTTGGTGGTCTAGAGGAAGACATACACTGATATAGCTGTGAAATTCCAGTGAAGACAGTCATAAGACTTTCAAGATGAGTAATAACTGTAACCAAATTCTTGCAACCATTGTGAACATTCAAGGACAGTGATTAGTGTGATGATGATAAACAGTTGTTTATTAGTATATCAAAGAGACTAGTGTGAAAAGAGCCGTTGATGAACTTTTAAAAACTAAATTGGAAGATTCAAGAAAGGACTTTCTTAGTTAGATAATAGAATATAAATTAACCTCCAGTGGCTAGACTCGTCGGCTTCGCGCAGGGGTCTCAATGTGTGTCCTTAGTTGTGACGTGCGACGGAACGAACGGAATAATTTGTCTTCTCTTTGTTACTTTCACAATTGCCTTCACGGCTGGCGGAGTTGTGGATTTTAAAGTTGCTACCATAAGTGAAATGGGTTCATTTTCGATACAAGACAACAGGAGGCTGAGACGCTTGGGAGTCATGACCCAAGTGGGCCCGCCCCCCTTAGAGTGTAAAGGAGTATATCGGGCCGAAACACTTGTCGGACTGGGGGACCTCTTCTGTTGATCAGATTGCTTCCTGTTGTATCGCTCTGTAAAGAGTTTCCTATCATAGTTGCATGGTCAAACCAGTGACGATCGGGAAAAGATCGATTGACTTATAGAAAGACAGATGACACTGGGAAAGACTAGAAACCGGCTGACCGGGTTAGCACCCCGTAAGCTGTATTCAATCGCTACAGGACCCAAAAATGATAGATGCCCCCAGGATTCACCGAAAGAGGGTGGGGGGGATGATGAATCCACAGGCGCCTCATTGGAATCGACCAGACCCGTTACACGGACTTCGAGCTCTGAACAACGGCTGGAATTTCCATGTGCCTGTGGTAGGGAATTCTCTACTCAGAGATGAATGAAAATCCACAGAACGAAAAAGGGGTGTGGGAGGTCACCAGGGGGAGATCAACAGCGCTCTGTCTCGACGGATAAGACGTTAGAAGAACGCAGCCAGGAGTCAATCCACAGTGCTGAGTACATTCAAGTTGATCTGCCTGATGATGATCTC
Organism: Oreohelix idahoensis; assembly: GCA_024509875.1. Classification (NCBI taxonomy): domain Eukaryota; kingdom Metazoa; phylum Mollusca; class Gastropoda; order Stylommatophora; family Oreohelicidae; genus Oreohelix; species Oreohelix idahoensis. The sequence goes on from JAMPIV010001368.1 coordinate 255,924, forward strand.
ACACATTTCTTGGACGGTAAGAGAGATGCAATCAGGTTTCCACCTGCCAGTGCAAAAGGGCTTTGGGAACAGCTGGACGAAGCCTTGGCAAAATAGTTGGATAACAGCCTGAAGCAGATAACTTTGGAGAAGAAGCTGGAAATCTTCGGCGACATAATATATCTGCACTGTCGCAAAGTGTTCGGAGTAAGGGAGGCAAGTGAAAGTAACCCACCACGAAAAAGTAGAAGACAAATTAAAATAGAAGAAATCAGGAAACAGAAGAAGCAGGCCCGAAAACTGTTCAAGAACGCAGTTGCCACATAGAAGGAAGGGTTACGACAAGTTTGGGAGCACATGAAAGGCCAACATAATGCCCTTTGTAGAGCAGAAAGGTTGTGCAGGAAGAGAAGGAAGACTCGAAGGGATAGGGAAAGATTCTTTAGGGAGCCCTTCAAGTTTGCCAAAGAACTGTTTGAGCAGCCACTGTCGGGTACGCTAAACATCAGGAAAGAAGACATGGAAGAACACCTTAGAATGACATATTCAGATGGTCGCAAAGATGAGCCGCTCAGCAACATTGCAGGCCTTAAATGGCCGAGTAAGCCAGGAGCTGAATTTAACACCAAGCCCCCAACTGTGCAAGAGGTAGAAAGCATTGTCCAGAAAGCTCGGTGTAAGTCAGCTCCAGGTCCTAATGGCGTTCCATATATGGTGTATAAGAGATGCCCTGAGGGGGCTGAATGTGTTTAAATTTGTCCAGCACTATATGCTGCAGCTCCTTCAGCTTCCTGCAGCTCCTCCTCTCGCCTTTGTCTTGCCTAATTTTTCTTCTGTCCTTCTACCATGGTAACCAAAAAAAACAACCGCTATATTGGGTTTTTCACCAATTTTCAAGAGCAAAAATCTTGTTTCCCTTTGAATAAACTTTATCAAATTGGAACCCACATGTTGTGACTGACAATTAAAACAATTTTACTCATGATTATTTTGAAAAGTTTAAAATTCTATTTTTAATGATTTAAAAAAAAAGCTATATTTGTATGAAAAAATATTTTTAAAAATACTTTTTAAAAATTTATAAAAGAAAATTACCAAAATATCAAAAATGCAGATGTGTTACTTTAAAGATATAGATGTGTACTTCTTCTTCTTCTTCTTCTTCTTCAGTCCTTAGCCAACGACCGGCAAAGCAGTCAGTGGCCATTACGCCTAGTGGCGTCTTAAGGGCAACAGCGAATAGATTTTCTTTGCCGTTGTTCCCATCACGCCTAATGGCGTCTTTAGGGCAACGACAAATCAATCCGTTTGCTGTTGTTTCCGTAATCAAAGTGACTGGCAAACGGGTGATCAGCCCGTTGGGAGATGTGTACTACTCATGATTGATTTGATGTTTAAAATTCTATTTTTAATGATTTAAAAAAAAAAAAAAACTATATTTGTGTGAAAAAATTTTAAAAAACATTTTTTTTTAAATTTATAAAAGAAAATTACCAAAATATCAAAAATGCAGATGTGTTACTTTAAAGATATAGATGTGTACTACATGCATGCCAAATTTGAGACTCCTCTGTTAGATAGTTTTAGAGAAATCGTGCATTTTCGGCACAAATTTGAAAATCATTGCATGGGGGTAGTGCCGACAATATGCTTTTTTGATACATCAAATGCATTTTTTATGTTATAAAACCTTGCTCAATCGATTCCTCTAGAGTAATTAGAATCAGCAAATTTCTCGTTCTTTTCTGCCACCCCTTCAAGAGGGCGTTGCCAAGAGGAGACGTAAGCGGTCAGTATCAAAAGACTGTGGTGGTCCCAGAAGAACGAAGCTAAGACGGGGGAAATCGCTGGCGGACCAAGAGACGAACGGGGAAGTCTAGCGCCTGGACTGGCGGCGCAGAAACAGAATAGTTCCCTGATTTCAAATAAGGTGTGAATCTTCACATGTCGCTATCACTTTTCATTCCATTAGCTATATATTGGCATCGCCGAAATGCAGTTTATCATTCGTTGCCAGAGAGTTAAAGAAGTACTAGCTTATAGTAGAAGCTAACAAGTTTTCTCTTGGATTTCTACTATATTGGAGTCTATATTCATTCTGTGCTACGGTAAAATATATTAGTCTTGAGGGACTGAGTCGTTTAGTTCCTTCATTTATTTCACTGGATTTTTGTGTTAATTTAAACCTATTAAACCAACCCATCACAAAGTTTTCCAGATGTAAATTAAATAATATAACTATCCGTTATTTCCCGAGATGATAGATGTGTAACATAATTTTAAAACGCTAGGCGAGCGAAATTGGTTATTAACCCTATAATTCTATTTCATCTTGCGTAAATTTTAAGTAATTAACTGTTCATAGCTAGTGGTAATTAAATCGATACATTAGCTAGTCACTCGTGTAGTCTTTAAATCTAACTAATTTAAATACCAGAGTGATTTTACAGGTCTTATACAAAACGCGGGTGTTAGAAATTATTATAGTATATTACTTGTTTTATATATTCTCTTTTATACAGATGATCAGACCTTGCGATCCAACGGTTTTTGATATATAGAGAGTCATGTTTAGATGGCTTATGGCATTCCCATTTATATGTTCCAAAAAAAACACATAATAACATTGACTATACCAAAATCTGATTGTTGGAGACCCTTATAAGTCCTTCTCAAAACCAGAACGGTCAAGTGTTCACTGGTGTTAAAAATTTAACTGGAACGGGACAATGCCAGATATATTATATTAAATCATATAAAGTTCCCTGGCCTGATGAGGCAGAACTGACAGCACGAAATTTTTTTAATTAAACCCATATGACAGTAAACTGTGTTCCTACCACCAACTTCTCCAGAGAACATTTAAGGCTAGTTTGTCCAAGAACAGCTTGTGAGTAACATTCTACTGTTGAGATATTTCCCAGTCATTACGACAGACTCCTAGAAACAAATTTAGTCCCTATAACAATCCCTGCAATCTGACGAAGAATCCTTGCCAGGAAAATTATAATCAACACACCATTTCATCAAAATCTCCGAGCAAAATTAGCAGTGGCTATACGGAGCTTTCTGGGGCTGGACTGGACAAAATAATAAGACATATATAATAGTCTTAAGAACTGTGTGTGATTAATTCTATGGACATATGCAGCCGACAGAGGGGGTAAGTGTGAATGAAAGCGAGCTCGCTGAATGAATGCGAGAAGGGAAAACGGAATGAAAGAATTTAGTTTCTAAATGTTTATTTCTAATATAACACCTTCCTTTTATCTATTCTCTCACTAAAGCTGAAGGCCCACGGGAAAGTTAAATTAAGGACATATCCTAGATACCCGTCCCGTCTACCCCACTCCCCATTGTCAATCCTTTGTTTGATCTGTTGGGTAAACACACCTCGGGTGGGATCATTTTCCTAGTTTTTCCATGTTCCAGGGTCTATGAGAATACATATTGTTTATTTATTTTCCCTTTATGTAACTATGATTTCACCTGATGACATGATAACGATGTATTAACTGTTGTAATCTATTTTTCTTTTCTAAAGATATAATAAATTTTATAAACCTTAGCTATTAGTTCTGGTCAAAACCTTCCCCTGCCCATTATATGTGCCCATAGTCACCTGTTTGTTTCTACGTATGTACGTATTTATGTCACAAAATTGTTTGTGTGTGCGTACGAAAGGATAGTTTATTAGAATCAGTATCTAGTGAAATAATACTTCTTTATCTAAGCGTGTCGTGCTATATAGGTGAGTTGAGCAATCACTCAACCCAAGACAGTATTTTTTCTTACACTCTGTATTCCTCGTAAACAGGACTATTTCTCACACCTTTCTCTCACATAGCTTTCACTATCTCAACCCTGCTCGATTGGGACCATAAAAATAAAGCCTATATAAAACTCACGACAACCTCCTGGCAAATGGGTACATTGACACTACCATTCAGGAAGGAGGTATCCCAGGTACACCAGGATGTCTAGATGTCGCATAGAGATTTATGATCAATAAATTTTCTATATTCTTTTCTTTTCTACCCGTGTCCTCTACTTTATTATCGCTCTTTTATCCTTTTCCTGTTTTTCGCATTCGTTCGTTTCCGACAAAATATTACTTTCCCATTCTGACTTCTGCCGTTTCTTTTCCCATTTAGAAACGCATTTTATTGCGAAAGATGTCAGTCCCTGGATGTGAACGAAATAGTGTGAGAATTCGTCTCGTCAGACATAGAGAGCAGACATGTGTCTACATTTTCATCTGACACGTGTTTTTCTTCGGCTAGTTTCTCGGCGTGAGGTGTGGAAGGCGCCAATCTGCATAGCTCAGAAATGAGACATGTCGCAGTAGGTGTGATGACGCACTTTTGGCAGTTATGGCCAGCGTCTAAGTTAATGGGAAGTGTTAAGAGAGAGAGAGAGGGAGAGAGAGAGAGACCGGCGCTATTTCAGGTTTTGTAATAGCGTGGGAACCTTTGTCTGTTTCATATATCTACCCCGCAGTTTGGACTTGATGTCATTCAGTCATTCTACAGTTGCAGTAGACAGATCGCTAGTGCTAGGAAATCTCTTGTGTATTGCGAAGTCCTAGTTTCTCGACATTTTTGCCGAGTTCTGGAGTACCCTTATATTGAATTTATCTAGTTCATGGTGTTAGGTTGTAGTTCTGTGTGGAGGTAAATATATTATATATCTAGTAGTGTTGAGTGATTCAGTGATAATCGCTTATTTAATTTCACTAGCTAGATTTCTGTGCAGAAGAAATTAAATTTATAAGTCAGTTATATTTTCTAGTTGACGTGTTTCAGTGGAAAGCAGAATATATTATAATGTCTAGCTTAAACTCACGCAGCTATAAATAAAATTTATTAAATTGCTAGTAATCAGTCGAGAATATTTTAAACTAACTTATAACTGCACTGATTCATCATTGAGTATTGACGAAATACGTATGTATTTCTAATTCATGATAATTGATTTTATGAATATAACTTATTACACGGGAGTTAAACGATAAGTCAAGCTCTCCGCTTGCAGTTTATAATGTAAGTTATAACCGAAGTAAATAGTATGTATAAGTATTGTATATGTTGTTTTTCTTTATTCAGTGAAAGTGGGGCAGCCCAACTTTACCAACGGTTTTAGTACTGAGAAACAGCTGTGAAGAACAAAAACCTTTTTTCTTAAAGACTTGGGTGTATAAAGTAAAACCTGTCTGGTAGTGCGTTGGCATCCAGAACGACAGAGTACCCATTACATGAACTTTAAGATTAAAGAAGTAACGGGCCTATCGCGCCAGATTTAATTCTTCCGGGGAAAAACCTCAAGTACATGTTCAGCCCTTGTGGCAAGTAAAATATTACTATCAGTAACATTCCGACGGAGTTCTGACTAGTTGTGGTGTGACCAAATAAAGTCCTATACTGAGAGAAGGCACCGACCTGACATTCCTAGTTACTAGAAATCTACGCTATTGACACTTTGCTCGCTGTTAACGTTCGTGCATGGACAATTTTAATGTGGCAGAACCAGATATCCTAAAATAAGAATAACCAAGGAAACGTTCCCTGAAGTAGTAAAAAAAAAAAGGAACCCGTTACACGCCCATTGAGGCATATTGGGAATATGGTGTTAAGCCCATAATATCTTGACCGTCGGCACACGAGGGGTGATGTGGTCGGCATCACGCCGGCCGCCTTAACCTTCCCAGAGTAGCTCTGGTACCCATTTGGGGCTGGGTCGACCCAGGAGCCGTTTGTGGCCTAAAAATTTTCCGCCTCATCTGGGGATCGAACCATAGACCACTGCGCTAGGAAGCCTGAAGTAGTGGATTCAACCTATCTTTGCGGGACTGGGGTTCCCTTGGCCAAGACTACCCTGGAGATTCTGTATGTGCATGTCCTAAAAATTGTTTTTCCAGAAGTTGCTACCAAAGCTATAAGTACGAATGCAAGCTAGTGATCACGGATGACTGAATAGAGTGAATGCAGGACTGAGTGATTCCTTTATTGTTGTATTTTGGCACCCATTTTGCTGTCTTAAATTTCTTTATGCATGTTTTTGTTGCTAACAATATTTTCCTTAGGATAGATTAGAGTATCAAAGTCTGTTCATACCTTTAAAGGGAAATCTTAGACTATATCATATGTATCTGTGACTCTTTGGGGCTATCACTATTCTTCTAACAGGACTGTGGGCTATACATCGAGGGAAAAGATCATACCCCTGGGTCTATCATTCTTGTAGCAATTCATTAACTTTATGACTATTTGTATATGCTTGATGTAATTTTTATGTGTTGTGATGGAATTGTATTATGATAATTAAAATTCACTTGAACTTATTCCAGTGTGTCGGTCAGTTCGTTCCCAAATATCCATATTTCCAATGTCATAGTTTTCACGTATGTGCGTCTAACTGTCGTCACTTGTGTGTGTGTATGTGAGTGGTATATATATATATATATATATATATATATATATATATATATATATATATATATATATATATATATATATATATATATATATATATATATATATATCATAATAGACTGTCCGACTCTTCTAAATCTGTTGTAGAAGATAGGCTGAAGAAGAGAAGATTCTCGATGTCAGGGACAGCCTCTATTAATTCTACCATCTCACTAGTGAAATCTATTTCTATTTTATTATCTCTCACTGTGGCTATCACTTATTCTAATCTATTCAGAAGTGACCACCAAAGTCGTAATTCCCCTATCAAAAATCTACGACACTAGAGCATGCCACAATGATCTGGGAAGCAATCCAAATGGCAAAGTCTGACAGAACAAACCTCCATGTAATCTGGTTGGATCTAGCGAATGCTTATGGATCCGTTCCACACCAGATGTTGTGGCAGGCCCTAGAAATGTATCATGTTCCACAAGAGATTGCAGCAATGCTGAAGTTGTATTTCGCAGGGTTTTCTGTCAGATTTTCAACCAGAGAGTACACAACGAAGTGGATTGGCCTTGAAGTTGGAATTGCGATGGGATGTACCATCTCTCCGATACTATTCGTGATAGCTATGCAGGTAATCCTCAATGCGGCTGAAGAATAGCTATAGGTCCAAAGCTCGGTGGAATGTGTCACATGCCACCGCTCAAAGCATTCATGGATGACACAACAATTCCGACATCAGATGAACATCAGGCCCGGAGGATGTTAGCACGCCTGGATGAACTAGTCAGCTGGTGCAGAATGAGCTTCAAACCCAAGAAGTCGATAAGCCTATCAGTCAGGAAAAGGAAGATAGCAGAGGTCATATTCATGGTTTCCAACCAAAGAATCCCTACTGTCATCGAGGAACCTGTTAAAAGTCTTGGCAGGGTGTACGATGCCTCATTAAAAGACTCGAAGGCAGTGCAACAGACAATAGAAATGGCAGACAGAGGACTACAGATCATAGACCAAAGCAGACTCCTGGGAAAGTTCAAACTGCGGTGCCTCTAGTTCATGTTGATACCGAAGTTGCTGTAGCCACTGCTTATATATGAAATAAGCACAAGTACAGTGGAAGCTATAGAGCAGAAGGTCAACAAGTTCATGTGAAAATGGCTAGGGGTACCACCAGGTCTGTCAGATGTAGCACTGTACTGCAAAAAGTCAAAACTTATGCTTCCCTTCAAGTCAGTTGTTGAAGAGTACAAAGTTGGAAAGGCAAGGCGTGCATTGATGCTACGCGAGTCAGCTGATGACGTGGTTAAGTCCATTCAGCCCACACTGAAAACGGGAAAGAAGTGGAGAGTGGAAGAAGCTCTTGATGCTGCCCAAGAGTCACTCAAACTGAGGAAGGTAATCGGATACACACAAACGAATAGACGGGGATTTGGTCATGGAGACATCAGATGGTGGTCCAAGGTATCAAGCAGGGAGCGCAGATGCATGGTAGTTCAGGAGATACGAGGAGCTGAGAATGATAAGAGGTTGCAAAAAGCAGTGCAACAGGTCCAACAAGGCCAATGGACTACATGGGAAGGAGCACTGCAGAGGTCCTTGACATGGAATGATATATGGCATATGGCACCTCTTAGGCTCAGCTTCGTTGTTAGATCAATGTATGACCTGCTGCCGTCGGCCACCAACCGTGTGAAATGGGGAAAGTCGGATGATGAGCAGTGCCCCCTGTGCCAGGGGAGGCAGACACTTGAACGCGTGCTCTAAGCGTGTAAGGTGTCATTAGGGCAAGGGCGATACACTTGGCGCCACAACAAAGTGCTAAATGAGCTTGCTGTGACAATAGATCTGGCAAGGATGAAGGCGAATAGCAAACCCAGGCCGAGCACCTCAAATACATACTTTCTGAGGGCAGGAAAGTCAGCACACCCCAAACCGAGTAAACCTGGTAGCAGTTTACCATCTCTTCTTGACTGTGCAAACGACTGGGAGATGGCGGTAGACCTACCTGGACGAGGGGCATATCCAGAGAGTATCAGAAAATGGCGGAGACGGCCGGATATAGTGCTTCATTCTTCAGCAACGCTTCGGGTCATACTGATTGAACTGACCGTGCCATTTGAATCCAGATTAGACGAGCAACATTCGTTCAAAGCGGCCAAGTATAGTGATCTGGCCGCGGATCTGAGACACGATGGGTTCACTGCAAGGTTGGCGCAAGAAGGCTTGTGGCTGCATCAGTGTGTGATTTATTGAAACTGTTGGGGCTGAGGGGACAGTCGAGAACAAGGGCACTGAAGAGGCTTAGTGAAACTGCCGAAAAGGCATAAGGCTGGCTGTGGAACAACCGCAATGGGCAATGGAAATCGTGACAATAAACGCTGCGGTTCAGAAAACACCAAAATTTTTCTAAGTCCACAATACGCTGAGTTTTTTGGTGGTACTAGTGAAAGGGCTGTGACTGAGGGGCAACAGGCGGCGTTTATTATAAGGGGTGTCAGGCATAGAATTTCAGTGGCTAGCGCGCAGTGGCTAGACTCGTCGGCTTCGCGCAGGGGTCTCATTGTGTGTCCTTAGTTGTAATGTGCGACGGAACGAACGGAATAATTTGTCTTCTCTTTGTTACTTTCACAATTGCCTCCACGGCTGGCGGAGTTGTGGATTTTAAAGTTGCTACCATAAGTGAAATAGGTTCAATTTCGTTTCAAGACAACAGGAGGCTGAGACGCTTGGGAGTCATGACCCAAGGGGGCCCGCCCCCCTTAGAGTGTAAAGGAGTATATCGGGCCGAAACACTTGTCGGACGGGGGACTCCTTCTGATGATCAGATTGCTTCCTGTTGTATCGCTCTGTAAAGAGTTTCCTATCATAACCATCATTCAAATTTTGTAATATATTTTATTCATTGAATTCCATCATCCACCATTCACAATTTCACAAGAAGAAAAGAAAGATGTAAATAATAAATTCAGTAATTGTACTCAGCTGACTTATTAATTTTATATTGTTGAAGTTTGAGTTTTATTGAATTGTTTGATTATCATAGGTAGTTACGTAGTGAAGGTGGCAACATAGGGTCTGACTTTACTCTGAATACTTTCTGAAGCAGATACCTTCACAGCCGTGACTATCCAGTGATACCAGTGTTCTTCTCCAACACTGGGACTTCACTCTTTTCAAGACAGAATACTATTTCTGCTCCACTGCTGACACTACACTCATAAAAATCTTTCGTTACACTAACGTTTGTTCACAGGTAAAACGGAACAGACTTACTAATTTTTGTTAAAGGGACATGACCTACTCACTAACGTTTGTTCAGAGGTATGACGGTAAAATTATTCGCTCACTAACTTTTGTTCAGAGGTAAGACGGTAAAATTAGTCACTCACTAACTTTTATTCAGAGGTAAGACGGTATATTACTCACTCACTAACTTTTGTTCAGAGGTAAGACGGTAAAATTACTCACTCATTAACATTTGTTCAGATGTAAGACTATATAATTACTCACTCATTAACTTGTTTCACAATTAAGACATTACAAAAATTACTCAATAACTATTGACCACTTATTACTTCTAGCTCCGATCTTCTCTTTCCACTTCTAAATTTCTTCCACATGTACTGGCTATTCTGTCCCTAATGGTTCAGCAGAGAAAACTGACCTTGTTTATTCATCGTCATCATCCCTTTCCGCCGTTGCGCTCCTATTGTGATGAAGTCTGAATCCTATCTCGGCCATCATTCAAAACATTACACCGTACATAAATTCCGAGAAGTCAAGTAACCAATCAAAACGGCAGCTCGGTACACGCAATGCTAATATTTTGTAAGGCCTTTTAGTAGGAAGACGAGAAAGTGTAGATGTTGACAATTTTTCGAAAGGCAATGTGCAGTTATAAACGGTATACCTTAGTAATGAAGAACTAAATTCGATAATAGGGATCATTAGCTATTGGCATATATCTATATTTTCACTGGAAGTGGTGAAGGACAGACGGAATTGGGATTTTGAAGGCAGCGAAGCTTGACCCATATCGTATTTACCACTGTTTGGGCTGCTCCAGTGAAAAGTCAGATTAACCGAGGAAAAGGATATATATCGCAATAGATAGAACTTAGTCCTGAGAATACTATAAGCTTTGGATGAAGGAAATCTGTTTAAAAAAATAGAAACTAGAACGATTTCAGATTTTTCATACTAGCGCAGAACGCCTAAAATTTACACTTTTTCGAGACTGCAAAACACTATGGCCTAGATGCTTTCTGGTACAAGAGATAACTGAATATAAATAGCGGAAGGTATCGCCAGTCAAACGCTTGCCGCAAAATTCAAATCACAGACACAAGCGAAAAAGTCTACTACAGACTCCATTGCCATCTGCAGGTGAAAACAGTCCGTAGAACCATTAAAAGCCGGTCTGCATGTGATTGAGGGTAAGAGAGAATGTAATTACACACACACACACAGATATATATATATATATATATATATATATATATATATATATATATATATATATATATATATATATATATATATAGGAGCCGCGGTAGCATAGTGGTTAGTGCACTGGCTTCCTAGCGCAGTGGTCTATGGTTCGATCCCCAGATGAGGCGGAAAAAATTTTTAGGCCACAAACGGCTCCTGGGTCGACCCAGCCCCAAATGGGTACCAGAGCTACTCTGGGAAGGTTAAGGCGGCCGGCGTGATGCCGACCACATCACCCCTCGTGTGCCGACGGTCAAGATAATATGGGCCTAACACCATATTCCCAATATGCCTAAATGGGCGTGTAACGGGTTCCTTTACCTTTTTATATATATATATAATTATGTTATTGATAAGTGACTTATAGAAATGGATAAATGTGTGTAGAATCGCTGTGTAGTCATTGGAAAAAATTCAAGCCCCCAAATTAAATTGTCAAATGAAAGCAGATGGGCGAGTAGATTGTGATGATAGTTTAGGAACGTATTTTGAAGATGTTAAGCTTGCTCGAATGGACCACCCTATTGGAAAGAATGAACGAAATTGTTTTACTGAATAAATTGAGTTGTATCTTAACATTTTCCACAAGGCCTATCTGATTTTAAGGAAGCAAATCACGGACAAACTGTAACCAGAGAGTTACTGGAAGTGTGCTATTAATCGAATGAATTATGTTAGTTTTGACTTACTACGGCTGTTTGCCAGCGATCTTTTAGTTATTTCCCCTCTTCCCCCGACCGCGTTATTTATAGCTATCGTGTCAGAGGTCACGTGGTAACTTCCTAACTGGAAAAAAAGGTGGCGGATTTTACTTTTTATAGGGCTTAATTAATGTTTTTAGGCTACTTTATTATTATAAATACCGGCTTTAATTTTGCGTAAAGCTAGACTAGGAATGTTAGAGTAAATTTTAGAACAAGAACAAACATTTTATCACAATTAGAACAGAAGATATAATAGTCTGAAATAGTGTAAAATTTACGTTTTTTTTTATATTTTGTTATGGTTTGTTTATAATGCAATTTTCACTAAATCGGTCACAATCAACATGCATAACAAATTACAGAAATCAAAAGTAGAAAACCTGCAGAAAATGGATATCAAAGTTTTGTTTTGGTTTCATGCGTCAAACATTAATTATTGAAACATTAAATTGTAAGTCCACATTTATTACCTAAAATAACACACCCAATTGTCCCCAAAAACATGAGAGCTAACAATTATCTCAATCATACATCACGATGGTCATGTAAAAATAAGTATGGTCATGAGTAAAACGAAATGTTCAATTTAATAGATAAATAGGTGTATTTAAAAAATACATCTATTAAATGATTTCCACACTCTGTTAATTCTGTCAATCTCAAGCAACAACTGCCATAATTTGCTCTAGCCCCAAAATTTCGCTCAATTATCATTCACACTTCCTTTTTTTTATAGGATGAATCTGTACATTCACAGATGGAGAAATTTGTAACAAATGAGTTTCCATTATAAATTTTAATTGTGAAGTTATATTTTTAATACCTCTGGCGCGTCTTTCAATTTTCAATCTTCTCTGTTTTTTCTCCCGTGCCCACGTAAGACCTACTGTTTCCTTCATGGCTATTGTTAATTCTTTGGATATTCTAACTCTACTTTCAATGCCTGCTTTCCTGCAAATTTCCTGACGTGACGTTTCTGAACAGCGTTGTAGTTCATGTGCCTGCTGCAGGTCTAATGAATCAGTTGATGTTCCAGCAATATGTTTTCTAACAGTGTGAAGCAATTGAGATTGCTTACGTTTGTTGGCGTTCTGGTGACTGATGTTTCTCTTCTATGTTTAATTAGTTTTTGTAGTACAATAGGCTGTCCTCTGGTTTTGCATTTTATGATATTACTTTTTGCTGTTTCTAGTTTTTTTTCTAACAATGGTTGTGAATAGGGGTTCTTCCTTTTGTGTTAGTGGTTGTGAAGGTGGCTTAGCAAGTAACTGTTGTACTGTGATGTCGCTTTTGAAGACAGGCGAGGTGGATGTACTTGTCGTATGTATAACTGACTTGGTAGGTGTAGATGTGGCAACAAAAACTGGCATGCTAGAGTGAGTAGTGTTATCCACCTCCAAATGAATAATGGTATCGCCTTTAATGTGAGCTGGCACATCAACCTCCAGTTGAACAATATCATCACTAATGTGGGCAGGCACATCAACCTCCTACTGTACAGAGCTATCCTGACTACAGCTAAATGACTGACTAGACATGGAGGGGTCAGAAAGAACATTACAGGGGATAGAGCAGCTTTTTGTTTTTAAAACACCAAAAGATGTCTTTGCAACACAATTGCACAGTTGACATTCACTTATAGTTAAATTATGGTTTTAGTCTTTCCAGATGTGCTGACTGTTTTCCGATAGTAACTTGGCTGTTTCAAGACACTTCTCATTATGCCTCCTTTTTGAATTTTGTATTCGTAAGTAACACTTCTTACAAAATATAGTCGAATGCTGTGTGGGTTTATCATCTGATACGTTAATTCCAAACACAAAGAACAGATCATTAACGTAATTTAGAACAGTTCAGCGCTTTCTGAATTGAACGTGTTGTTTTGGAAGTTAATGCTCTCTTGCCACAGGCTCTGCACAGTGCACTGGCACAATTCATATGATGCAAAACAGTATGTTCCATTTCGTTGTTATGTAGTATAGTTTACTTGTGTATGTATAAAGATAGAGGAATATTTGGGACTATCAAGTCTAACACCAGGATGTAGAATGCTTTATCTGTGAATGAAAGAAGATATACAAACAGTTACTTAGAATTCTTTGGCAGCCGTCGTGTGCACAGGATTGTCTACCAAAGAACACTAATGGAACAGTCCTTATCTCACACACAATTAAAAAAAAAAATTCATATTATAAATACAAGATTAACAAGACTTGAAAGATAGAACAAAGTATGTAGAAGTAATCTATCTATAGATTTACATGTTTTCTGACGCTTATATACGTAGCTAAATATCATTATAAATGAATGAAAATGCAAAAACAGATGATGCTTTAAAAAGTTATTTTGTTACAACCTTATTTAAGATTTGTGAGTATCAGGAATGCGTTTACAGTAATTTAAATGCTATAAAATCTGGTGACAATATGCTTGTTCGTGTAATGCCAAACTCACAAAACTGACTACCACACATTCTCAAGATATGAAACCAAAAAAAAAAGTATGTGGAAATAATCTTTAGCTTCCCTTCGAGAAGTCTTTATAATTATAAACTCAAACGAATGGGCCGATTTTTAGATATTAAATTAATAAAAAGATTACTTATTTTATGAATGTCCTCAAATGATGACGCTGTTTTCAAAAGTCTGTAACTCCGTCAAAACTAATTTCAAACAAATAAAAATACAATCACAAATAGAACACAGAACAAAGTTATAATACACACAAGAATTTTAACGCTGTGTTTATCCAGAACGAGTGTGTAATGATTTATATTTTACTGATTTTACATACACATCAGCTGATTTTCCCCGCCAAAATACTCAGTAGTTTTTTACGGTGCATAAAAAAATTTTATACCCGGTGTCAGAATTCCGGTCACCGAAACTAAAAGATCGCTCTGGTAAAGGGCACAAACAGCCGTGTATGATTCTCTTGAGTAACCACATCTTATCTGAACTGTCTTATCCTTCCTTCTGACGGGATAAGGAGATGGTGAACGATACTACGTAGGATATATGTTTATTACATTTCAGGTTAAATACTGCCTTGAAGAGTTTACTAATTTTATCGTGCCTTAGTAAGCTGGAAGAAGCTCTTGTTGTTCAGAGCCCTTGTGAAATGTCAGAGGGTCTTCAACAGTGCCACCTTTAAGGTTGGAAGAATCGCAGTTGTGGAATTTTTTCCAGTTACATTGCTGGGCAAGGCCCAGAAAGACATTTTCAAGATAAGTAGCCTTGTTTGGGGCTACTTTATTTTACAAACTTTACCACACCAAAGAAATTAAAAACTTAAGAATCTAAGAATCCAAGAACATGGAACATATAACCTACGAGTTTATTATCTACAAAAGAACAGTGAAATGATGAAACACAAGCATGTGGTGTTAAAGAACTTAGTAAAAGCCCTTATAACTTGTGATTTAATAATATTAACATTGGTTCAAGTTTAGCACAGAAGAAAGACTGTTTTCATCAAAGATCAAGAAAACAGATGAAGATGAACTGTATCAGTTACCATTTAACTGTAAATGTAATATAAATACTTGAAAGAGAAACCATTTATATATATTTTTTAATCAATTTTATTTTATTTGCAAATTACCCAACAGAACAAAGAAAGATCTGGTACATAAATAAATTATAAATTGTACCAACAGTCTTTATTGAATTATTTAAGTTTGATTCATAGTTCTTGTTGGTTAGTTAATTACCCCTAGCAGAGTCACAGTCTAAGGTTAGTCTGGAGAGGGGCATCATAGGAACCTAAGATAGTACATTACCATCTCATCTAGGAACCTATACAGCTTGACTATACCTTTGATGTCGATACACCATTACTATTTTCAGAGAATGGGGTATTTCTTATAAGACCAGTCTCTTATCTGCCACTATCCTGGTATCATCTGATACATCTATTTGTCCAGGATATCATCATCATATTATCTTTACCTCTCGCTACACCTATGGAGCATGAACCCACCACTGTAGCTGGTCGCTTTTGCAAAAGAAAGCCTGCACCAAACACTCACAAACTTCTGCTGTAGTGGTTTCTATGGTAACTTGTTTTAATTAAGAAGTCACAAGCCCCCATGCACAACCTTATAATAGTCGCCTTTTACGACATGTCTAAGGGTACAGTAGCCATATTCCTTCTTTCTCTCAATACATGAAAACTAACTTCCACTCAGATTCCCGTTGGGCTATGCAGGTCTGGTCTAAAATCGGCTGTACTTCCCTCCTTCAGTTATATTCAACTTCTTATTTTGTTTTTCTCCTTTCTCTCACGCTTTCACTGTCACAGACAACATCCAAAATACATTTAATTTTCCGACACAAACTGATCTTTCCAGACACATGTATCTACACATCTACATCAAGCTATATTCATTCGTAGATTGTTATCAGTCTAGATCCACATACTCTGTTATCCGTATATCCACGATTCGTCATCAGCAACAACTCTTACATTTAAACGAGTGTCTACACCTGTATCTCCCTACATTCACATATATTCACAGCTCCACATAGACAGTCTTAAATATCGATACATTAATATATAGACACATCCAATCCATATTTTATTTGCACAACTTACTCACAAATATAGTTAATATCGCTACAGTCTACGCCTGTCTACATTTACATATCACTTAATCATGCTTACCTACATATATCTCCACCTTACTGTACCTATATGAGCAGACAGCGACATCTTTCTTCTACGCGCACTCACTAACGGAGATATAATTTATTTATATTAGCAAAAGTATGTTTTCAAAAACCTGTACTGCATTTATTCTATTTCCATACTAGTGTTCAGAAACGTGTGGGGCTGGAACGCAAACCCGTGAAGTAAACTGCCTGAGCTCATTATGGACCAACCAGCATTATCAAGTATCTCACTCGCAGTGCCCAGGGTTTCCGCCGGAGACATCACGGAAATGCCACGTCACAGACTGCCCTGACAGCGAGAAATCTGAAACACACAGTATTTTATCAGAAAACTATACACTGATACAAATACACAGAGCTAAGAAGATTAAGGTCAACATTGGTGGTCAGGTCAGTCAATTTGGAAAAATCTTTTTAGAGATAAACTTTCGTGTATATTGTAATTTCATTCTCACAGCACATTGTTATAGTGTCCGAACACTAACGTGAAATTCCATGCTGAAGAATCAGAACTGTAAAGCAACAATGGTGATGACGAGCTAAAGATTTGAATAAGTGACTCTGATTTGCAGCACTGTGGTGAAAAATTCTAATCCACATATATAAATTAGAAAATAAATGTAAAGCCTAACGAAGTAATTAAATAGAAAGAAAGAAGAACGGTAAAAGAACAGTGCGGTCACAATAGCGTACGCCTGTGTTGTAGAACGCCATAATGGCTGAACAAGAAAACCCTTTTTTTCTGCTCCGTCTGCATAAACTACACGCGTGTCTAAAAATAAAACGGGTACTGTGTTTCTTAGAAAACCTTGAGATACGCAAACTGCTTAATGACCTAGATATAATACTACATTAATGTCATTATAACACACTACGTTAACCTAAAAGACAGACGGGCTTAGAAGAGAGAGAGAGAGAGATGCACGGAGGAACGCAGGCAATACTACCACGTCGTCTCGCGATTAAAAGTGAACGCCAATCCCACGCGAAAGGCATGAAGACCTGATTTTTTCAAATAAACAGTAATAAAAAACACTACCAATACAAGGTTAGGTTTTAAAAACAGGCTTAAAATCTTATTGGGAAAAACATGACTGATTTATTCTAAGCTCCTGACATTGATTTGATAAAGAAGTGAACGGGTAGTAAAAAACCAAATAAGCTATCCCTGACATTTTGAAGCACTGAGCCCCATTAAACTTATAAGACATCCTAGGATGACAAAGAAAGTGTTACGCAAGTAGGCTAGTAGTATAGCCAAAATACTATAAATACAGCACAAGACTCATAATCACGTTTGGAAAACACTGCTTTAGGGGAAATGAATACAACAAGTTAGATACGATTTGATTGGCTGTAGTAATATGTAAGGCAAAACCTGATTAGTCGGACTGCAAATACTATTATGGTTGCTAATGGCTACGTGTAAGATGGGTAAAGTTTTTTCAAAGGCTTTTGTAAACATGGTCTCATTGGTTAGAGCGTTCGATACAGTCAAATTGAAGCGTCAGTTCAGGGTCAGTTTTGAAACACATTTTGTGAGAAGCAAGTGCGTTGAGAGCAAGCTAATATTTTTCTAAATAAAAGCCTGGGATAAGGCAGATCGAAATTGTGCCAAAATTCATCGCCAGTCAACGTTACTTGTGTATATTTCCTTGAATTGTGGTAAGCTAGACATATTTCCTATATATATATATATATATATATATATATATATATATATATATATATATATATATATATATATATATATATATATATATATATATATATATATATATATATAAAATGAAAATTGAATATGAAAGGATAAATTGTGTCTGTTTGTGTGTGGTTCAGTAGCAAACAGAAGGCAAAGCCTAGATATTGCTCCACCATGTAAAAGCTTGTCAGAGAGGAGTATAACTGCATAGGCATATATGGGATTGCCAAATAGTAACATGACACCTATCCTATTATATAGAAGGAATTAACGCTGGAATTGCAGAAGCGTTGTAACCATTAGGGAGAGGAATACTGATGTATATTGTCACATGAGAATCTAGCAGTTGGCCTACAGCGCTGAACTCTGTGTTTGTAATGTCCTGTACTTCAGAGTGGAAATAGATTATATATATTAGTTCTGAAGAAGGAGGTACAACCTTCTTATTTCAGGGTATTAGAGCAGCACCTGGTCTGAGTTTTGCTGGATCCAGAGGGCTGGCAGCAGACTCCTTGTCCAAGATATCGACCAGTGGTGTATTTCAAGATAACTGAGAAGCAAGCGAGCAGAGGAGACAGTTTTCCTGCCGCCGACACAGAAGTTAAGCATGTGTCAGCCAGAGCAGCTCACCCTTATATAACCCACTCTAAAATTGACTGTAATAATAAATCAAGAGGGACAGTATTGTTTTCAAAATAAAAGAACTGTGAACCCTTCAATATTATTTCCACCAGTAACAAACACATGAAGTCGTGATGACAAACAACAACCTAGCTTCAAAAGCCAGTATTACCTCATAGTACTAGATCACAGCACTACACACATATTGTAATAATATTATACGTCAGGACAAAGATCCTTTGTATAAATTTTGTACATACACATTGTGTTTACATTTGATTGTGATTCCTGATTCACTCTGTAGTTGGATCAGGATATCTATTATTGAAAGAAATTAATACATAATTTTAAAGTTAACACCTGACTTACTTAAGCTAGTCTTCTAGAGTGTTATATGTATGTGCTTGTCATAGTGTTGTAAAGTGTAGTGAATCTTAATTAAAGTGTGTATCTGTCTGTTGGTTGTTGTGAACTTACACTTCATCACTATCCTAACCCTAGACATTCAACGTAGTCATCACAATATTCCAGAATAAGTCTGATTGAGGTCTAAATGTGGTAGCAAAGTAAGGTGATCTGTAACACACCACACTTATTAGATACAGATACCTTCACAGCTGATCTCAGTCAGTACACTAAGTCCCCAATAACTATTTATATAATCCCAACTTACCACATATATTGGGGTCCTGTCCGGGATTTTGAATCTTCTCCTATCACATATATTGGGGGTAATTCACTTCTGGGAATTATAAAAATTAAAAAGGTATTCTTGGGTGGAAAATAAATAAGGTTGAGCTCTCAGTGCTTGTGGTTGTCCTTAGTTTAATTAATCATAGATTGAATTGTTTGGTTAGACATTGTATAAATTTGCCTGTTAGAAAATGGCCGACCTGGCAAAGTTTCGATCTGCTGCTATGCAGGCTGCTAAAGAGTTGGGAATGGACGGGCAAGTTATGATTGCTTATGTCACTACTGAATGTGACAAATTTATTGAACGTGAAGAAAAAAGATTAGAAAAAGAGGCTGAAAGAAAGTTAGAGGCTGAAAAGGAAATTAGGAGGCTGCAGATTGAGGCTGACAAGGAGGCTAGGGCATTGGAGGCAGAAGAAAAGAGACTAGCTGCAGAAAGAGAAGAAAAGAGACTAGCTGCAGAAAGAGAAGAAAAGAGACTAGCTGCAGAAAGAGAAGAAAAGAGACTAGCGGCAGAAAGAGAAGAAAAGAGACTAGCTGCAGAAAGAGAAGATAAGAGATTACAGAGGGAAGCAGAAGATAAGAGATTACAGAGGGAGCACGAGTTACGACTAAGGGAGTTGGAATTTCAAGGCCATGCTCCTGAAAATGGTGCCAGTCCCTTTGCCTCCGATGCCACTGCTAGTCAGGAAGCCTCAACCTCAGCTATGAGTTTTCATTTAGATCATTTTGTTGAGAAAGACGATGATATCGAGAGCTATCTAAATAGATATGAACTATTAGCTACCACGTATGGGTTAGAGAGAGAAAGGTGGAGCTTAAAATTATCACAAGGGCTTCGTGGTACAGCTTATGATGTTTTTGCCAAAATGAGCAGAGATGATCAGGACAACTATGACATGTTAAAGCAGGCTCTTTTGTTAAGATATGAAAAGAATGAAGAATTTTATAGAAAAAAAATTAGGAATGCTAAACTACTGTCGGGTGAGACTTATCACCAGTTCTCTGCACGGTTAGAGACATACTTGGAGAAATGGACGGCTCTGGGGAAAACCCAAGATCTTATGGAAATGATCCTTATAGAACAACTAAGAGAGTCCATGGCTCCAGACCTGAGAAAGTTTCTCATGGAACAAGGTGCACAGAGGCTGGGTGAGTTACTAAATGTTGCTGAAAGATATCAGGCAGCTCAAGCAGAGGTAACAGGTAATAAAAAGTAACAGGTAGACAATTTTAAGGCACCACAAAACTTTAATAAGTTTGATCATAGAGAGCAAAACCAAATTAAGCACCAGTTTGATAGGCCACGGTATGAAAATAAAAATAAAACCCCACAATTCGATGAAAGGAAATTTGATGAAAGAAAATCTTTCAACCAAGGAAGGAAGTGGTGTAAAAAGTGTAAGATGAACAATCATACCACTGAAAATTGTAGGAATAAAACTCCTAATTTTGCTGCTATGAAATCTGGGAAGAAGGGAACAAAGGTCAAACCTGAGGAACTACAGGAACCGTACCAACCCCCAGTGTGTGAAGATGTAACATGTAATGGAGTCACCATAAGGTGCTTATATGATACAGGTTTAGATTATGATTCAGTTGTGAGTTCTCACCTGGTGCAAGCAGATCAATACACCACAGAAACAGTGGAGATTCAAGCTGCAACCAAGGAAGTAGCGACCATGACACTCCCTATCGCTAAAATACATGTGAAAACGCGATATGTGGAGGGAATAATCAAAGCAGCAGTGATAAATGAGCCAATCTATCCTCTGATACTGGGGTGTAGATATGTCTTCCTGGGGAATCCCAAGAGACCTGTGATATTGGCTACGGTGCAGACCAGATCACAGTCTAAAAAGGAGGAGGATAATCCAATAAATACTCATCCAGATGAGATGAGGAAGGCACAGGCGGAGGACAAAACACTCAAGCCGTGTTTCAAGAAGTTGCCCAAATGTCATACACCTCCAGGCAAGGGAGAATTTTATATGAAGAACAAGTTGATTTATAGGAAGGCTGGATCTGAATCCAATGGTCACGGACAGCTGGTCCTTCCCACTTCATATAGGACTAAAGTGTTGGAACTAGGGCATGCAATTCCCTTCAGTGGTCATATGGGGATCAGCGCAACAGGACAGCGTATAGCTTGTCACTATTTCTGGCCAGGGATAACTGAAGATATCAAAAGATATGTAAAATCCTGTCCAGAGTGCCAACGAGTAGCACCTAAGCATTGGACTGCACCCGCAACTCTAGGGGAAATGTCCATAGTGGGAACACCCTTTGAGAGAGTTGCCGTGGACATTGTGGGACCTCTCACTCGAACCAAGAGGAGGAACAGCTACATTCTGACTCTGGTGGACACCTGTTCTATGTGGGTAGAGGCGGCAGCCCTGTGATCCATTGACTCTAAACATGTGTCAGAGGCATTGCTCACAATTTTCACAAGGTTAGGCTTTCCCAACCAAATCTTGACTGATAATGGCTCTCGGTTCAAGGGGAAACTAACAGAAGAAGTTTTCAGGATCTTTCAGGCCAAACACTTCCATTGTAGTCTGTACCATCCCCAAGGGAACGGCCAAGTGGAAAGATTTAATGGTACGTTGATGTCGAACATGAGAAAGTTGGCACATGAAAAACCAGAAACATGGGACCAGTACCTTCACGCCGCCCTCTTTGCTTATCGGGAGGTACTCAATAGTTCAACCGGTATGGCCCCGGCAACATTAGTATTTGGAAGGCCAATAAAAGGTCCACTCGAAGCTCTGTTAAGAACGTGGACTGATGAAAAGGCAGAGGAAAATATTACATCATCATACCAATATGTGAATGAGCTGACCACTCGTTTAAAAACTGGCTGGAAACTTGCCAATGAAAATTTGAGACAAGCCAGGAAAAAACATGCTGCCTATTACAACAAGAAAGCTAAAGACAGAGATTTGGCTGTGGGAGAGAAGGTACTGCTTCTTCTACCCGGTAGTCAGAATAAGTTGCAAATTGGATGGCAAGGTCCATATACAGTTCTAGAGAAGGTATCTAGAACAAATTATAAGATAGATAAG
This sequence comes from Oreohelix idahoensis, assembly GCA_024509875.1. Classification (NCBI taxonomy): domain Eukaryota; kingdom Metazoa; phylum Mollusca; class Gastropoda; order Stylommatophora; family Oreohelicidae; genus Oreohelix; species Oreohelix idahoensis. Next base: position 278,271 of record JAMPIV010001368.1, read on the forward strand.
AAGGGGAAAGAAAAAATCTATCATGTGAATCTCCTGAAGAAATATTTGGAAAGAGAAAATCAGGAAGAGACACATTTGTTGACCTTGTCTATTGCAATGGAGATGAAAAAGAAACCACTTTCATTATTTGAATATCCATTACACCCCTGTGAGACAGCGGCACAGGTGAAAATCAGTACACATTTAACGAAAAATCAGAAGGAGAGAGTGCAACAGGTTCTAGATGATCATACAGAGGTGTTAACGGACCGACCGGGGCATACAAACTTATTGGAATATGATATGAAACTTATAGACCCCACACCTGTATGTATGAAGGCATATTCGATTCCTTTCGCTAAGGAGAAAGCCTTGAAGGAAGAGATAGACTATTTGTTGAAGGAAGGAATCATTTCACACAGTGAATCTTCGTATAGTTCCAGTGTGGTACTCTTAAGAAAACAATCTGGAGAACATAGACTCTGTATAGATTACAGGAGACTGAATGCTATCACAGAAGGTCAGGTGGATATATTGCCGGATACAAATCAGTTGTTTGCCAGGCTAAATAAAGCTAAATATTTCTCAAAAGTGGATCTGAGCAAAGGATACTATCAGATTCCAGTAAAGCCTGAGGTTAGACCGTATCTAGCTTTTAGTACCTCAGAGGGACACTATGAATTTAACAGATTGCAATTTGGATTGAAGAATGCGCCTAGTGTCTTCTCTAGAATGATGAGAAAATTGTTGGATCCTCTGAATAATCCATGCATAACAAACTTCATGGATGATATCCTTATAGCGACAGAAACATTTGAGGAACACATTGACTCTCTGAACATGCTGTTTAATCGACTTAGAGAAGCGAATTTGACAGCCCGACCAACCAAATGTTGCGTTGGATGTAAAGAATTAGAATTCTTGGGACACACAGTCCATCAGGGAAACATGACCCCTGACCCCAAGAATTTAGAGAAACTAAGAAAAGCCCCGAGGCCACAAACAAAGAAAGACGTGAGATCCTTTGTCTCATTATGTGGTTTCTACCAAAAGTATATCAAAAACTTTAATTCCATATGTGCACCGTTAACTGACTTGACACGCAAGGGAAATCCGGATCGAATTACATGGACAGCACAGTGTGAATTAGCATACCAAGAATTGAAGGAAAAGCTCACAAGCAAACCTATTTTGAAATTACCTGACTTAAGTCAAGAATTCATTGTGAGAACGGATGCAAGTAATATCGGTTTGGGCGCGACCCTGTTACAGAAGTCAGATTCACTGGATGGGGAATTAACACCAGTGGCAAATGCTAGCCGAAAGCTGATAAAGCTGAAAAAAAATATTCAACGAGCGAAAAAGAATGTCTTGCAGTAATCTGGGCGATCAAGAAATTCAATATTTATCTGTATGGGAAGGCATTCAAGTTGCAAACGGATCACAAACCCTTGGCGTTTCTAGCGCAGGCTAGGCATGAAAATACGAGGTTACTCCGATGGTCATTGCTTTTGCAACCATTTCAGTTCAGCATAGAATATATTTCTGGAAAAACCAACCTGGGTGCTGATTTTCTAAGCCGCCATCCGTGTGATGAGAATCACCGTGATCACCAGGAATAATATTAAATTTCTCTATTTGTATATAGAATTATGGACTGACATATGATGTCTGTTTTAAGTGGGGAGAATTTGTGATGAAAAATTCTAATCCACATATATAAATTAGAAAATAAATGTAAAGCCTAACGAAGTAATTAAATAGAAAGAAAGAAGAACGGTAAAAGAACAGTGCGGTCACAATAGCGTACGCCTGTGTTGTAGAACGCCATAATGGCTGAACAAGAAAACCCTTTTTTTCTGCTCCGTCTGCATAAACTACACGCGTGTCTAAAAATAAAACGGGTACTGTGTTTCTTAGAAAACCTTGAGATACGCAAACTGCTTAATGACCTAGATATAATACTACATTAATGTCTTTATAACACACTACGTTAACCTAAAAGACAGACGGGCTTAGAAGAGAGAGAGAGAGAGAGAGAGAGAGAGAGAGAGAGAGAGATGCACGGAGGAACGCAGGCAATACTACCACATCGTCTCGCGATAAAAAGTGAACGCCAATCCCACGCGAAAGGCATGAAGACCTGATTTTTTCAAATAAACAGTAATAAAAAACACTACCAATACAAGGTTAGGTTTTAAAAACAGGCTTAAAATCTTATTGGGAAACATGACATTCTACTGATTTATGTCTAAGCTCCTGACATTAGCCTGACAGTACAGAAGACATCCTATGATAAAGAAGTGAACGGGTAGTAAAAACCAAATACACGACTATCCTATAATAATACATATTTTGAACGAAGCCACTTAGCCCCATTAAACTTATATATTTGTGTGCCTTAGGACTTGCTGACAAAGAATATGTTATGTGTTACGCAAGTAGGCTAGTAATTAACAAATTATAGCCAAAATACTATAGTGGGGTTGTCTGACAGCACAAGATCATATTTGCTCATAATGGCACGTTTGGAAAACACTGCTTTAGGGGAAATGAGGCCAACAAGTTAGATACGATTTGATTGGCTGTAGTAATATGTAAGGCAAAACCTGATTAGTCGGACTGCAAATACTATTATGGTTGCTAATGGCTACGTGTAAGATGGGTAAAGTTTTTTCAAAGGCTTTTGTAAACATGGTCTCATTGGTTAGAGCGTTCGATATAGTCAAATCGAAGCGTCAGTTCAGGGTCAGTTTTGAAATACATTTTGTGAGAAGCAAGTGCGTTGAGAGCAAGCTAATATTTTTCTAAATAAAAGCCTGGGATAAGGCAGATCGAAATTGTGCCAAAATTCATCGCCAGTCAACGTTACTTGTGTATATTTCCTTGAATTGTGGTAAGCTAGACATAAATGAAAATAGAATATGAAAAGAAAAATTGTGTCTGTTTGTGTGTGGCTCAGTAGCAAACAGAAGGCAAAGTCTAGATATTTCTCCACCATGTAAAAGCTTGTCAGAGAGGAGTATAACTGCATAGGCATATATGGGATTGCCAAATAGTGCCATGACACCTATTCCTATTATATAGAAGGAATTAACGCTGGAATTGCAGAGGCGTTGTAACCATTAGGGAGAGGAATACTGATGTATATTGTCACATGAGAATCTAGCAGTTGGCCTACAGCGCTGAACTCTGTGTTTGTAATGTCCTGTACTTCAGAGTGGAAATAGATTATATATATTAGTTCTGAAGAAGGAGGTACAACCTTCTTATTTCAGGGACCGTGGTACTGAAGTATTAGAGCAGCACCTGGTCTGAGTCCAGAGGGCTGGCAGCAGACTCCTTGTCCAAGATATCGACCAGTGGTGTATTTCAAGATAACTGAGAAGCAAGCGAGCAGAGGAGACAGTTTTCCTGCCGCCGACACAGAAGTTAAGCATGTGTCAGCCAGAGCAGCTCACCCTTATATAACCCACTCTAAAATTGACTGTAATAATAAATCAAGAGGGACAGTATTGTTTTCAAAATAAAAGAACTGTGAACCCTTCAATATTATTTCCACCAGTAACAAACACATGAAGTCGTGATGACAAACAACAACCTAGCTTCAAAAGCCAGTATTACCTCATAGTACTAGATCACAGCACTACACATATATTGTAATAATATTATACGTCAGGACAAAGATCCTTTGTATAAATTTTGTACATACACATTGTGTTTACATTTGATTGTGATTCCTGATTCACTCTGTAGTTGGATCAGGATATCTATTATTGAAAGAAATTAATACATAATTTTAAAGTTAACACCTGACTTACTTAAGCTAGTCTTCTAGAGTGTTATATGTATGTGCTTGTCATAGTGTTGTAAAGTGTTGTGAATCTTAATTAAAGTGTGTATCTGTCTGTTGGTTGTTGTGACCTTACACTTCATCACTATCATAACCCTAGACATTCAACGTAGTCATCACAATATTCCAGAATAAGTCTGACTGAGGTCTAAATGTGGTAGCAAAGTAAGGTCATCTGTAACACACCACACTTATTAGATACAGATACCTTCACAGCTGATCTCAGTCAGTACACTAGGTCCCCTATAACTATTTTGGGGGGTTTGGGATGTCAGGTATTGGTAGTACCTCTGGTGAAGGAGCTGTCATGCCCTTTTCAGGGCAGCTCGGCCACCTTTGGTCCAAACCTGGCATCCAGCTCTCACCTGTGGCTCCTCGTAGCTGTCAGCATGCGACAGCGGCCACCCCCGGGCAACGGCTTTGACAGGCCGGCTAAACTAGGTGAGGGTAGCCGACTGGTTATAAACCTTCGGTGAGTTAGGGTCTGCCTACCCATGCATGCGAAGACTGGATTCGATAGACTGCGCGGAAGAAACCATCTATTGGTTCAACGGGCATGACGGCGACTACCAGCAACGCGCTGTGGAGCGTAAGGAGCACGGCGAGGCACGTAGAACGCCCTGGTCATCCACTGCATCCTGTGTTGTCTCCAGTCGTCTCGATAATATCTTGCCACTGGAACAGATAACTCCGGACGAGAGAGTGAGGATGACGATTAGCGCAACTCTTCCTCACTTTAATCCAATTACAGCGCAAGTCACAGCTTCAGACAGATACATACAGACACTACACTCAAAGACCTGTGGCGATGGGGGAGTGGCGAACCAGAAAGTGTGGATACACTCAAGCTGCAGCCACAATCCTGCACACAGGCGGCTCAGGCCATAGGGTCGTTTCTCGCTGGAACTTTGAAGCAGCGGCGAGATCCGGCAGCCCCCTGAGCGACTGAGCAGCCCTCTTTAGGATCACTCTGCTCACCTCCATGGCATGAGGAAGGGGCTAGAAAAGGTGCCCTGAACATAGCCTGCTTCAACCTACTCTGACCAGCTTGACGCGGCTGGAGGGTATCCCAATCATGCGTTCGAACAAAAAGTAAGAAAAAAATGAAGGTGCTTACCTTCGGCACGTGGAACGTGCGAACACTACTCGACAATACCCTGGCCGACAGACCTGAAAAACGGACTGCACTTGTGGCCAAAGAACTGGCGCGCTATAATGTCGATATAGCAGCCCTAAGTGAGACGCGACTACCAGAAGAAGGTCAGATTACTGAAATTGGAGGTGGCTACACATTTTATTGGAGTGGCCGGGACAGCAAGGAACGGCGTGAGGCTGGTGTTGGATTCGCCATTAAATCTCATATCGTACGAAAACTTGTCAAATCTCCTAAGGGCATTAATGATCGCCTAATGACCCTTCATGTCCCACTAGGAAGCAACAGAAGTGCCACACTGATCAGTGCATATGCCCCAACAATGACAAACCCCGAGGAAACAAAAGAAAAGTTCTATGACGAACTTAACTCAATCATCTCATCAGTTCCTAAGTCTGAGAAACTTATTATTCTCGGCGACTTCAATGCCAGAGTAGGCACTGACCACAACACCTGGGAAGGAATACTTGGAAAACATGGCATAGGCAAATGTAATAGTAATGGGCTCCTACTACTCAGCCTGTGTGCCACACATGATTTGTCCATCACGAACACCATGTTTCGCCTACCCACTCAAAATAAAACAACATGGATGCACCCCCGATCCAAACAGTGGCATCTCATTGATTATGTCATCACGAGAAGGAGCGACAGACGTGACGTGAGAGTGACCAAGGCCATGTGTGGTGCCGAATGCTGGACTGACCACAGGCTGATTGTATCAAAACTCAACCTTGACATACAGCCCAAGCGAAGACACCAGAGTCAGAAACCCATGAAGAGGCTCAACGTCACAAAACTTAAAAGCGAAGCAACCGCAGAGAGCTTCTCAAGGGACTTGGACAGCCGTCTGAGGGACGTTGAGCTCGGTCAAACCACTATAGAGGAAAAATGGGCTACTTTAAAGCACATTGTGTACTCTGTAGCCTCTGAGAGCTTGGGATATACAACACGCAAGAACCCTGACTGGTTTGATGAGAATGATGAAAATATTAAAACACTGCTGGCTGAAAAATATCGCTTGCACAGAGACTATCAAAGCAACCCTTCCTCAACATCCAAAAAGGCAGCCTTTACCAATATACGCAGAGTTGTCCAGAATAAGCTCAGGAAGATGCATGATGCATGGCTCAGCAATAAAGCAGACGAGATACAGAGATATGCAGACATAAATGACTCAAAGCGCTTTTATGATGCCCTGAAAGCAATTTATGGCCCTCAATCGAATCAATCATCACCGGTCCTAAATGCTGATGGCATGGCATTGCTCACTGATAAAACGCAGATTTTGGAACGCTGGGCACAACACTTCAACGCCATCTTAAATTGTCCATCAACCATCAACGACCAGGCCATTGCAAGTATACCGCAAGTTACAGTCAATGTCAGACTTGACATTCCACCCAGCATGGAAGAGGTCAAGAAAGCAGCCAGTCTACTGTCCAGTGGCAAAGCCCCTGGATCAGATGCTATTCCTGCTGAGATTTATAAAGCTGGAGGCAGCAAGCTGCTGCAGAGACTAACAGACCTCTTCCACTCAGTATGGGATGAAGAACAGATACCACAGGAATTAAAAGATGCCACCATCGTTCACATATACAAGCGAAAGGGAAATCATCAATCATGTGACAACCATAGGGGAATCTCCCTATTATCTATTGCGGGCAAAATCCTGGCTCGAGTCCTGCTCAATCGCTTGACTGTTCATCTCGAATCGCAGGACTTACTTCGAGAGTCAGTGTGGTTTCCGAGCAGGCCGCGGGACCGTCGATATGATATTTGCTGCTCGCCAACTTCAGGAGAAATGCCAGGAACAGCACAGTGACCTATACACAACATTTATTGACTTGACCAAGGCCTTTGACACTGTCAGTAGGGACGGATTATGGAGAATTATGGCGAAATTCGGCTGTCCCGATAAGTTCATCTCAATTGTCCGCCAGTTTCATGAAGGTATGATGGCTCGCGTATTGAATGATGGAGAACCTTCTGAACCCTTTCCCGTCACAAATGGTGTCAAACAGGGTTGTGTGCTCGCCCCGACACTATTCAGTATGATATTTGCTGCCATGCTGTCTAACGTTACGCATGACAGTAGTGACGGCATACACATCAGATACAGGACAGATGGGAATCTGTTCAATTTGAGACGATTACAGTCCTTTACGAAGGTGAATGAAACAATGATCTCTGACCTCGTCTTTGCGGACGACTGTGCCCTCAACACCTGCACAGAACTGGACATGCAGAAAAATATGAGGAGGCTTTCTGTAGCGTGTGATGACTTTGGCCTTACCATCAATACGAAGAAATCTGAAGTAATGTTGCAACCTGCTCCTGGGAAACCTTACTGTGAACCAAATATCACAGTAAAGAACCAATGTCTCCAAGTGGTGGACAGCTTCACTTATCTAGGCAGTACCCTTACCATAGATGCGAATATCGACTCCGAGGTCAACAACAGAATTGCAAAGGCAAGTGCAGCTTTCGGAAGACTAAGAGTAAATGTCTGGGATCGACAAGGAATTAGTGCAGCCACCAAGATAAAAGTATATCATGCAATAGTACTCACTACCCTCCTGTATGCCTGTGAAACATGGACAGTGTATAGCAGACATGCCAAGAAGCTTAATCATTTCCACATGAGCTGTCTTCGCAGGATCCTCAGGATCAAGTGGCATGATAGAGTATCTAATTCTGAGGTCCTCAACAGAGCACATTATCTCAAGCATCTACACATTGCTGCAGAGGGCCCAAACTAGATGGGCCGGACATGTTGTTCGCATGCCCGAAAAACGCATCCCAAAGCAGTTGATGTACAGCGAACTCTCCACGGGTAAGCGAACAACAGGGGGACAAAAGAAACGCTTCAAAGACACACTGAAAGCATCATTGAGCAGCTTCAAAATTGATGTCTCCTCCTGGGAGACTATCGCACAGGATCGCTGTGCCTGGCGGACAAACATTACTCAAGGTGCTCGCATTGCAGAACAGAATTTAGCTGATAAGGCAGAAGGCAAGCGTGCTGCAAGAAAGGCCAGAATGCACAGCAACACTTCTATCGACTCTAACCATGTGTGCCCCATATGTGGCAGGGCCTGTAGGGCCAAAATAGGATTAATTAGTCACATGAGATCACGGCACAGATGTGTCACAACTCAAGTCTGAAGCTGTCGCCATCTTCGCTTGCGATGGGCAACTATTATTATTATTATTATTATAACTATTTATATAATCCCAACTTACCACAAGCACTGCATCGCGGTTGGACAGAGAAATCTGACCTTGCAGTTAAACTGTATAATTGAAAATAAATCTAGCTACACAGCTAAACTATATAAATGCATCCTGACAAATGTTTGAGCCCAGTCATTTAGACTGATGGAAATAATCAACGCCATCTTGAATTGTAACCAACGTTGTCTGGAATTGTTACAAACATTTTCTGGAGCTGTAACCAACCCTTTCTGGAACTGTAACCAACGCTGTCTAGAATTATAACCAACGCTGTCTGTAATTATAACCAACGCTGTCTGTAATTATAACCAACGCTATCTAGAATTATAACTAACGCTGTCTGTAATTATAACATAAGCTGCCTGTAATTATAACCAACGCTGTCTAGAATTATAACCAACGCTGTCTGGAATTATAACCAACGTTGTCTAGAATTATAACCAACGCTGTCTAGAATTGTAACCAACGCTGTCTAGAATTGTAACCAATTTTGTCTACAGTTTCTATGGTGCTGAAAAGAATGTACTAATCTTCAATGAGTGATAATTGTGAGATGTCTGAAATGCAGGTAGGTCAGATGAGCATTAAGAAACACAATGGTCTACGGCAGAGTTAAATATCACCCTGATATTAAACGCCGGAATCACAAGAGAAATAGATCAACTAAAGCTCTCGGCTTAGAAGCAACAAAATGCTCTCAGTGACCTACTGTTTTAAGTATACGTTACCCATATTAAATATTCTTAGTACCTAGTAAAGCTCCGATTAACTGTCATCTCAACATGAAAGTAGGCTTCGATGTATATCCACAGTTGTCTGTCTTATGCCTTGATCGTACTTTTGATAGGTTATTTATGTCTCATGCCTTGTTGGTACGCATTGATAGGCTATTTCTGTCTTATGCCTTGATGGTACGCACTAATGAGCTATTTCTGTCTTATGCCTTGATAGTAGCCTTTGATAGGCTATTACCGTCTCGTGCCTTGATGGTACCCTTTGATAGGCTATTACTGTCAACCTCTTAATGCTAGCTTATAATGTATCGCGATGTCATCCTCTTGCCCGTTTGCTTTCAACTTTTCCTTCTATTATTATTAATGTAATTATTATTTGCCTGAAATGGCGAGGGACACCTGTCTCTGTACAAGAAATTAAAGGGATACTCACGTAAAATTTTTTTTTTTTCAATTATGTTCAACAATTTGTTATATCTTTTTAATCATCAAAAATATTACATTTGTCTAAATGTTATCTCTTCCATTAATTTGCTTCTACTTTTTTGTGAACTCTATTTCTTTTCTTCTGCTCCTACGACACGCGTTCCATTCATTTATATATCAACACTTTAACAGACTCATCAGTTCTTTCCTTCAACTTCTTTCTTTAGAAGAAATAAGTTTCGAAATATATATGTCGTTGATAACATTGTTATCGTTGTAACAGATGCTCCAGTTTGACAACACAACTTAAAATATAATAGATAATTAGATAAAAGCTATTAACTAACAAATAATGTGATGAATAGAGGTAGTAATGTGAATAAATTGTTTGACTAAAAAATTGCCTAGCTTTCTAATTAATTAGCTCCTCTTCAGGGCCATGTTTTTCTTCTGCTCCATCGGCATTATCATCATCATCTTTACCGTGTACTTCTTTGGTGTCAGAAGCTGAGGATTTATTACGCAAGAACAATTTTTCTATTATCTTTTCCTCTTGATCTTCTTTTACCAATATGTCTTCAACATCATTCATTATTTTAGGTTTCCCTTCGCTTCTTGTCAGTACGTTTTTTTCAATGAGTTGGGGGAGAAGTTAATGTAATTCATAACAATCTTTTTCCTTGCTGACTTTCTCTTGATCATATCCTGCAACCATAACCTGTGTGTGTGGAAAACTTGTTTACCCTACTCCTCCCCCTTTTTTTCCTCCTCCGCTTACTTTTTAAACGTATATGGACAGGTTTCTGGCTTAGGGCGACTTTAAAGAGTTTCTTTCTTAATATATAGATACCGCTAATCAAAGGGTTTATAATCCCATTGACCCGAGTGTGCAATCTTGAAATGTTAAACAAATGGCGGAACCTGAGGTCTTTTCAGAAATAATAAAAATAATAGCATTGTTAATTTCAGGTGAAACTCCTACCAGGTCAGACAGTGGTAGTTAAATGTCCAGTGAAACATTACTCCAAACATTTGGTGTACTGGAGCAGAGGATACAGACTGGTGCCTTTCATGGGTCGCGTGAGAAGCATCCCTGGAGGCCTTCATATCGACAAGGCTGATCCGAAGACAGATGCGGGTGTGTACACGTGCATCGCTGGAGATTTGACTGCCACCATTACAGTTCAGTTTATTGAGTGAGTTGTTTATGTTAGTACTATCATTCTCCCAGCTGATGAAGTTAGGCTGTGTTGTGCTGAAATACGTCTTGTCGTGATAGTAACCATTTGGCTGACAGTGCTGACTTTGTGGGAAATCATGTTCACTTCTGTTTATTTTACAGAGAACATGTGGTTTTTTTTGTTTTTGTTTTTCTGCTGATGCTAGTATATTTTTCTGTTTAACTCTCCCTTCTCTTCACACACATATGGGTATAAATGTGTGTGTGTGTGTGTATATATATATATATATATATATATATATATATATATATATATATATATATATATATATATATATATATATATATATATACATGCTCACTTACATACATAGGCATAACATACTATCGTTAGCAAGCTGTAGCCATACTTGCGCGTATAATAAAGACACGTGCAAGAGAAATTAATTAAATGAGCTCAAGCAGTGTAATAATAAAATGTGATGAGAAAATGTCTAGGTAAGATGAAAGCTGGCAATATCTCAATACAAAGTAGTGAGAAAAGTGTAATTAAAATGAGCTCTTGCAATGTATCAATGAAATGTGATGAGAAAACGTGTAAATAAGATGAGACCAGGCAATATATCAATAAACTTTGATGAGAAAACGTGTAAGATGAGCTCAAGCAATGTATCAATAAAATTTGATGAGAAAACGTGTAAATAAGTTTACTCAGGCAATATAATAAGATAATTTGATGAGAAAATGTCTTAAGTAAGATGAGGTCAGGCAATGCATAAGGAACATACAATAATAAAACGCATGATTGATATGTGGGGGGCACGAAACCAGTCAAAGTGTGAATCAGTCACGAATCATGAACATGTCAACATGTCAAGAACAATTGTATTTGTTACAGAAGAAAAGTAACAAAACAGAACATTTATGCCTTTGATTTTGTTGGCCCCTTTCCTTCTGTCCTGGTTTAATTCCTGTTGTTCTCTGTAATCTCGTTATCCTAACCGGGATTGTGTTTTACGTGTATCCTAGTATTTTCATTAACATCGTAGTTTTTATATACTTACTGCGGTCCTCTTCATAAGTTGATAATGTAATGTGAAAGTACCATTTTATAAGATGACCGAGTGTCGTAGATTTTTGATAGGGGAATTAAGACATAGATTGGTCCCTTCTGAATAGGACTAGAACAGGTGATAGCTCAGTGGGAGATAAGGCAAAGAAATAGATTTTCACGAGTGAGATGGTGGAAAATAGGTAGAGTCTGTCCCTGAAATCGAGAAACTTCTCTCATTCAGCCTATCTCTACAACAAGACTTTGTTAGTCAGACAGTCTACCACATTATATATTAATATATATCACCACTCACATACACACACACATAAGTGACGACAGTTAGACGCACAGACGTGGAAAAAAACTATATCAATGGAATATGGATCTTTTGGAACGAGCTGACCAGCACACGTAAATAAAGTTTATGTAAATTTTATTTATCATAAAGAACTTCACAACAATAATATATTTTGAATATCAAATCACATACAATTAAACATAGGTTAATGAATTAATTAAAGAGTTAGACACATAGGTTATACAATGAAAGAATTATTCATCCCTGCATTCTTTCGCTCTGACAAACTTGTGATCGCAACCAGTCTCCCTTACCTAATTTGGGCTTTCACAACATCTGGAACAATCGTTAGAGTACACACAGCCCATCCAAGGTTGGGTTTTTGGCGAATCAAGCCCCAGTTTCTCCAAAGATTAATTAATCCAAATGTTGGGAAACGCTTGATTCGCTACTGTTAGTAGGATGCTGATTAAGTCACTTCAATTTTTGTCCAGGTGTAAAAATAATTAAGAGATCTAATGTTCACAGTGTACATTAGCTTGGAATCTGCAATCGTTAAAATGAGTGTCAGGTAATTAAATCTGTTCAGGATCGATCGTCTTCCCAACACAGTGGTCGTTATTCAGATAATGTCAATGTTTGATTATGTCACTTCAACTGGCTGAAAGTATATGAACTTGGGAAAAGAAATCTGGATATCTATGAATCCAGTTATAATTTATTCCTAATATTCTTTGGGTTGGTACTCTGTCTCTTTCTGGGTGTAAACCACGAGGCCAGACAAGTCACCTTGAAAAAACCCGATAACTATATCAGAATGTTCTTTTGTAAAGTTATTCTCAGATTCATATGGAAGCCGCTGGTAAGGTTTAAGGTTTGACCCAATACTGTGTAAAGAGAAAAGATACAAATACTTAAACAATATTTAGTATTCACAATCCTATTCTTACCCCGCGTAAAATATAATATATTTATCCACTTCGGTTATTTAACTTTAAATTATAAACTACAAGCTGAGAGCTAGTTTTATCGTTTAAAAACTCCAGTGAAATAAATTCTAGTCATTTAAAAAAATCAGTCATCATGAATTAGAAATACATATTTCAACAATACTCATGATGAATCAGTGCCTTTACTAATTGGTTACAATATTATCTGACTGGTTACTAGCAGTTAATTAAATTTATATTATAGCTGGAAGAGTTTAGCTACAAATTATTATTTGTTCTGCTATCCATTGTAGCACAGTAAAACTTACTTACTTACTTACTTACTTACTTAGTCGTTCCCCTTCTACCGTGAGGTGTAGAGGTTTTTTTTTTTTTTTTTTTTCTTTCTTCTTTTTTCTCTTAGTTCGCGTAATCATGATTTAAAGCAAACAGGTGATTGGCCTGTTGTGCCTTTGCATGGTGGAGGGGCTGCCTCCTTACGGCCTCCATGCAGGCCGCCCTCCTCCTTTTTCATCCGGGCTTGGGACCGGCATTGGCGGAGTTCTTAGAGAAATATAATTGACGATTTTACCACTTAAATCACTCCAACTACTAGTAGATATATTACCTTCACACAAACTTCTAAGACTATTCTCCAACGAAAAACTAAGAACGTCACTTAATACAAAGGATTCTAGAAATCGAGCTAGATGTCTTTACAGTCTGATGAGTACTGGATAAATTTTAGTTAGAAGGCTGGGGTATATATATATATATATATATATATATATATATATATATATATATATATATATATATATATATATATATATATATATATATATATATATATATATATATATATCTGAAATAAAAGGGAATGGTTCACTATTACCGAAAACCAGACTCTCTGCCAGATCTTAGCACCTTCAGAGAATTCTTCGTTCAGCTTTCGGCTTTCGCGTAAATCAAAGCCATTCTCCACGCTAGAGCCGAAAACCAGAACTCACACTCTTTCTTAGATCAGGGATAACGTAATTGACCAGACCGTGCGAGATTTCTTCGATCGAGAAAAATCATACTAAGTGCCGCCCGCAGACGTGGTCATCGAGCGAAACCCGTCTTTGATCTGGCAATTCGCCGTGTTAATTACTTTTCTAGCGAACGGATTACAAGGAACGTAAATAGAAATTGACTGCTCCTTTCTACTCAAATTATTCAAATTTTACTACCCCCTGGTCGCTGTCTGATCTTTTACAGCGATTTTGAATCGCTGGCGTTAAATTACAGCTCAAGCGTTAGCTAATAGGTCTGCTCGTGAACATACATCAAAGAAAAATAGCGAACAGCAATAAAATGCGAACTAAATTAGAAAACGGGACAGATCTCAGAGTGTATAGGAGGTTTTATGTTAAAAACGTGCATAGGTGAAAGAAAAGGTAAAAGAAACGTGTAGATAATGAAAAAGATATATGAAAGCTATTTATCATAATATGTCACACCGAGTAATACATGATAAGACAATGTCTAAGTGAGATCATAAAGTCAGATATTTTTCTGTAATGTAATACCTGATAGTTTTAAGATAACAAGAAAGGGGGCACTACGAAAATAACAAGGTGTGAACGTAAAAACAGGAGACAGAACAGATACGCTCTGGTGTAAAGATAAATGTGAGTGTGTGTTGTTTATAGAAGTTGTGTGTGCTGTTTACATAAGTTGTGCGTGTTGTTTATAGAAGTTGTGTGTGCTGTTTAATGAAAGTGTGTCTGTATTGTTTATGTAAGCTGTGTGTGTCGTTTGTGTAAGTTTTGTGTGTTGTTTATGTAAGTTGTGTGTGTTGTTTACATAAGTTGTGTATGTTGTTTATGGATGTTTTGTGTTTTGTTTATGTAAATTGTGTGAGTTGTTTATGTAAGTTGTTTATGTTGTTTATGTACGTTTTGCGTGTTGTTTATGTAAGTTGTGTAAGCTTTTTATGTATGTTGTGTGTGCTGTTTAATGAAATTGTGTATGTGTTGTTTATGTAAGTTGTGTGTGTTGTTTATATAAGCTGTCTGTGTTGTTTGTACAAGTTGTGCGTGTTGTTTATGTAAGTTGAGTGTGTTGTTTATGTAAGTTGTGTGTGTTGTTTATGTAACCTGTGTGTGTGTTGTTTATGTAACCTCTGTGTTTGTTGTTTATGTAAGATGTGTGTGTTGTTTATGTAACCTCTATGTGTGTTGTTTATATAACTCCTGTGTGTGTTGTTTATGTAACCTCTGTGCGTGTTGTTTTTTTGTAACCTCTGTGTGTGTTGTTTATGTAACCTCTATGTGTGTTGTTTATGTAATTTGGGTGTGTGTTGTTTATGTAAGCTTTATGTGTTGTTTATGTAAGATGCAAGTCCAACACGAAAAGAAGAATCTTCAACTCACATGTGAAGTCAGTCCTATTGTATGGCTCTGGGACATGGAGAGCAACAAAACCAACAAGCAAAAAGCTACAGACTTTTATAAACGGGTGCTTGCGTAGAATAGAAGGACTGAAATGGTATGACAAAGTCACAAATGTGGAATTGATGACAAGAACCAGACAAGTGCCAGTGGAACAAGAGTTGAGAAGAAGACGCTGGCGATAGGACACACATTGAGGAGACCTGTTGATAGCATTACAGGGCAGTCCTTTTTCTGGATTCCACAGGGAAAGAGAAGCAGAGGTAGACCAAAATCACATGGAGAAGAGAACTGGAAACAGAGGTGAAAATGATGAGGAAAACATGGATAGAACTTGAGCGGATGGCACGGGACAGGAGACTTGGCATGTGTTTGTTGAAGGCCAATGATCCTTGGGGAGCTAAAGGGTATGGATTGATTGATTGATTGATGTAAGATGCATGTGTGTTCTTCATGTAACCTCTGTGTGTGTTGTTTATAAAAGTTGTCTGTGAGTGTGTTGTTTGTGTGACCTATGAGTGAGTGTTTTCTTTATGTAAGATGCGTGTCTGTTGTTTACCAAACTTGTGTGTTGTTTATGGACTTTATATCTGTGTTGTTTATGTTTTTGTTTATGGACGTCGTATATGTGTTGTTTATGTGACCTGTTTGTTGTCGTTTCTTGAAATTTTGCCAATGTTGTTTATGGAAATTATGACTGGGCCATTTATTTTTTCCTCCTACATCCCACCTTCTAGGAAAGACGATGCCTTAACAAAAAATTACAAGAAATGGATCCGGAATTCCAAACGACAACAACAAATATACAACTTAAACTATAAGAGCAACGGAGTACACAACAATGTTTTCACGGCCTCTGCCAACGCTGGTCAAGAAGACCTACATCAACAGAGAGATGAGAGTCAGAATTCCACTCAGGTCCTGATGTATGTGACCCAAGACTGGTCCCATTGCAACGCCACCTGTGGGTCAGCAGGTCACCAAGAGCGAAACGTAACTTGTTCCCACGTGACAAAAACCTATGTTAAGATCATTCCAGACTCGGAATGCAGCTATACTGGTTTGGTGAAACCTGAAACAACAAGAGAATGCTCAACAAACGTGAAGTGTGCAGTGTGGCTTACTGGCCCCTGGTCAAAGGTAAAGATCACGTTTTCATCCAAGGTCAGATGTAATCTTTCTGCTGAGTAATTGTTGGTTAATCTAACGCAAACATGCCCCTTCATGAGAAGTTCGTGTAGTATTAAGTTGCATTATTGTGGTTTTTCTGTATATTGTAATCTTTTTCTTCAAAACATTCTTTTTTTTAAATATATTATATCATTTTCAGTTGCCATCTTCACATAGAAGTTTGTTGTTGTTGTTGCTTAACCAGGGCTGCTGAGCTTCTTGGTTTTTTTGCAGCCAATACCAAGTTGACGACTTCTTGGTACAGGTATACCTCGCCTTTATTGCGCTTCGCAGATATTGCCCTTTTTTCGAATAATTCATGTTTTTTTTTAATTAGAACGTGCCTCTTCTTCCGATAAATTTTGGCTCTCCACCAGCAAAAAAATTACGATTCGCTGAAGGCTCAGATGATGAAGATTAGCATTTTTTTTAGCAATAAAGTATTTTAAATTTTACAATACACTATTTTATTAAGACCTAGAGCTATTGTGCACTTAATATACATAGTGTAAACATGATTTTAGGCTTTTAAATGCACTGGGAAGTAAAAAACAATTGGGTATAACCCGCTTTATTGCGATATTCGCTTTATTGCGGTGGTCTGGAACCGAACCCGCAATATCTCCGAGGTATACCTGTATTATCTACACTGTAGATCTAGGCTTTTCCTGTGGCTTTTCTACCATTCCGAAACGTGCTGAGTTGAAGTCATGAGCTCCAGTTTCTCCAGCTTGGCTTGCATTTAAAGAATCGTCATATCTGGTCCCAAGCTAGGAGTAAGAAGCGCGTGGCATACTGTGCATTCCCCGCAATCCAAAGGGGTTCTCTGTCTATGCAGAGCGAAAATACTGTGCTCTGGTTCTGGGCTCTCCCAAAGAATGGTCATGTCCTGCACAGAGCCACTTCTCAGCTCCCCCTGCCTATCACTGGGTCCATAGTGAGATCTTCCTGCATGCAGTCAACCAGGTCAAAGCCAAAGAATGACGTCTGGGGCTCAAGTGACTTCTCCACGCTTAGTGTGCAATGCTGGGTTCTCAACAAGTTTTCCCACAGGGGGAATCCCTGGAAGTGTGTGGATGGTTTCAAGAGTCATTGAGGGTGTAATGAGCCTCACAGACAGAGATTCACGTCCACATGTCTATATTGTAGCATTGTGCATAGATGGTAATCATATAAAGACCCAAAGACGCAGCAATAGAGAATGCAGTCAGCGACCCACAGCTTGACTGCTTGCGTCAGGGTCAGCGAACCAGAGCTGACCAAGACCCTACTCCACCTCCACGTGGTGGTCCTGGAAACAGGCTGCATCACTGCAGTCTGGCTGAGAGTGTAGGGATCGAAGAGGGAAGGCAAACCCGGTCCCAAAAAATGCCGTGCTGAAGTCGGATGTGTTGGCCAAAAGGCGCAGATATCGCAGCTTCTCTGTAAACAGACACAACGCAACCAACGTCCTTTTCAGGACGAACGAGGAAGAAGAAGAAGAATATAAAGATGACTCCAGATATGCTTACA
Source organism: Oreohelix idahoensis (assembly GCA_024509875.1). Lineage (NCBI taxonomy): Eukaryota > Metazoa > Mollusca > Gastropoda > Stylommatophora > Oreohelicidae > Oreohelix > Oreohelix idahoensis. The sequence goes on from JAMPIV010001368.1 coordinate 296,231, forward strand.
TGCATTCAAATCTAGGGTCGACTGCAATGGATCTCCAAAGTCTTCTGTCTCTTGTCTTGATGGTGCGATCTGATAGACTCTTTCCTGTCTCTTGTCTTGATGGTGCGATCTGATAGACTCTTTCCTGTCTCTTGTCTTGATGGTGCGATCTGATAGACTCTTTCCTGTCTCTTGTCTTGATGGTGCGATCTGATAGACTCTTTCCTGTCTCTTGTCTTAATGGTGCGATCTGATAGACTCTTTCCTGTCTCTTGTCTTGATGGTGCGATCTGATAGACTCTTTCCTGTCTCTTGTCTTGATGGTGCGATCTGATAGACTCTTTCCTGTCTCTTGTCTTGATGGTGCGATCTGATAGACCATTTCCTGTCAATCTCATGATGTTATCTTCCTACTTATAGCGTTGTCTTCCTCTTGCACGTTTGCTGTCAGCTATGCCTTCTATTAACATGCACAATATAAATCAATATTCTTAGCACTTTGTATCCAGTATCTAGTATAGTTTATCCCGTCTTGTTCGGATGGGGGGGGGGGGGGGGGGGGGGGGGGGGGGGGAAGAGAGAAAAGGACTGAAGAGTCAAAGAAAGAATGGATCTACCGCTCCTTCGGACAAATCGTAAGAGGCGACTAATATCAAGTTGTACATGAAACTGGCAGTTTCATCAAATGAAACTAATTGCTGCAGAAACTACTGCTGCAAGAAATACATCTTTTGTTGCAGCATTTCTGCGAAGAAAACAGTTGCAGTTGTGGCTTCACACTGCATAGGGAGTGGCTAGGGAAAAAAATGATAGTATAGTACAGTTTATAATAAATTTATAAGAGTCGCATAACGCAACCAAATATTCATTCTAATTCTTTGCTTGTTGTGGCTGCTTCTTTTCGCCCAATCTGAGGGGTGCCGTAGGGAGCATCGCCACTTGTTGCGATCGGCAGCTTCATTCTCCCAGGCTGCTGGATTTATGACTAGCGTCTTCATGTCTCTCTTGCACACATCTTTGAACCTCACCTGTGGCCGCCCGGCTGTTCTTCTGCTGCCTGCAAAAATATCCTTGGGGATACGACCATCTTCCATGCGGCGGACATGGCCAAGCCAGCGTTTCACACCACAGAAGGAATTTTGTCAAACACTTAGACCTAGCACACAAATTAAAGAAGTGTGGAAAAAACGTAAAGCAATCAAAGGGAACAATAAGAAAACAATAATGCCAGCAATCAAACTATCAAAGAGAGCAGAAACAGATAAAGAAAACGATAAAGCTCTTGCTGAGTATTTCTATAAAGTCAGTGCTAAAAGTAGACTTGGACATGAAGAAAATGAGAGAAGAGAAAGACTTAAGAAGAAGTTTGTTAATGAACTACCAGGGGGAGGGGGGGGGGGGGGGAAAGCAACACATTAATGCTTATGTTCTATAAGTCATTCAACAGGGGGAAACTAGACTATGCTAGCATAGTCTATGACTTAGCTTCAGCTTCTAACAAAGCAAAACTAGAATTTAAAATGCAGCCATGAGAGCTATTACAGGCGCATTGGAATCAACATCAGTAGAAAGACTAGAAGTAGCTCTCGGTATACTGCCCCTTGATCTAAGACGGAAAGAACTAAGATTTAATTATTGGAGCAAAGTAGCACAAGAAGTGACCCACCCAGCACATAAAGCATTTGCCCAAAACCAACCAAGTGTATGGGACGTCCCCTTGAATACAGAAAGATATCCAACAGGGTGGAGAACTATTGAAGATCTAATACGGGTCAAAGAACTGTGAAACGCAATAAATAATAGTAATAAATATAGAAACACTATACCACCATGGGAACTAAAAGCACCAATCATAGACTACACACTCACTGAAAAAGTTAAGCTTCACATAGAAGACAAGGAAGTCAAGACGGTAATAAGAAAGTTCATAAATCAACTTACAAAATAAAGCGTGGCTGTTTACACTGATGGATCCAAGGGCGATAGCGGGCAATTTGGTGCAGGGTTAGTAATATCACAGAGGGGAATTAAAAAGAGCTATAGTGTAACTGAAGGTGCTTCAATTTTTACAGTGGAGACGGTAGCAATTTTAAAAGGTTTAGAAATAATTGAAGATAATCCGCCAGAAGCAGTTACAGTATTTACATATTCACTATCATCACTACAAGTACTAGAGTACCATGTTAAATGCAGCCGGTCAGACATCAAGGAAGAAATTCTTTCAATTAATACATCATTAGGGAACAGAGGCTGCAGTGTGAGGCTAGTGTGGGTTGCAGCACACATAGGTATAGCTGGTAACGAGTTAGCAGACCAGACTGCCAAATATGGAAGAATAAGTAAAAACAATGTAAGAGCAGTTATTGGAAAATCTGAGTTTAAGAGCCAAGTGAAGCCAAGTATAAACGAGGAATGGAAGACAACATGGAAGGAAAGTAGTAAAGGCAGACACGCGTCCAAATTTCTGAAAGAACCAACAAGGACGTGCCAGGTCAAAGAAGAACTAAAGGTACCGCTGAACAAAAAGTTGTGGCTTCTCTGTCTAGGTGCAGCATACTTTATAATAGAGGAACCACACTGCCAAGAATGCCAGGAAGAAAATAATATATACCACTACCTGATACGCTGTAACAAAAACGAGCAACAGAGACATGAGTTTAAAATGTACCTTAGAAATCACAATATAGACATACAGTTGATAAAGTGCTAGGTATAGATGCCCAAGGGGAAGTCCAATTAATATTAAAATGGTATATACAAAAACAAAGGAAAAGATATAAGGTAAATAACAGTGACAATATTAGTAATAATAATAACAACAATAATAATACTACTTCAGAAAAACAATTAAAACCAATAATAATTCATCAACAAATACTAACAAACCATTTTTTTTTAAAAAGTTATTGGCTACTCATAATATAAGGAAAGACAGTGAAGTAAAAAAAAATAAACACGACTTAAAAAGAACAAATTCCAAGATAAATTGAAACCATCAATTGCAAAAGACAATAATTGTATGAATATAACACAAAACTGATAATAAAATGACGTTAAATACCCTAATTATAACCGACTATTAGGTTGAACAGGGTAGACCATGATGGTGGACGAGTAGAGGCAATAACGGTCAGCTATTACTAGCGCTCTGTCCACCCATCCCCTTAAAAAAAAACCCATAGAGATGTAGTTTTTTTTTTCAGAAGAATTTAAAAGTTACAGGAACAGTAAAGACATTAAAATCTGTTTTGATAATTCTGTTCCATAAATAAATAGGAGGAGAGCGGAATCGCGTGAGATGAATATTATTACAAAGGTTATTGGGCAAAGGAATATTACAGGTGCAAGAAAGAAAAAGTACACTTTTGTAAGGGAAGGGTAGGGTGGATATATGCTGGTGAATGTGAAGTATACAGAAAGAAGAAAGTGAGTGAGAGAGAGGGAGAGATAGTGAGTTAGAGACATTGTGAGAGAATGAGAGAGAGCGAGAGAGAAGGAGAGTGAGGGAGAGGTAGAGAGTGAGAGAGAGGGAACGAACGAACGAACGAACGAACGAACGAACTTTATTTTCGAAGGGTAAAGAATTGGGCGCGCAGGCCCGTCTAACATTCTGCCCTTCCACTCTCATTAATCTTGCATACTATATCCTTTCATTCCCACATGATACTTTAAGCATTAATTTAAAGGCATGCAACATTATAAAGTTACCATAACAGCATTCATTTACAGTATGCTTACTTACTTACTTAGTCGTTCCCCTTCTACCGTGAGGTGTAGAGGTTTGGAAGAGAGAGCGCCAGACCATTCTATCAGCTGTCTTCTTCCTGGCCTGGTTCCATTCTAGTCCTCGGTCCTTCAAAGATTGTCTAATGTTGTCCTCCCAGCGAACTCTGGGTCGTCCTGGAGGTCTGGATCCCTGGCTCTTTGTTTCCCATGCTTGTCGTGGTAGCCGATCTTCTCCCATTCTGCAGACATGGCCAAACCATCTTAGTTGGGACTGTTCTATTTGGGTCTGCAGCGGATGGGATTTCAGGCCTTGACGTATCGTCTGGTTGCGGACCATGTCTCTTCTTGTTACTTCAACCACTTTCCTCAGATACCTCATTTCTGAGGTTTGGATCTGGCTTTTGTGGGTTGTAGTCATTGCCCACGACTCGCATCCATATGTCAAAACTGGGACATAGGTGGAGCGGTATACAGCCATCTTCGTTTTCTTACCAACCTCTTTCTTGCTGAGGAATCCACGATTTATGGCCTGAAAAAGTCTCCCAGCCGCTGCTTTTCGAATGGCCAACTCTTCTTTGATGCCTCCCTTTCGGTCTATAATAGCTCCGAGATATTTAAAGTGGTCGACCTGCTCCAGGACCTGTTCTCCCAACTTAATCTGATGTTTTCTTTCTTCTCGTGATATCACCATGGATTTTGTTTTAGAGCTGCTTATGACCATCCCTCTCTTCTCCAGCTCTTCCTTCCAGACTTGCAGGTTGGATTGGAGATGTGCCTCTGATTTAGCAATCAGGGCAACATCATCAGCAAATGCCAGCTCCGAAATATAGACCTGTCTCATCTTCCAGTACCCCACTGAATACTTTCTTGTTCTCTCCTTACATGCCTTGATGACATCGTCCATGAGGAGTATGAAAAGATAAGGTGACAGGATATCACCTTGTCTTACACCAGTGGTGGTCCTGAACTCTTCTGACTTATGGTTTGCTGTCCTCACATAATTTCTGCAAGACTTGTAGAAGCTCTGTATAGCATGAATCAGAGGTGCTGGAATATTCTTCCTTGCCAAACAGTCCCAAAGTTTGCTCCAGGGGACTCTGTCAAACGCCTTTTCCAGATCTATGAAACAAAGATGGATCTCACTCTTATACTCAAGGGCCTTTTCACTCAGCTGTCTGAGTGTGAAGATTAGGTCTTGAGTACTTCGGTTTGCTCGGAATCCGCACTGGACCTCATCCAAATGTGGCTCAGCTAGGCGTCGGAGTCTCTGCTCTAGGATTCTAGAGTAGATTTTACCAGGGACACTGAGAAGGGATATGCCTCTATGGTTTCCACATTGTCGATTGTCACCCTTTTTGAAAATTGGTGTTATGATGGCAATCTCCCAATCCTTTGGTATGGTCTTGTTGCACCATGCTGCCTGTAGGACTTTTAAGAGTAATAGGTCGCCTGATGCTCCCATGTACTTAACCATTTCTGGTGTTATACCATCATGCCCTGCTGCTTTGCCCATCTTGATTTTTCTCTAGTGCTGCCCTCAGTTCTTCCATCTTTATGTCATCTTCACCATCATTGGTTTTCTCTTCTGTGCTAGTGGTTATCATTTCTGTTGCTTCACCATGCTCACCATCCAGGAGTTCTGAGAAATATTCTTTCCATCTTTCCATTACTTCCTTCGGGGCAGTAAGCAATTTGCCTTGCTTGTCCTTTATAAATTTGAGAGGGCATTGTTTTTCCTTCCTCATGTTCTTTAGGGTCTTATAGAACAATTTCTGGTTTTCTTGTGCATCTTTTTCTAGCTTTTCTCCAAATTCTTCCCAGGACTTCTGTTTTGCTGCTAGCACTTTGTTCTTTGCTTCTGTTCTGAGTATCACATATTCTCTATATTTTTCCATTTGTCCTGTTGTGTTTTTAGCTCCTAAGTATTGTTTCCATGCCATTTTCTTCTCTCTTATTTTCTCTTTGACTTCCTCTGTCCACCAAGGTGTCCTCTTTCTCTGGTTCCCAAGTCGGACTTCACCGCATGCTTCTGCAGCAGCTGTCTTTATGATATCCTTGAATTTATTCCAGAGGGTTTCCAAGTCATCAGGTCGTTCTTCTGTGTTGCTCACTGCTGTAGCAATAAGCCCCTGATATCTGGTCTTAATTTCTGGCTCTCTCAGCTTGTAGGTCCTAATGCTCATTTCTCCTGCTCGTTTACTTGGTTTCTTGCGTGATGTTGGGCAGTTCCTAGGCTGAGCAACTCTTTCAGTTGTTCGTTTGATTGTTAGCAGGTAGTGATCACTTCCAATCTCTGGCCCCCTCCAGACTCTTGCATCTCGGACATATCTGAATGAGCTTCTCCGAACAATGGCATAGTCGATCACTGACTTCTCATTCTTGGTTGGTTCACATCTAGTGTATGCATGTATGCGCTTATGGGGGAACTTTGTGTTTGTAATGATCAGATTCTGCTCACTGCAGAATCTAAGGAGTCGCTTTCCATTGTCATTGAGAGTATCTTCTCCATATCTTCCGATAACGCCACCCCATCTAGCATGGTCATTTCCAACTCTGGCATTAAAATCTCCGAGCATGATAACTTCATCTAGGCAGTCATCCACTGTCCTTTGAAGCAGCTCGAAGAATTCCTCCTTGACCTCTGCTCTCTCATCCTCATTTGGCCCATACACTATGACCAGGTTGACTATGGTTTCTCCTTCTTTTAGTTTTACAACCATAATGCGCTCCGAGACAAAGTTCCATCCCTTGATACTATCTTTTTGATTTTGGGCCACAATGCAACCCACGCCCCCTTTAGCTCTTTCAGATATGGGTACACCACTGTAGAGCAACGTGTTGCCATCGAGATCCATGACTCCTTGTCCTTTTTTCTTCGTTTCCGTTATAGCCAGGATTTCTAGTTTTGCTTTCCTCATCTCTTCCACCAGCTCCTCTTCCTTCCCATTTATACTTCTTGTGTTCCAAGTTCCATAAGTCGTAGTCCGTAGTCCGTTCCAGTTCGTCGCCTTTAGAATCAGTCCGGTTTTCTCTCTTGTATTTCTCGTAATCATAGTTTAAGACAAACAGGTGATTGGCCTGTTGTGCCTTTGCATGGTGGAGGGGCTGCCTCCTTACGGCCTCCATGCAGGCCGCCCTCCTCCTTTTTCATCTGGGCTTGGGACCGGCATGGGCGGAGTTCATTTACAGTATGCAAGCATAATAATAAAAAAATGAGTAGGGTTTTTTTTTTTTTTTGAAACAAACAAGCTAGTAAATGGGGGAAAAAGTAATAATAAAATAAAATAAATAAAACAATAAATAAAAATAAATAAATTCTGTATACCGACACTCACTCATGCGGTCAATCCGTCTACAATTAATCTGTATTTTTGGTATGCGGGTACATTCTCACGACTCACATTTCTAAAGTACAGTATTATGTGGGTACATTCACACGTACATTACATTATATAATAATATTTTAAAGTGAATATAATAATGATATTACATGGATATAAAACAAATTATTCACACACAAAAATGAGCGGAAGAGGAAAAGAAATGTTGACCTATGGATGAGATGTTGACAGGGAGTGTGAGAGAGATAGTAGTAAGAGATTGGGAGGGAGAGAGTGAAAGAGAGGGAGGGAGGGAGGGAGTGAGAGAGAGAGACGGAGAGAGATAGAGAGCGGACGGAGGGTTTACGGATTAAGTAAAGGTAAATGAACGATCTGTCAGCGAAGGTGGAGCACTAATAAATAAACATATTTCAGGCAGACGTAAACACTGTCATTAAGAAAACGTCCGGAGAGATATAAAATGATCTCTTCCACGCACGTTAACAGCCAGTTTTAATTATTACCTCACAAGCAGACACGTAACAGGAAACAGGAGAACAGCTAAAATTCGAGTTCCACCTAGTTATATCGTCCATTAGCCAGTTCCATTATTTTCTTGAATAATCTTGTGTCTTGCTGTAACCATGACCAGAATCTCTCTGGCGTTCAAGTCACGTAACCTAGCTTTGGCGAAATGAAAATGTCTTAAACACTTAGTGTATACCTAAAAGCATAACTGTCATGGCCCAATGCTTAAACAAAACAAATACACAATTTGGATTGTTTATTGTTTGCGTGGGATGGGTGTCGGGGGTGGCTATGTATTAATATCAATAATTTTAAGGTATAAATATAATAGGTGAATAAATGCGAGTATAAATCCAATAACATTTTTAATTTATCGCACAACAGACGTATAATTTCAGTTATAAATACAAAAAAGTATAATTTCTGGTATAAATGCAATAAAAATATAATTTAATGAACAATACGAGTATAATTTCAAAAATAAATACAATAAAAATGAGGAGGACTGTGGAGGCTGAGATGCAAAGAATGAACCAGAGTTGGGGCACTGTACGAAGGATGGCCACCGACCGAGCAAAGTGGAATCAGTTTGTTGTTGCCCTACAAGACGCCACTAGGCGTGATGGCCACTGACTGCGTTGACGGTCGGCGGCTAAGGATCAAAGAAGAAGAAGAAGATAAATACAGTATAAGTATAATTTTAGGTATTAATACAATAACAATATTTTATCAAATATAAATACAGTATAAAAATAATTTTAGGTATAAATACGATAAAAATATATTGTCAAATATAAATACAGTATGAGTATAATTTTAGATAAAAATACAATAAAAATATATTGAAAACTATAAATACAGTATAAGTATAATTTTAGGTATAAATACAATAAAAATATATTGTCAAATATAAATACAGTATAAGTATAATTTTAGGTATAAATACAATAAAAATATATTGTCAAATATAAATACAGTATAAGTATAATTTTAGGTATAAATACAATACAAATATATTGTCAAATATAAATACAGTATAAATACAATTTTAGGTAGGCCTATGAATACAATAAAAATATATTGTCAAATATAAATACAGTATAAATATATTTTAGGTATAAATACAATAAAAATAAATTGTCAAATATAAATGCAGTTTAAGTATAATTTTAGGTATAAATACAATAAAAATAAATTGTCAAATATAAATACAGTTTAAGTTTAATTTTAAGTATAAATACAATAAAAATAAATTGTCAAATATAAATACAGTATACGTATAATTTTAGGTATAAATACAATAAAAATAAATTGTCAAATATAAATACTGTATACGTATAATTTTAAGTATAAATGCAATAAAAAAATATTGTCAAAAATAAATACAGTATAAGTATAATTTTAGGTATAATGCAATGAAAATATATTGTCAAATATTTATACAGTATAAGTATAACTTTAGGTATAAATACAATAAAAATATCTTGTCAAATATAAATATAATATAAGTATATTTTTAGATATAAATATAATAGGAGTATCATTTCGAGTACAAAAACAATACGAGTATAATTTCGGATACAAATAAAATATGAATACAATTCCAGGTATAAATACAATAGGAGTATATTTTCTAGCATAAATTAGGTACACGTATAATTTCAGGTATAAATGGCATAGGAGTATATTTTCAAGTATAAATACGGTATAAGTGTAATTTCAGGTATAAATGCAATAGGAGGACAATATCAGGTACAAATGCAATATGAGAGCTATTTCAGGTATAAATACAATCGGAGTACATTTTCGGTACCATTTCGGGTGCAAATACAATAGTGTATAATTTCTAGGGCTGCACCTAATAGTGGTTTTTACTATTCGGCTGAATGCGAATACAGACCTTTAACTATTCGGCCGAATACGAATACGAATAATGAGTGAATGTTGGGCATAAAAAGTTGTGTTCAATAGGTCTACTGACATTTTTATTACTTATACACCGTTACAAACAATACGGCAAATAGCCATTAATCACTTTTTAAATTGCTGCATGAAACATGCATTTGCGTTAAAAAAACGAGTCTCTCAACTTTCTCTGCCAAAAGACAACATCTGTTATCTGAAAACGTGTTGCCGGCAGTGCTGAACAGACGTTCACTTGTTACGCTTGTTGAAGGCGCGGCGAGATATCATGTGCTGGATATTAGCCCTAACAGAGCTGTACATGTTAAGAATAATTATGTCAGTACAAAATTTCCTGACTGGCATTGTGTATCTCAGCTCCAACAAACCAACCAGAAACATGAAACCGACATCTTGCACAATAGAATATGGCTGCATGTCTAGTGCTATCATTTTGCCGATGGCTTGATGTACTTTCGTTGCCTCTGCACTGTTTATTGCCCACGACCTCGTTCCTTCGGCCTAGTCAGCTGATGCAACCCGCTACACGCTAAAGTATGCATCGCACGGCGTGGTGTGTTGATTTAGTAGCGGGACCAATGGAAACTTAAAGTCAGCCTGCTTTCTGGGTCTAAAATTATCACGCCGCGGGTTGACCTAAATTTACTATACGTATTCGATGGCAGCGTACTATTCGGCCGAATACGAACAGTTTATTTAATGCACTATTCGGCACCGAATCGAATACGAATCGAATATTCGGTGCAGCCCTAATAATTTCAGGTACAAACACAATAGGAATATAATCTCGGTATAATACGATAAGAGTACACTTCCAGGTAAAAACACAATAGGAATATAATTTTAGATATAAACACAGTAGAGGAACGATTACTTCCTAGAACATGAAATCGCTTCATACCAGAAGAACGAAATGTTTGTGGTTATGTGCAGGCAGAGATCTTCTATCAATGAACGGTGTTTCCCAACGTATGGTGCACGTACACTTGGTGACATGCGAGATTTTGGATGCAAGGAAAAATATTTTGTTTGTCAAGTTTTATGAATAAAAATATGAAGTAATTATTAATACAAGTTGTAGGGTAATATGGAAAAATTGTGAAAGGTGTAAATGAATAACTGAAATCTTGAGACAAACAGTTTCAACATAATTGTTACAGTAAATTAATAATTTCTTTCATTTAGTCACTACGATTCAACTCCCCAAAAAACATAGCCCGTCAACAAACTTGCGTCAAGTTCCATTCTCTCAAGATCTTTCGATGTCTTCTTTGTCCGTCTCATATATGTCACCAGTTGTCTTCCTATTATATTTGTCGGTCTTCCGCCACTTCTCTTTCCCTCGAGACGGACTGTCTTGTAATGCTATAAATAATTTCCTCTATGTGTGTCTATTCATCGGCAGAGTCTAATCTCTAGTTCCACCGGAACTTCTTATTTTTGAAAGCGCTGTAATAATATGAAGTTGTGTATGGCGCTGACAACCTCATCATGTAAAACAATTTGCCACAGAAACTACGGCTGCAAAAATTTTTGCTATGGTTTTGGCTTCCTCTGTAGTGGTGGCTCCATACTTCATTTGTTAGTAAAACAATGGTATGATGATGATAATCATGAATATGATGATAGAATAACCTAATTAAATACTTAGCAACGAAAACTCTTGCTTTTTTTTTTTTGAAGTGCCGTCCGAGCTGCGGGAAGACTGGGTACATGAACAGAATACTGATGTGTGTGTGGGAACAGACATCGGAGCCCGCTTTAACAGCTTGTGACGAGACGAAGAAGCCAGCGGTCTCGAAACCGTGCAAGACAAGACCATGTCCCTTAGGTCTGTAACTTGGTTATGTGTAAGATCATAACATATCCCTTAGGTCTGTAACTGCGTTAGGTATAAGATGGCAAGACAATGTCCCTTAGGTCTGTAACTTGGTTATGTGTAAGATGACAAGACCATATCACTTAGGTCTGTAACGTGGTTATGTATAAGATGACAAGACCAAATCACTTAGGTCTGTAACCGGGTTAGGTGTAAGATGACAAGACCATATCACTTAGGTCTGTATCCGGGTTAAAAATATGAAGTAATATGAAAACAATCGTGACAGGTGTAAATGAATAACTGAAATCTTGAGACAAACAGTTTCAACATAATTGTTTTCAGTAAATTAATAATTTCTTACATTTAGTCACTACGATTCAACTCCCCAAAAAACATAGCCCGTCAACAAACTTGCGTCAAGTTCCATTCTCTCAAGGTCTTTCGATGTCTTCTTTGTCCGTCTCATATAGGTCACCAGTTGTCTTCCTATTATATTTGTCGGTCTTCCGCCACTTTTCTTTCCCTCGAGACAGACTGTCTTGTAATGCTATAAATAATTTCCTCTATGTGTGTCTATTCATCACCAGAGTCTAATCTCTTGCTCCACTGGCACCAGTCTGGAGTATATTTTCTAGTATAAATTAGGTACACGTATAATTTCAGGTACAAATGCAATTTGAGTATATTTTCAAGTATAAATACGGCATAAGTATAATTTCAAGTTCCATTGAGATAGAAGCGTCATTATCTTTCTATCAAGAGTAATCTGCGTAGGTAAACACATTTGAAGACCCATATTAGATACTATTGAGTGTTGGCCACTGGTGGACCACCACTGCAGAGCTAAGGAGAGGCAATCCGTGACACTTAGGTCTTTAACTTGGTTATGTGTACGATGACATGATCATGTCCCTTACTTCTGCAACGTGGTTAGGTGTACGAAGACAAGACCATGTCCCTTGGGTCTGTAACTTCGTTATGTGTAAGACGACAAGACCATGTCTAGGTCTGTAACCTGGTTAGGTGTAAAAAGACAAGACCATGTCATTACGTCTGTGACTTGGTTATGTATAAGATGACAAGACCATGTCTCTTAGGTCTGTAACTTCGTTATGTGTTACATGACATGACCATGTCTCTTAGGTCTGTAACTTCGGTATGTGTAAGATGACATGACCATGTCTCTTAGATCTGTAACTTCGTTATGTGTACAATGACATGACCATGTCTCTTAGGTAGGTAACTTGGTTATGTGTAAAATGACAAGGCCATGTCCCTTAGGCCTGTAACTTGGTTATGTATAAGATAACAATAACATGTTCCTTAGGTCTGTAACTTGGTTATGAGTAAGATGACAAGACCATGTTCCTTAGGTCTGTAACTTGGTTATGTGTAAGATGACAAGACCATGTTCCTTAGGTCTGTAACTTGGTTATGAGTAAGATGACAAGACCATGTCCCGTGGGTTAACGCTTGGTGCAGGCTTCCTGCAGGGTATTAGCTGCAAGGGGGGCTCTATGCTCATAAAAAGCGAAAAGGAAAATGTAGAATCGTGAATAAGGAGATGTTGTCCTGGACTGTGAGTAAACATGGATTAGTTTACCTTCATAATTTATTAAGGTTGTAAACATTTGTCGATAATGATTCATCCACAGAATGTACTGACGAATCCAGATATTGCAGCTTAGCCAGTTTGCTCAAGTTGTGTAGGTACCATCACTTCCGGCAACAGTGCTGCCGCACATGTGAGGCCCCGCCTACCGCACCTGTTTATGACATTTCCTATGAACCCAAGTGATTGACATAAGCCGTACTGGCAACTTGGACACTTTTATTTGCTCCTGACAATATTTATACGCCTGTTTGTTTGTTTGTTTGTTTTTTAATAACAGTATTGTTAAGAACTGATTATTCATTGTCAGAGATCAAGTAATTTTTAACTTTGAGTTTCTGTGGAATTATTTTGTTACTTGACACGTGTAGAATGTTAGAAAGGAGAAACTTGCCAGATTAAATCTAAACAGTAAACCTGGTATCTCTTAATGTGTTTTTGGTGGTATTGCAGTACCTCCAGGTTATTCTTCATTCTGTCCACGATGTCAATCAAAGGTGGTCCACAAATGTCTACCTGCTACTCCTGAGAAACATTCTGTAGATACGTCTAAGAGTGAACTGCTCACTTCTGAATTTAGGTGTCATTTCTTCGTCTATTAACTGTTTATGGTCTTCTTAAATTGTAGATTCGGGGCTTGTGTTTTTGTTATGCGTGCCTCTCTCTCTCTCTCTCTCTCTCTCTCTCTCTCTCTCTCTCTCTCTCTCTCTCTCTCTCTCTCTCTCTCTGTCTCTCTCTCTCTCTCTCTATCTATCTATCTCTGTCTGTCTGTCTGTCTCTCTGTTTGTCTGTCTGTCTGTCTGTCTCTCTCTTTCTCTCTCTCTTCTACGGCATAACTATCTCCTAATTACGCACAAAACAAATTTGATTCTGTAGAATTACAAAAATAATTTTACTAGGTTAGAAACAGAAATATTGCTCATGCGTGTTTGAAAAAGGTTCATAGTTTACACCAGGATTGTAGAGAAAATCCGTGACTTTCCTGCATGTTCTTTCACATCAAATGTAATAGTTACAAAGTACACGTTTTTAAACACGTATTTGTATGTGTGTTTGTTTGTTTTTTTTTTTGTTGTTTTTTTTGTGGCAGAGAGTGAGACTACTAAATAAGAGAAAGGATAAATGACTAAAGTGAGAATGAACAGAGAATGACACCGTAAGACTGAAGTGAGAATGAACAGAGAATGACACCGTAAGACTGAAGTGAGAATGAACAGAGAATGACACCGTAAGACTGAAGTGAGAATGAACAGGGAATGACACCGACAGACTGAAGTGAGAATGAACAGGGAATGACACCGTAAGACTGAAGTGAGAATGAACAGGGAATGACACCGTAAGACTGAAGTGAGAATGAACAGGGAATGACACCGTAAGACTGAAGTGAGAATGAACAGAGAATGACACCGTAAGAGTGAATTGAGAATGAACAGAGAATGACACCGACAGACTGAATTGAGAATGAACAGAGAATGACACCGTAAGACTGAAGTGAGAATGAACAGGGAATGACACCGACAGACTGAAGTGAGAATGAACAGGGAATGACAATGTAAGACTGAAGTGAGAATGAACAGGGAATGACACCGTAAGACTGAAGTGAGAATGAACAGGGAATGACACCATAAGACTGAAGTGAGAATGAACAGGGAATGACACCGTAAGACTGAAGTGAGAATGAACAGAGAATGACACCGACAGACTGAAGTGAGAATGAACAGAGAATGACACCGTAAGACTGAAGTGAGAATTAACAGAGAATGACACCGACAGACTGAAGTGAGAATGAACAGAGAATGACACTGTAAGACTGAAGTGAGAATGAACAGAGAATGACACCGTAAGACTGAAGGGAGAATGAACAGTGAATGTCACCGACAGACTGAAGTGAGAATGAACGGAGAATGACACCGTAAGACTGAAGTGAGAATGAACAGAGAATGACACCGACAGACTGAAGTGAGAATGAACTGAGAATGACACCGTAAGACTGAAGTGAGAATGAACAGAGAATGACACCGTAAGACTGAAGTGAGAATGAACAGAGAATGACACCAACAGACTGAAGTGAGAATGAACAGAGAATGACACCGTAAGACTGAAGTGAGAATGAACAGAGAATGACACCGTAAGACTGAAGTGAGAATGAACAGGGAATGACACCGACAGACTGAAGTGAGAATGAACAGAGAATGACACCGTAAGACTGAAGTGAGAATGAACAGAGAATGACACTGTAAGACTGAAGTGAGAATGAACAGGGAATGACACCATAAGACTGAAGTGAGAATGAACAGGGAATGACACCGTAAGACTGAAGTGAGAATGAACAGAGAATGACACCGACAGACTGAAGTGAGAATGAACAGAGAATGACACCGTAAGACTGAAGTGAGAATTAACAGAGAATGACACCGACAGACTGAAGTGAGAATGAACAGAGAATGACACTGTAAGACTGAAGTGAGAATGAACAGAGAATGACACCGTAAGACTGAAGGGAGAATGAACAGTGAATGTCACCGACAGACTGAAGTGAGAATGAACGGAGAATGACACCGTAAGACTGAAGTGAGAATGAACAGAGAATGACACCGACAGACTGAAGTGAGAATGAACTGAGAATGACACCGTAAGACTGAAGTGAGAATGAACAGAGAATGACACCGTAAGACTGAAGTGAGAATGAACAGAGAATGACACCGACAGACTGAAGTGAGAATGAACAGAGAATGACACCGTAAGACTGAAGTGAGAATGAACAGAGAATGACACCGTAAGACTGAAGTGAGAATGAACAGGGAATGACACCGACAGACTGAAGTGAGAATGAACAGAGAATGACACGGTAAGACTGAAGTGAGAATGAACAGAGAATGACACTGTAAGACTGAAGTGAAAATGAACAGAGAATGACACCGACAGACTGAAGTGAGAATGAACAGAGAATGACACCGACAGACTGAAGTGAGAATGAACAGAGAATGACACTGTAAGATTGAAGTGAGAATGAACAGAGAATGACACCGTAAGACTGAAGTGAGAATGAACAGAGAATGACACCGTAAGACTGAAGTGAAAATGAACAGGGAATGACACCGTATGACTGAAGTGAGAGTGAACAGAGAATGACACCGTAAGACTGAAGTGAGAATGAACAGAGAATGACACCGACAGACTGAAGTGAGAATGAACAGAGAATGACACCGTAAGACTGAAGTGAGAATGAACAGAGAATGACACCGTAAGACTGAAGTGAGAATGAACAGTGAATGACACCGTAAGACTGAAGTGAGAATGAACAGAGAATGACACCGACTGACTGAAGTGAGAATGAACAGAGAATGACACCGTAAGACTGAAGTGAGAATGAACAGAGAATGACACCGTAAGACTGAAGTGAGAATGAACAGAGAATGACACCGACAGACTGAAGTGAGAATGAACAGGGAATGACACCGACAGACTGAAGTGAGAATGAACAGAGAATGACACCGACAGACTGAAGTGAGAATGAACAGAGAATGACACCGTAAGACTGAAGTGAGAATGAACAGAGAATGACACCATAAGACTGAAGTGAGAATGAACAGAGAATGACACCGTAAGACTGAAGTGAGAATGAACAGAGAATGACACCGACAGACTGAAGTGAGAATGAACAGAGAATGACACCGTAAGACTGAAGTGAGAATGAACAGAGAATGACACCGTAAGACTGAAGTGAGAATGAACAGAGAATGACACCGTAAGACTGAAGTGACAATGAACAGAGAATGACACCGACAGACTGAAGTGAGAATGAACAGAGAATGACACCGACAGACTGAAGTGAGAATGAACAGAGAATGACACCGACAGACTGAAGTGAGAATGAACAGAGAATGACACCGACAGAGATAAGGAAGAGAAATAATGAAACAAGAGAGAGAATGAGAATGTGACAGACGCCATAGTTTAAATGCATCCTCGAGTCACATCCTTTTCAAATTTATGTTTAACATCGGTTCATTCGTTCTAAGCACCTCATATTTGTACTCTGTCTCTTGTATGCAAGAGTGTACGGTTATTTATTTGTATGTTTATTCAAATTTCGGTTAGGACATATGAGCTGTCAATACAAACACATATAAGAAATGCAATTTATTATGCACTTATTTCATTTTTACTGGAAATTAAACTCATAACACACCTTCATATTTTTGTCTAGTGTTTTCTTGTTTTTGTGTTAGCTTGCTGATGACTCTAGCAGGACAGTGTTCCTGTGTGTATGTGTGTGTGTGAGTTTGTGTAGTTCTTCAGATTACATCGAGTAATGAATGTTGTTCTATTGTAGTATTGAGTGTCTGAATCCCATCAGATCAAACTGACACACAAGAAAGAATTGAATAAGTCAGCGAAACAGTCCCAACAATTACTACAAGTGTGTTCTGAACATCGGTGTGTTGTGGTGGCATCATAGCACGCTGACAACCAATGCGCATATAGTTCTATTCTAGTCTCATGTAGGCGAGAAAATGTTACCCAAACCCTAAACAAACATCAATGTATAGATTACAGATTGTATTCTAGTGCCGTCGCCGACGTAAGCACAAAAGTTATTATTACCAGAAAAGAGGGAATGGGTCAATCGAATGTAATTTGACTAATTACACTGACAAACAACATTTTTCTTTCTTATATAAGAATAAGTGTTCTTAGGTCAGTTTCTTGCGCTGATTTCAAATTTGAAATCCGTTTATCTCTATCACGTCGGGTTCTTAAGATATTTGTGAATACATATATTTTTGGGAAACCGTTATTTGCTCCGTTTCATTTTTACTATATAACTTTTTAAAAATTAATAAAATGCAAAATAATTCTACTTTTTATACTGCTAAAAGATGCATGACATATGTTACGTTATATTTCAAATAGTTAATGTATTTTGAAATAATTCTGAGTGAAATATGGCTTCTTGAAGTTGTAGAAATTCGGCTGATCTGTTCTGTTACGTGTGCGGATATTTTACCGATCGTGTTCACCAGAAAAACTTTACACCATTGCTAAAGAAAGCATATGAACTTTATTTCGATTCGAAAGTTGATGATGCAAATAAATCTTGGAAGCCAAATGCAGTTTGTTTGACTTGTGCAAATACATTGGCTGGTTGGTTATGAAAATCGCCGAAGCATAAGTCGATGCCTTTTGGAGTGCCAGTAATATGGCGTGAACCGATAAATCACGCTACTGATTGTTACTTCTGCTTGACAAATATCTATGGTTTCACTTTTAAAACTAGAAAGTCTGTGGTTTATCCAAATATTGAATCGGTTTCGAAACCAGTGCCTCATGATCCAATCACGTGTCCGATCCCAGTTCCACCAGAACAATATCCGTTGGACGTGAATGAACCATCAGAAAGTGATAATTTACCTGCTTTAGAAACTAATTCTGACTCGGATTATGTACCGGTGAATGATGGTGTTCACTTAATTAACCATTCAGAACTTTCAGATCTAATACGTGATCTCGCTCTCACCAAAAGACAAGCGGAATTACTCGGTTCGCGACTCAAAGAATGGAATCTTTTAGCGCCCAATACTCCGATATCTAAATTTCGTCATAGACACAGAGAACTTGTTCAATACTTTGAGATGGATGATGACATTTGCTATTGCAAAGATGTAAAAGGTCTAATGGTGCACCTCGGTCATGAGCACATAGTCAACGAATGGCGACATTTCATCGACTCTTCCAAGACTAGTCTAAAAGCCGTGTTATTGCATAATGGAAATTTATTTTCATCAATTCCAGTCGCCTACTCTGTTCATATGAAAGAAACTTATGACAATATGGCTATACTTTTGGCAAAAATAAAGTACAATGACTACCAATGGCGGATTTGTGGAGACCTAAAGGTCATTGCAATTCTCACGGGCATGCAGACTGGGTATACTAAATTTTGTTGCTTCTTATCTGAATGGGACAGCCGCAACAGACAGGAACATTATGCAAGAAAGGTGTGGCCTATCAGGGATCGTATGCAGCTCTGGCATAAAAATGTAATACACGAGCCATTAGTTAACAAAGACAGCATCATTTTACCACCGTTACATATAAAGTTGGGGCTCATGAAGAATTTCGTAAAAGCGTTAGATAAAACGAGCAAAGCTTTCACTTATCTTCGAGAAAAGTTTCCGCAAGTTAGCGATGCAAAGATAAAGGAAGGTATCTTTGTAGGACCTCAGATTAGGAAAGTTATTGCAGACAAACAATTCGAGAACTTGTTACATGGTAGTGAACTTCGCGCATGGATGGCATTCAAATCGATCGTCGATAACTTTTTGGGAAATCACAAATCTGTCGACTATGTGCATATTGTTAAGCAGTGCATAGATGCATACAGAATTATGGGCTGTAACATGTCCTTCAAAATCCATTTGCCCGATTCGCATCTTGACTTTTTCCCTGACAACCTTGGCGAAGTCAGCGATGAACATGGAGAACGATTCCATCAAGATATCGCCGTAATGGAGTCACGTTATCAAGGACGGTGGAGTGTGACCATGCTTGCCGATTATTGTTGGATGCTTCATCGCGATTTACCACATGCCATTCACCGACGAAAGTCGACTGCAAAGAAATTCAAGCCTACATAACTGTTATACTTCTTGTACAAATGATGTTGTAATACTGTATGCGTTGTTAAAAAACTTCAATTGCGTATTTCTAGAGATCCCGACCTGATAGAGAAAAACGGTTTGCAGATTTAAAAACAGCGCATTAAAATTGACCAGAAAAACATAGAAATGTTAGAGAAAGAAAAAAAAAGTTTTTTTTTGTTAGTCAGTGTTATTTAACAACTCTTTTATTACAACATGTGGGTAAATGTATGGTTATCTTATAAATTAGAAACGAACTCCGTAGCACCAGCGAGAATCCCAATGTATGTATACAGGAATCACACTTTCTATAAATATTTTTGTGGCGGGTAGGTTTCTAATTTTTTAATTTCGACAGGGTAGCGGCCTTACAGCCTACTGTTTACGATTTCCAACTGCCGTGGGATTTTTAATGTGCGCAACTTGCACACGGGACCTCCTATTTTTGTCCCCCTTATCTGAGAAGGCTAGTCATCCGATCTCACTACCCAGGAGACCAGGGGGGAGTATGACATCATTAGGACCACTGGTTCTGAAAAAAAATTTCCATAAATTATATTCCCTCAACTGGGAATCGAACCCGGTACCTCTAGAGTCGAGGCGGACGCCATACATCTTAGCCACTCCGACCCCCCAAGGAGGTCCTAGAAAACCTAGGAATGAAAAAAGAATTATCGAAGGAGATCAAACTTAGACAGCTAAAATATTCTGGTCATATAAAAAACCAAAACACCGCGAAGAAGGTCACAATACAAGACAAGAGTTGAAGGCAACCGCGCAAGGGGAAGATATCGCTATAAGTAGGAAGATAACAAAAAAGACATGGAAAGGAAAGAGTGTATCAGAGTGCACCATCAAGACATGAGACAGAAGACGTTGCAGATCCATTACAGCCAACCTTCTTTATGGAGATGGCAGCTGATGATGATCCGTTGGTTTTTACCCTGGAGCTCAAGAAACCAGACACGGACTACCACCTTATAGAAATATTTAAGAAAACATATAGTACTGAAAATATTAAAAACACAACCAAGAAATGTATAAAACAAACATCAAATGATAGCATTACAGAATACACGAATACACTGGAGAAGAATGTAAATAAAGGAATAGGAATATATATTTCAACATGGAAAATGGTAAAATGATATAGTGTCCCAGAATATACCATACATTCATTTTCACTGCAGAGATGATTGTGTGGCGAGAGGTTTTATTTGGCTCTTGGATCAGTATAGTACTGACAATTACAGAAATAGAATTTCTGCAGAAAATGGTGAAGTCCCAGTGTCTGAGAGGACTACTGGTATCACAAATTAGTTACGGCTGTGAATGATCTGATCTCGAAACAATAGTATAGAGGAGACCGACATAAAGCGCCACCTCTGCTGTGTAACCAATTGTGATATTAAACAAAGCAAGGAAACAGATTTTTACTTAACAATGATAAAATTGACAAGTCGTTCAAAATACAATTTCCTTATATTTTATTTAGTATATATACACTATCTACTCTTGTGCTGAAAGGTGAATGTTGCAAAAAAAATGGAATGAAATGAATTGGTAAGTTTACATATGATTTACAAATATTTATATTTATAAATATTACAACACGTTTTCCAATTATAGGAACAAAAAATTATATCAGCGGTGCTGTTAATTAAGGCTATAACGTTTATCAGCTATGCTGTTATTTACGTATAATTTATCCACTATGATCTTATTATTGTCTCTTGCTACGCTAATTCACGTTTTCTTCATTGACAGTTCTATGCTCACAATGCCGACAGAAATGGTACTAATGTGTACTCATCTCTCTTAAGTCTGTTCTTCTTTGTTTGGTTCACACCACCGGCAGAGTATCGTTCCTTTAGCCCACCCAAGACTGAGGGGGACCAAAGATGTAGAGTCTGGTCAACCTCTATGCTCCTGCGGAGTTCCAGGCAGCGGGATTGACTCGAACATACGACCTCAGGTTTTTTTGGACACAATTAAACCTGTAACAAAGCAAAAATAGGGGCTAATTTCTGTCCTCAAGCCCACCTATTTCTAGTGTGAGTGAAATGAGCGTGTCTCCGATGTATGCATGTGGGATGAATGACAACATGGCTCAGTATGATTTAGCAATAGCGAGACAAGACAGGTGTCTACTTGCAAAACATTCTTTCTGATAAACTAATACATGGATACATTCAATAATATAGATTCAATACATGAATACATTTTATACATGAATACATCCCATAATATAAATCAATACATGAATAAATCCAATAATATGTACACCTAGGTGTGATACAACAATGTCCTTCCCCCTATACTATATCGTGCCCTCTCTGACAATAGCTGGTAACATATATCCTAACAATATTGTTATGTTCTTATGATAGGAGTATATGAGACGAGGACTGGTTGGTGATATATCAGGTTGGAGTTATAGGAGACAATAGATTGGAGTTAGATGCGACAATAGAATGAGTCCTGACAAGGACTGTTTTGGTTATATTGGAGTTGGTCTTATCTGAGACAATAGATTGAGTTATAGACTGACAATAGATTGAAGTATAGGAGACAATAGGTTGAAGTATGAGTCCTATTAGTCTTCGTCTATTCAATCCTAATAGGAAATACAATCATTATACTTAATTCCCCCCAAGATACAATCAGTAACCTGATAGGTAGTATAAATGACACACAACAAATACCAACGGTTATCGTAAAAATATTTACCCTCCTAAGATTTTAAACTGGCCAGGTTTTGACGCGACTTAGTGAAGTAGGTTGCAGGTCGATGCCCTCAGGTAAGTTAGCATAAATCAAGGTGACAGCTTCTCCCTCTTCAGTCTGTATCTCTGGCGTCAAGTTCGGGGTTGCGTGGTTAGCATAAAATCCGCCCGATTATATAGTCAAGTAACTACTTGAGGAAAGCTTTCGGTTGGTTCCTGGCGGAGCAAGTTGATTGGTTTCCTCCGGTTTTGTACCTGGTCTCATACAGCCTAATTTTATTCAGTTTTCATCGGCCATCTTGCGTGAACAAGATGGCCGTTAATTTATTCTGTCTCAGAGACTGGTGAACGTTGATCGTTGATTGGTTGAAGCAAATCTGTATCTCGACATAGTGATTAACAAAGTAGTGGGTTACACTTCGTTTCACGACATAGCCCCCTCCTTTCCTAGCTGTGACTTGTCATAGCTGACGTGTAAACCCCTGCTGTGGTTAATCCTTTTGCGTCTGTCCTTCCAGAGTACTAGGGTGTCGACTTAAAAAATCAGCTCCTACATTGTCTCTTCCCGGAATGTAATTCACGGTAAAGGAATAAGGCGCAAGAAGCAGACTCCACCTTAACAATCTCGAATTTAGTTTTTTAGATGCAGCCAAGAATGTTAAAGGTTGGTGATCGCTTTGGACAATGAAGTGTGTCCCATACAGATAAGGTGAAAATTTGTTGATGGACCAAATTAGAGCTAAACATTCCTTCTCTATGGTCGAGTAGTTCAACTCAGCTGCATTCAGCTTCCTACTGGCGTAGGCGACTGGTAAAAGTTCCTCCGGCTGGGCTTTTGATTTCTGCAAGAGAGTTGCACCTATCCCTATACTGCTAGCGTCCGTCCTTAATACAAATTCCTGTGTGATATCGGGTAGTGTAAGGATTGGTTTGCTGGTGAGTTTTGCTTTTAGCTCTGTGTAAGCTTTTTCACAATCAGCATTCCATTTGATTTTGTCAGGCTGTCCTTTCTTCGTTAAGTTGGTTAATGGTGCACACAGAGAGTTAAAGTGGGGTATGTACTTCTGATAGAACCCACATAAAGACACGAATGATCTCACATCTTTCTTCGTTTGAGGTCTGGGTGCCTTCTTTAGCTTCTCTATATTCTTTGGGTCAGGAGACATATGACCTGTAGAAATAGTGTGACCTAAGAATTCCAACTCCTTACAACCGATATAGCACTTGGTTGGACGTGCAGTCAATCCAGTTTCTCTCAGTCTGTCGAACAACATGGAGAGCGCTACTATATGCTCTTCAAATGTGTTTGTTGCAACAAGAATGTCATCCATAAAGTTAGTGATATGGGGATTTTGTAGAGGTTCCAATAATTTCCTCATCATTCTTGAAAAGATACTTGGAGCATTTTTCAGCCCAAAGGGGAGTACATTAAACTCGTAGTGTCCGTCTGATGTACTGAATGCCAGCATTCTCCTAACTTCTGGTTTCACTGGTATTTGGTAGTATCCCTTGCTTAGATCTACCTTCGATAAATACCTAGCCTTACTCAGTGTAGAGAACAGCTGGTTGGTGTCAGGTAATGGGTCCACCTGAGATTCTGTGATCGCATTAAGCTTCCGGTAGTCAATACATAACCTGTGTTCACCACTCGGTTTTCTCAATAGCACCACACTTGAGCTATAGGGAGAGTCTGACTTCGAGATAATTTTCTCCTTCAACAGATAATCAACTTCCTCCCTTAGTGCTTGGGCTTTCGCATAGGGTATAGGGTATGTTCTCATGCATACTGGGGTAGGGTCGGTAACCTTCATGTCGTACTCTAACAGATTCGTACGACCTGGTTTATCTGTGAGCACATCAGCATGGGTTTCCAACACTTTCTGAACCCTCTTCTTCTGCTCTGGAGTTAAATGTTCACTAATATTTACTTGAACATAATCCTCTGTAGTTGTGAGTGGATACTCCATAGAGTGAAGTGGTTCACCGTGCATTTCTGTTGCAATGGCTAGGGTCATAATATGTGCAACTTCTGATGATTCCTTGTCATAGTATTTTTTAAGAAGATTGACATGATATACCTTCTCCTTTCCTTTCTTGTCAATCTTATAATTGGTCCTGGAAAGTTTCTCCAGTATGACATAGGGTCCCTGCCATCCAATCTGCAATTTATTATTGCTGCTTGGCAACAGTAATAACACCTTTTCACCCACCTCCAGTTCCCTATCCTTTGCTTTTTTTGTTGTAGTACGCAGCATGCTTCCTCCTGGCCTGTCTTAAGTTATCATTGGCCAGTTTCCAACCTGCTTTCAATCGAGATGTCAACTCGTTGACGTACTGGTATGCGGAAGTCACTGTTTCCTCTGCCTTTTCATCAGTCCATGTCCGCAGCAATGCTTCCAGTGGACCTTTTATTGGTCTTCCAAACAACAATGTAGCTGGAGCCAATCCAGTTGAGTTGTGGGGTACTTCCCTATATGCAAATAGTGCAGCGGGTAAGTATGTATCCCAAGTATCAGGTTTTTCACTCGCCAGCTTTCTAAGGATTGAAATTAGCGTACCATTGAACCGCTCTACTTGACCGTTCCCTTGGGCATGGTAGGGACTACAATGATAGTGCCTGGCTTGAAATATCCTGAATACTTCTTGTGTTAGCTTTCCCTTAAACTGAGACCCATTGTCAGTCAATATCTGATGCGGGAAACCTAATCGGGTAAATATTGTCAACAGGGCCTCTGCCACGTGCTTTGAATCTATAGCTGACATGGCCACTGCTTCTCCCCACATAGAGCAAGTATCAACCAAGGTTAAGATGTAAGCATTTCTCTTCTTGGTCCTAGTGAGGGGTCCAACAATATCTACTGCAACACGTTCAAAAGGGGTTCCCATAATAGGCATTTCTCCCAGTGTTGCTGGTGCAGTCCTATGCTTAGGAGCTACTCTTTGGCATTCTGGACAGGATCTTACATATCTTTTTATGTCCTCTGTAATTCCTGGCCAGAAGTAGTGACAGGCTATCCTTTGTCCAGTGGCCCCTATTCCCATATGTCCACTGAAGGGTATAGCATGTCCTAGCGTCATAACCTTCTCCCTGTAAGATTTTGGCACTACAAGCTGTCCATGCCCTTTAGGTCCTGTTCCAGCTTTTCTGTATAGTAGGCCATTCTTCATATACAAGTCTCCTTTCTCTGGAGGGTTATGTGCTTTAGGCAATTTGCCAAAACAAGGCTTCAGTGTGCTATCTGCTGCCTGAGCCTTTTTCATCTCTTCTGGATGAGTATTGATAGGATTCTCCTCCATTTTCCTGGAGCTTTCCCTGGTCTGGACTGTTGCCATAACTACAGGTTTTATAGGTTCTCCAAGGAAAACATACCTACACCCCAAAATCAAAGGGTAAATAGGGTCGTCCATCACTGCTGCTTTGATTTCTCCTTCCACATAGCGAGATCTTATGTTGATTCGAGCTATGGGTAGTGTCATGGTTCTTGCTCCCTTGATCGGTCCTCTGATTTCCACTGTTTCTGTGGTTATCTGGTCAGGACTCACTAGAGAAGAGCACACAACTGAATCAAAGTCCAATCCTGTGTCATATAAACACAGTACTTGAGTGCCATTCACGGTCACTTCCTCACAGACAGGGGGATGATGGAAGTCCTTCTGACTTACTGCCAGTTCATTCCTTCCCTGATTCCCTGTTGTAAGACATGCAGCATGATGAGGAGGATTCTTCCTTCTGCAGTCCGCAGTATTGTGGTTACTCATTAGACAAGTTTTACACACTTTCCTTCCTTCCGGTAAGGTGTCTTATCCGATCTTAGAGGGTTTTTGTCCTTTTGGTCAAATCTTTGTTTGTTCCTTGTGGTATGGTCCTTTTGTTCATATTTGGTATAGTTTTGTGATGATTTGAAGTTTTCACCCTGCTTCTTCTTATTTCCTAATAATTCTGCCTGAGCTGCTTGATATCTCTCAGCAACAGTTACAATATCTTCCAATCTCTCTGCTCCTTGTTCCATGATAAACTTCCTCATTTCTTGAGGCATGGACTCTTTCACTTGCTCCATCATTATCATTTCTTTCAGATCCTGACACTTTCCTAAACTACTCCATTTTTCCAAATAGGTTTCCAGTCTAGCAGAGAATTGGTGATAGTTTTCTCCTGGAAGAAGTTTAGCTGTTCGGAATTTCTTTCTATATGATTCTGAGTTCTTTTCATATCTCACAAGCAGTGCCTGCTTCAGGATTTCATAATCTTCCTGGTCATCTCTTGAGAGCTTCAAATACACATCGTAGGCCACACCTCTCAATCCCTGAGATAGTTTAAGACTCCATTTTTCTTTCACTAAGCCATAGGTAGTGGCTAGTCTTTCGTATCTATCCAGGTACGACTCAATGGCGTCTTCTTTCTCAACAAATGGGTCCAGATGAAAATTCATGGCCCCACTTGAGGTGCTCTGGCTGGAGCTACTCTCAGAGTGAGGTGAGCTACCACCATTATTGCCAGTATTTGCCTGAATTTCAAGCTCTTTTAATCTCAACTGATGGTCTCTCTCTGCTTGTAATTTCCTTTCCTCAGCTTCTAACCTTTTAGTTTCTCTTTCAGCTTCCAGTCTTTTGTCTTCTCTCTCAGCTTCCAGTCTTTTGTCTTCTCTCTCAGCTTCCAGTCTTTTGTCTTCTCTCTCAGCTTGCAACCTCCTTTCTTCAGCCTCAAATTTCTTTGCTTCTCTATCAGCCTCTAATTTCTTTGCTTCAGTCTCTAATTGCAACTTTCTTTCTTCCCTATCCATGTGTTTGTCCACTTCTGTTGTGACATACTGAGTGAGAGCATCACCTGTCAAATTTAATTCCTTACCCATCTGCATGATCGCAGTTCTGAACTTCACTAGATCAGCCATGGCGTTGCTTAGAGAGGGTATGTAAATTTACTATAACCAAATTATTGTAATTAAACTTAATTAATTTAAATGAACAAAAAATTTCCGTGCAACTTTGTGAGCATCAACTATTTACTGAGTACTAAATGGTACTCCTCCTAAGAAAATATTGTTTTAAAAATCCTAAAATAGAATTTTTTTTCAAAAAAAAAAAATTTATTTTCTTATGTTACCTATGGGTGGCACAAGATAGAGTGTAGATAGATGAATAGACTAAGTATGGCTCAAGATATACAGAAATATCCCAGGAACGAGCCCCCAGTGTGGCGAGAGGTTTTATTTTGGCTCTTGGATCAGTATAGTACTGACAATTACAGAAATAGAATTTCTGCAGAAAATGGTGAAGTCCCAGTGTCTGAGAGGACTACTGGTATCACAAATTAGTTACGGCTGTGAATGATCTGATCTCGAAACAATAGTATAGAGGAGACCGACATAAAGCGCCACCTCTGCTGTGTAACCAATTGTGATATTAAACAAAGCAAGGAAACAGATTTTTACTTAACAATGATAAAATTGACAAGTCGTTCAAAATACAATTTCCTTATATTTTATTTAGTATATATACACTATCTACTCTTGTGCTGAAAGGTGAATGTTGCAAAAAAAATGGAATGAAATGAATTGGTAAGTTTACATATGATTTACAAATATTTATATTTATAAATATTACAACACGTTTTCCAATTATAGGAAAAAAAAATTATATCAGCGGTGCTGTTAATTAAGGATATAACGTTTATCAGCTATGCTGTTATTTACGTATAATTTATCCACTATGATCTTATTATTGTCTCTTGCTACGCTAATTCACGTTTTCTTCATTGACAGTTCTATGCTCACAATGCCGACAGAAATGGTACTAATGTGTACTCATCTCTCTTAAGTCTGTTCTTCTTTGTTTGGTTCACACCACCGGCAGAGTATCGTTCCTTTAGCCCACCCAAGACTGAGGGGGACCAAAGATGTAGAGTCTGGTCAACCTCTATGCTCCTGCGGAGTTCCAGGCAGCGGGATTGACTCGAACATACGACCTCAGGTTTTTTTTAGGACACAATTAAACCTGTAACAAAGCAAAAATAGGGGCTAATTTCTGTCCTCAAGCCCACCTATTTCTAGTGTGAGTGAAATGAGCGTGTCTCCGATGTATGCATGTGGGATGAATGACAACATGGCTCAGTATGATTTAGCAATAGCGAGACAAGACAGGTGTCTACTTGCAAAACATTCTTTCTGATAAACTAATACATGGATACATTCAATAATATAGATTCAATACATGAATACATTTTATACATGAATACATCCCATAATATAAATCAATACATGAATAAATCCAATAATATGTACACCTAGGTGTGATACAACAATGTCCTTCCCCCTATACTATATCACGCCCTCTCTGACAATAGCTGGTAACATATATCCTAACAATATTGTTATGTTCTTATGATAGGAGTATATGAGACGAGGACTGGTTGGTGATATATCAGGTTGGAGTTATAGGAGACAATAGATTGGAGTTAGATGCGACAATAGAATGAGTCCTGACAAGGACTGTTTTGGTTTATATTGGTCTTAACTGATAGATTGGTCTTATCTAACAAGGACTGTTTTGGTTATATTGCAGGTTATAGGAGACAATAGATTGAGTCCTAACAAGGACTGAAGTTATAGACTGACAATAGATTGAAGTATAGGAGACAATAGGTTGAAGTATGAGTCCTATTAGTCTTCGTCTATTCAATCCTAATAGGAAATACAATCATTATACTTAATTCCCCCCAAGATACAATCAGTAACCTGATAGGTAGTATAAATGACACACAACAAATACCAACGGTTATCGTAAAAATATTTACCCTCCTAAGATTTTAAACTGGCCAGGTTTTGACGCGACTTAGTGAAGTAGGTTGCAGGTCGATGCCCTCAGGTAAGTTACCATAAATCAAGGTGACAGCTTCTCCCTCTTCAGTCTGTATCTCTGGCGTCAAGTTCGGGGTTGCGTGGTTAGCATAAAATCCGCCCGATTATATAGTCAAGTAACTACTTGAGGAAAGCTTTCGGTTGGTTCCTGGCGGAGCAAGTTGATTGGTTTCCTCCGGTTTTGTACCTGGTCTCATACAGCCTAATTTTATTCAGTTTTCATCGGCCATCTTGCGTGAACAAGATGGCCGTTAATTTATTCTGTCTCAGAGACTGGTGAACGTTGATCGTTGATTGGTTGAAGCAAATCTGTATCTCGACATAGTGATTAACAAAGTAGTGGGTTACACTTCGTTTCACGACAGATTGCAATACTAAAAGCACTAGAAATCTTCTCTACAACCAGTGGCGTATCCTGGTAATGCGAGCTAGGCGTGCTGCTACTTAAAATGAATATGTACGCCTACTATTTAACTTCTTCCCCTCTTAATTTAAAAACCAACTATATTCAATTACGCAACGATAGTTATTAGGGGTATATGTCAATTATCTCCGAAATACTAATTAACTTACAACTTGAAACTCACTGTCACTGTAATAATCTGCATTCCCGGCAACTAACAAAAATTAATCACAAAAAACACTGGACGGACACAGCCGATTTTTACAACTCGAGAGCTACAAGACCACCGCACGCATGTTCGTATTGTATTGACGTATCTGGCCATGACCCCGATCCACACAAACCAGTCTTCAAACGTAAAACCGAAAGGTGCAGCACGCATAGTGACGGAATTACCCGAGAAACTTCGGGCGATTGCTACCAACCAAAAAAAAACTGCACTATAAAACGCGTCTGGGAAACTGAAACTAGATATACTCGTAGATTCTATGCGGGAAAATCCGTTATCCTGATGCGTGCGGTCCGAAAGCAGAACATTATAAGAGAAATATTTTATAGAATAATACATTAAATTTTTATTTTCCTTCGGGCATAGGTGTGCGCAGCACGCAGAGCACACATAGAGAATACGCCACTGCTAACAACCCCCCTCAGAAACTAATAATTTTGATTGACTCACACTTAACAATTCGAGCACTAAGAAACTTAACGAAAATTTGGTAGACCTTATATCGCAGAGGAGATATTTCTGGCAATCACATACCTATATTCCAGAGGATGTTCAGTTTTAAAGCTTGCGTACCTTTGCATGTTGGCTTATTAGGAAATTGAAAGATATATTTTAAACAGGCAAAGAACCCTTCAAGTTTGAACGGGGATATCTTTTATCATTAATTTTACAAAAATCATGGAGATGAAAAGAAAAGCTAGAAAAAACACGTAGCATCACAAGAACAATATAGTGCACAGAATAACACTCATTTATTGCGCATAATTTATATTGGAATCATTAACGCTTTTCTTAGATCCAGCAAATAACACATATTATGATTCGAGGACAGCCAGCTATTTTAAGTGAAATTTCCTTTAATACATAATGAATCTCTTATTTCTATCTCTGTAAATCATAAAATACACGTTTTTCACGAGACAGTGCAAATTCAAAATCTATGTTTGTTTGGTTTTTGTTTTTTGTTTTTTTTGGGTTAAGGTATCAGCTAGGTATTTTTTTTAAGTCAGAGTGGCAACACTGATTACAGTGCCTCACAGTTTACAACAGAGATTCATTTCCTCACTAGATGCCGAACCCATCTCCATTTGCGACATTTCCATCCTTGAAATGTCTTTAGTGAAACTCTTGTGTTAGAGACTTCACCACACTAGGTCCAGCTTTTTTTATGAGGCTGAGTGGCTAGTTCCCTTCCTGGCTGCCTTTTGCCTACCCTAACCCAAGAGCAGAGTTAGGTACCCATTTACAGCTGGATATACGGGAACGTGAGACTACCATATTTCGATTCAGTGACGCGGTAACTTTGCTGCGAAAGAAAAGACCTCTAACCGCTTGGACAATAAGACGCTCTCAGAACGCTTTATAGCTGTCGTGAACGAGACTGGGAAAAGAAGAAAAATAAATATGTATTTTAAAAAAATATATGTGATTGTGCGTGTGTATTTAAAAATTATATTGAATGCACTTTAAAAAAAATTAAAACGTTGGCTTGGCACTGCACACATTAGACGAAGCCAAGTGCGTATTGAACGGGTATACAACAAAATTCTTTTAAAATTATTTCACATGCAATCAAAAAAGTATCTCTTCAAACTGATGTATTGAACTGTATCTCCTCATACATGTGCGTAATATGTATCCCTCATACTAATGTGTAATATTTATCTCTTTATACTGATGCATAACATTTATCTATTCATACTAGTGTTTCTGATTTTTCCCGATTTTGAATTTCCCGGGAGTCGGGAAGACGTTTTGGGTATTTCCCGGGAATATATGTTATATATACATATAATTTATTATGATCTTGGTAAGGTTTAAGGTGAGAGTTACAGAGAAGGAAATGTCGAAATTGTCCTCTTTTCACACAACATGCCTAAGAAAAATTCACCGAATCTTTTGGCCGAATACCATCACCAACCAAGATCTGCTTACTCGCAGCAAGCAAGAGGACATGCACACCATCATAGCTGGCAGACGCTGGAGCTGGGTTGGTCATGTCCTCATAAGAGACCCCGATGCCATCACAAGAACAGCTATGCTTTGGACCCCTGAAGGAAAACGAAAGAGAGGCCGACCAAAAACAAATTGGCGCAGGACTGTGGAGGCTGAGATGCAAAGAATGAACCAGAGTTGGGGCACTGTACGAAGGATGGCCACCGACCAAGCAAAGTGGAATCACTTTGTTATTGCCCTAGAAGACGCCACTAGGCGTGATGGCCACTGACTGCTTTGACGGTCGGTGGTTAAGGATCTAAGAAGAAGAAGAAGAAGGTTTAAGGTGAAGAAAATCATAAATTTTAGGATTGAAAATATAACATGGTTTATTTTATCTTTATGTTTTTTTATTTGTGATACAATAACTTAGGAAAAAAACTTAGGAATCGATTGATTTATCTGAAAGACTGTTTCCAAATGTTTGAAACAAAATTTTCAGTTAATTGTTTTTTAAACCGTTCCTTTTCCAAAGGTTTTGTGGTTAACTAGCAATAACCCGCCAAAATTGGCAGGTTTTTAATTATAGTGTGTTGTTTCTGTTATACGTATTACATTGCCGCTTCTTCTATAGTCTCGCTTGCTCGCTGTGAATGACGCGATCGTCTCTTCCTTTTAGCCATCTTATCATTGTGATCCATAATAATAAGTCTGCAATACTTTAAATTGCAATTTTGTCTTGAAGAAACAATCAGAAACTTACATTTTAAGATTATTTTTAAGAAACATGATGAGTTAAATCCGTTTCCCGAATGAAACTGGACAGAAGAGTATCTTGATTGTCTGTTGATTTAATGCACACCGTCACACTTTTTCTATTTTTGGGAGCGTACATATAAGGGGAAACAATACAATGTTATTGTCTAACAATACAACCACTGTTGCACCCCCTTAGCTGTGCTTGAAAGTTAATGCACTCTCTCGAAAATAGAAAAAAGTGCGCAAACGACGGTGTGCAAAGTGTGACAGACAAAGTGTGTCCGAAGTATTTACGGCGGTAATTATGGTATTGGATTTTTCCCTGAGTCTAAAATGAGGCCCAGGGTCCCTATCCGTTCTCTAAGATCTCATGTGGCTGTAAAAAAATTCGAAATTTTTTTTGTGGCATAGTGTTTTAGGCTAATGTATGTATTGTGATGTATGAACAACGTTTCAACTCCCATAGATCTTTGGTTTTCAAAAAAGTGAAGTAAGTAAGCCTTCTTGTAAAGTTATATTAATATAATTTTTTTATTTTCCTGTACCTCAATTCTTTTGGGACAGGAATGTTGTCAAATCAAGAAAATTTTATTTGCAACATATAAATAAATAAAGAGGACACTTTGTCCATAACTGGTATATTAAAGTGTCACTGTATGTGTATCCCACAGTCTGATTTAATATTTTCTATAACCAAGAGTCAATTTTGTGAGGGTCTGTTGGTATCATCACGCCCACAGGAATTTATGTTCTGGTTGTGGAAATTGTTAAGATGAAATATCATATGCCCATTTAAAGGGACTTGACCTGACAGCCTGTCTGAGGTGGATGACTGTAGACTATGCAAGGTCAACACAAGAGTTGTCTTCTGACCACAGATGCAGCATGCAGCTTCACTGAGGCTTCAATGTATACAAGGTCTGCCTGCACCAGGTTTCCTGCCACCACCAAGTAATAGGCAATATAACCCTGAAAAAGAAGAATATTCCCTCCCTTTTATATGCTGGCTATAACAATTCCACAACTAATCAATACTAAGATTTTCTGGGATCAGTCACGTGTGCGAACCATTTGCACCAGACCCTATTATCTTTGACTTCACTCCATCCTGTGTTTACATTCTTCTTCCCATATGGCTGCAACACCCCTGTCACCTTAAGCATTGATTGTCCTCCCTAAAATCAGCTGGGGTATATAATTTTCTTCTAGTGACCTGTTAAATCTTTTGTTCAAACATCCTAGGTATGTTTTCATGTGTCATTAGAACACTCTGGCACTGCAGAAGATTGCTAGTGGCCATCTTGCTGCCGGACCGCACTGCTGGGTGTTTACACTATTTGTTCGTCTGCTGTTTGCTCGGTGTCACTGTCTGCCTTATCCTGCCGACGACGCCAATTTTGGTAGGGTGGGCGAGATGATGATGATGATTATGTTGTGATGTGTGACCACTCTCTTGTCACACTCGCACCGACCCGAACAACAATAAAACTCTTGATTCTAGAGGCAGGGGCTATATTTATTTTTATAACCCATTCAGTGACAAAGCAAACATTAAACAAATAAACTAGCGAACATAACAAAACAAAACAAAACAAAACAAAACAAAACACCCAACAGTGCCCGATGCTAATCTGAAGAAGCAAACAAAGCACAGAATAGTTAAAATCATAATATAATACTGAATGAGAAACACCACGCTCTCACCTGTCAAACTGTCCTACGCCGCCACCTGACACACTCAACTATCACAAACACACACACACACCATGCATGTCGTCCAATGCCACTAGTATGTGTCGTTGTGCATGAGGCTGGCAACCTCACCATGTAACACAGATTGCTACCAAAACCACTACTGCCCGAGCATCTGAATGCTTAATATGAAGGCAAACCACACTGTTGGGCCCATGCTCCCTCAGGAGCGGAGAAGAGAAATATATATCTTGAAGTGAGCCCACGTGCTCTCACAACCATTCCTCACATAACCATAATTAAATAATCATAAAATGGACATAAAATAATATTCAACTATATGTACAACAAATACTCTCAGTAATGAGAATAAGCTACTACCTCGTAACCGATCCACATCAGTATTCGTTACTGCATTCTGAAGCATGTCGTATGTGACGACTGGGGCGCCTGGCAACAAGCGTGTCGTATATGACCACTGGTGCGACTGGGAATCTCATCACATGAAACACATCGTTACCGAAACAACCACTGCAATAGCATAAAAATGCTTTTTGTCGGCTTGTGATAGACACCAGCCACATTGGTGTTTCCATGCTCCGCCGGGAGCAACCAGAGAAACACATGTCTCAACAAAGGAGTGGCCTCGCGCTCTCCAGAAATCTAAATACATATTCTCACCTCACAGTAACCCATTAAAATATACAGTAGAATTATGATAAGTAGGCTATCGTGATATACACTCAATTACTTTTACATTAGGCCTAAAGAAATAAAATAATTACTCTTGACTTTAACAAAACTGGCATTAACACGAAAGCTATCTCTTTCCTTTACTGGGGAAAATTATCTTAATCCTCGTCCGACCCCCGGCTCAATTCACACAATATAAGACTGGCGGTTTGTTTATACACTCGCGTGGTGACGCGCCGCCTTGCATGACAACGTGGTGCTATCTTGGTATTTTGGTAAGATGGCAATATCGTCTAAATGCAAGTAATAGATGCTTCTCTGTCCAGTTTCATGTATAAAACACTCTCCTACTAAATTTGCCCGGTCAGATGGATGAAATACTTGATTCTTACATACGTGATTTTTGGTCTTAACACTAGTGAAAAATATTCCACACATTATTTCCACTCAATTATATTTTAAGACTAAATTATCAGGTCCTGGAAAACACACTTTCACTTTTTTCATTTAAACATTAGAACAGACACGCTGAATACATAAAACTACAGAATACTCTAATTTAAATTAACTCACGTGTCAAGGCATTTACAGCTTGGCTCTGTCCGTCTACCTTCGTCTGTTCTCTCTGGCGGCTGTGGCAAAATAGGCCCGCTTGTAGTTCGCTATCTCTTTTTATAGGCACTAGGCTAATCACTCAACTACTGCGCGCTGGGCGTATTAATCTTGGCTACTTAAATATCACACGCGATTATCGCTTAGGAATAGCGAAAACACAAATAAAACCTACAGCTATTTAATATAACACAATTCTACACCACAACTTAATTTTTTTGTGGCCTCATTACATATCTTCTACTTCAGACTTTTCACAACCCAGAATGCTTCGCGCACATCGAAAATAATCTGCCCAAAAACAGGTAGGGGGCGGGCGTCTCCTTTTCGGCCCCATCACCCTAGAAACAGGTAGGGGGCGGGCGTCTCCTTTTCGGCCCCATCACATTGTCATAATCTCTGGATTTTGGAGGTTCATGAGTAGAGTCATACTTTTCTTCTCTAGTCGTTCTTTGTTCCTTTTTAAAAGAGCTTCACACATTTCTTCGGCTAAAATGGCTAATCAGAACTTAAAGAAATAATTTTTTTTCCAATTATATTTAGAAAGCTTGGAAAATATTGTCCGCAACTTTTGTACCGAACTGACCTGAACAGCGCCGATTAACAGCTAATTGTTTCTTGCTTTTAACACTGTACATTCATGCACTGATCAAATTCCGAGTGTAAATAAGCTAGAAAAGATGTGGGTTTCGTAAATCTATTTATACATTTTTATTAAAAAACAAAATCTTCAAAATTTCCCGGGTACCGACCATTTTTTCCCGGGAATCGAGTGGTCAAATTTTTTTTTTCATTCCAGGGAACTTCATCCCGGAAATTACCGAGCCAGAAACCCTAATTCATTCTGATGTGTTAACATGTATCACTTCATACCGACGAGTGTTTTTAAGTGATGTCGTGACCATGAAAATGATTAATACCACTTCAAATGAAACAGAATTATAGAATGTCATATGTGAACTTATAGACAACAATTTAATGTAGGACATCTAAGAAATCAGGAAACAAGAGATAAATTTACGGTCACAATATCCAACAAATTCCAAGTGCTCCAATAGCTGGAAGATGTAGTGAATACAGAAGACTACTGGCAGTAAATAAAAACTGTACGGAATGAGACATGTGAAGAAATACTGGGGAAAAGGGAACGACAACAAAAAGCATGAATAACAACAGAAACCATCAATAAGATAAAAGACAGAAAAAACAAGAAAGTAGATTTAAACACAAGCAAAACCAGAAGTTCCAAAGCCAAGGCTCAAGAAGTGTACACAGACGCAAACAAAGAAGTAAGAAGAAGTATCAAAAGAGACAAGAGGAAGTATATTGAGGAGTTGGCAAGAGAGGCAGAAGATGCTGCAGCCAAAGGAAATATGAGAGAACTGTAAAACAACACAAAGAAGCTAACAATGAAATACAAGAAAGCAAGCTGCCTCATAAATGACAAGAATATAAAACTGTTCAGCAATATACAAGAGCAAATGAAGAGGTGAACGGGGTATTTTGAGGACGTTCTCAATTGACCAGCTCCACAAACCCCTTCCCCCCTTCCCCCCCCCCTCCCCCCACAGACATCCAGCCAGCAGAAGAAGAGCTACAAATCAACTGTGAAAGACCAACGAAGGAAGAAATAAAGAAAGCCATAAAGCTTCTAAGAGATGGAACAGCGGCTGGACAAAATGGCATTCTAGCAGAGGCCATCGAAGCAGATATCGACACGGCTACAGAGATGTTTTATAAATTACTTGGTAAAGTCTGGGAAAAGGAAGAGATACCAGCAGAATGGAAGGAAGGATATCTGGTTAAGTTGTTTAAGAAGGGAAATTTACAAGAGTGCACAAATTATAGAGGAATAATGTTACTATCAGTGCCAGGAAAAGTATTAAACAGGATTATACTCGAGAGATTAAAAGAATCCATAGACAAGAAACTGAGAGATGAACAAGCAGGTTTTCGACAAAACAGATCTTGTACAGACCAGATAGCCACTTTGAGAATAATAGTTGAACAAAGTCTGGAATGGAATTCATCACTATGCTTTGGATTTGTGGACTACGAAAAGGCATTTGACAGTGTAGACAGAGAATCACTTTGGAAATTGATGAGGCATTGTGGAGTTCCCCTGAAGATCATTAATTTAATAAAGAAAACATATGAAGACATGACATGCAGAGATCTTCATGAAGGACAGCTTACAGAACCGTTTGGGATAAGAACGGGAGTGCGACAGGGATGCCTATTGTCTCTATTTCTTTTTTTACTAGCAATAGACTTGGTTATGAGAACATCGACGACACGCAACAGAAATGGAATCCAGTGGACTCTGACTAAGCAGTTGGATGATCTGGATTTTGCTGATGACTTGGCTCTTCTGTCCCATAACCGTAATCAGATGCAGAACAAATTGAAAACACTCGATGAGAGGTCACAGCTATTGGGTCTGAAAATACACAGGGAAAAGACAAAAATAATGAGAATAAATGCAGTGCATAATAGGGTTGAACTTGAAGAAATACCACTACAAGATGTAGAATCGTACACAAATCTTGGCAGCAATATAGACAAAGTTGGAGGGACAGACAGTGATATCAAAATAAGAATACAGAATTGGGAAATATATGAAGATCAAGAGAAATCGGATCCAACACAAAACTAAGAATCTCCAACTCAAATGTCAAGTCAGTCCTATTGTATGGCTCTGATACATGGAGAACAACAAAGACAACAACCAAAAAGCTACAGACTTTCATAAATGGGTGCTTGCGTAGAATAGAGGGATTAAAATGGTATGACAAGGTTACCAACGTGGAACTGAGGACAAGAACTAGACAAGTGCCAGTGAAACAAGAGATGAGAAGAAGACGATGGCGATGGATAGGACACACACTGAGGAAACCTGTTGATAGCATTACAAGGCAGTCCTTGTTCTGGAACCTCCAGGGCAAGAGAGGCAGAGGTAGACCAAGAAGCACATGGAGAAGAGAGCTGGAAACAGAGGTGAAAATGATGAGGAGAACGTGAAAAGAACTTGAGATGATGGCACGTGACAGGAGGTCTTGGCATG
This sequence comes from Oreohelix idahoensis, assembly GCA_024509875.1. Taxonomy (NCBI): domain Eukaryota; kingdom Metazoa; phylum Mollusca; class Gastropoda; order Stylommatophora; family Oreohelicidae; genus Oreohelix; species Oreohelix idahoensis. The sequence goes on from JAMPIV010001368.1 coordinate 334,752, forward strand.
TGTTTGTTGAAGGCCTAGGCACCTTAGGGAGCGGAGGGTTATGAATGAATATGTGAACTTATGGGAAATGCTGCTTTATAAACGTTAATGTGTTTGATGACTGGTGTATACTCATACACACACGCACCGGCACATATACACACACTAATAAATATACAGTGTAGTTTGTACAAAATTGTAAACTTAAAATGTCTTTTTAACACTTCGTATCTTTAAATACAGTTGCAGTTCTTCATTTCGACACATCTACTCTGCCCTCCCGCCTCCCCTTTTTTCCCTCCCATGTTAAAGAAGGAGGAGCATTTTTTAATTACTCTTAAAATAGCTCGTCTTAAAATTAGCAGGGGAGGCAATAAAAAAAATATTTTTTGACTATAATTTTTATTGCCTCCCGTTAGTATGCACATTTCCAAGTACCCAAAGGTATTTGAGGAGCGTTCCTTTAACAAGAACAAAAATTAATATATAGTACTTAAGAAGGTGAAGGTCTGATGTTCTTACATTACATACGACTTTTGACAGGTGAAAGTCAATTAAATATCTATTAAAGTCAATTATATAACTGGAAACACCAGGCCTTTCTACATCTCCTCGTTAATTTGTGTGAGTATGTGTTTTTGTTTGGTTTTGTTAGGTTTTATCTTGTTTTTGTTTGTGTTTTTTATTTTTACATACAAGCATAATTGTTAATTATGATTTGCCCTATTTACAATCATTTGACAGGTGTGATGTCACTTTCCCATATCGGTAGTTGCTCATATTATTTGGAATTGAAATCAATATATATCCTTATTAAAACCCATAAGAGGTTGAACGGGATAATTTTCATCATTACATTTTTAAAAAAGCAGTGTTTCGAAACCTTTTATTAATTTTTTTTGTTTGTTTTTTGTTTTGTTTGATATGGCAGATCCGATGACATGTTTTCTCAACCTACCTTAACCCCTGCCTGTGAAACTACTGTTACGCGTGTCCAGACTTTGACAGGTGTAAAACAAACAAAAACAAACCACACACAAACATAGACACAGCCTCGGTAAAAGCGTTAATTATAAAAACACATCAAATCGACAAATCTTCAACGGAGCAACTAAATATAATTGTCTCAGTGCTGCTATGTCTAGCACATTGACGTCTAGGTTCACTCAAACACCACGATAATAACAATGGTAGTGACAATAAAAAACGTCTCGACTCTGCGGCGATGATCAACAACCACCAGCGAGAAGTTCATAATAACAATATCAGACTCAAGACTCTTGACACAGTCAAAATATTTCTACCTAATAAATTCTGGTCCAAAATATAAATATTAGTGACAAAACTTTCTGTGAGTTGTATACCTTTTCTGTAATCCAAGATAAGACAATCTTTTTTGATATGTCTCAGCAGAGTTATTCAATTGTTCTTTTTATTCTATGTTACTTTAATTTCTTGTGAAGGTTCTTCTTATTCATGTAAAGTTTAGTGATCAGACAACAAGGCAGTTTTAGTAAACCTTTATAAGTAGTTCTGTGGGTCTCACTGAAAGTGATCCATTCATTACCTGGGGATTTCAGAACAAAGACTGTTTTGAAATGCTATCAAATGGGTTTCTTCAGTGTGAGTCCTATCAATCGCCAGCGTATTGTCATCTCTTGTTCTACTGACATTTTCTGGTTCCTGTCATCATTTCCACATTCATGACCTTGTCATACCATTTTAATCCCTTTTTTTTTTTTTAAAGGTGATGAGGACGATGAGCGCCCACTTAACAGCTGACCATTATTGCCTCTGGTCTTCCACCATCTTTGTCTACACTGTTCAACTTAAGATTTGGTAATAATTAGAGTATTTCATGTAATTTTATTTTTAGTCTTTTATTTAGATAACTATTGTCTTTTGCAGTTGATGGTTTTAATTTATATTAGTATTTCTTCTTTTTAAATCTTGTTTTTTGTTTGTTTGTTACTTCTTTGTCTTTCATTGATCTATGAGTAGTCAATAATTTTGTTTTTCTTTGATGGTTTGTTGATTAATTTCTATGTGGTTGAATTTCTTTTCTGAAGTATTATTATTGTTATTATTATTACTATTATTGTCACTGTTATTAGCCTTATATGTTTCCTATGTTTTGTGTATATATCGACTATGTATTGATTGGGCTTCCCCTGGGACATCTATACTTAAAACCTTATCACCTGTCATGTCTATATTGTGATTTCTAAAGTATGTTTTTAATTCTAGCCTCTGTTGCTCGTACTTTTTACAGTGGATTAGGTAGTGGTCTATGTCATTTTTTTCCTGACATTCCTGGCAGTGTGGTTCCTCTATCATAAAGTATGCTGCACCGAGACGGAGACGCCACAGCTTTTTGTTCGAGGGTACCTTTAGTTCTTCTCTGAACTGGCACGTCCTTGTTGGTTCTTTCAGAAGTTTGAATGCATGTCTGCCTTTATTACTGTCCTTCCACGTTGTCTTCCATTCCTCGTTTATGGTTAGCTTCACCTGGCTCTTAATCTCTGATTTTCCAAGTCCTGCTCTTGTATTGTTTTTACTTAATCTTCCATATTTGGCATCTGGTCTGCCAACTCGTTACCAGCTATACTTATGTGTGCTGGAACCCACACAAGCCTCACACTGCATTCTCTGTTCTCTAGTGATGTACTAATTGCAAGAATTTCTTCCTTTATGTCTGGCCGGTTGCATGTACCTGGGTGTTCTAGTGCTTGTAGTGACGATGGTGAGTTTGTAAATATCGTAACTGCATTTTAATCCCTCTATTCTACGCAAGCACCAGTGTATGAATGTCTGTAACCTCTTAGTTGTTGTTTGTGTTATTCTCCACGTTTCAGAGTCATGAAATATGAATGATTGACTTCATATTTAAGTTGAAGATGTAGAATTTTGTGTTGGACTTGATTTCTTTTTTATTTTCATATATCTCCCCATGCAATTAAAGTTCATATCGTCTTTTGTATTCTTGTTTTAACTCTTAAAGGACGAGAGGCAAGTACGAGGGGTGTTCAGAAAGTAATGCACCACATCATTTTTCTCAACTAATAATGAAGATAGAAGCATGAAATTTTGCACACTTCAAATATGGCATGTGCCAATTGTGTGCACCAAATTGCACTGCAACCGGCCAAATAATACGGCTGCCCTAAACCGTTGAAATGGAGCGTGTTAGCAACTTGCGTAATAAACAGCGAATTTTGATAGGATTTCTCGTTGCAGAGAAGGAAACTGTTGTGAATATTCACAAGCGTCTATGTGATGTGTATGGAAGTTTTGCAGTCGACAGGAGTACAGTCAGTCGCTGGGTTCAGAGAATCAAAGAATCAGGAAGTGGAGATACGGAGCTGCTTGATCGGCCGCGCTGTGGACGTCCTGCCACAGCCACCAACGCAGAAATGTTGAAATGCGCTGAGGGCATTATTCTTAGTGATAGGCGAATCACTACTCAACAATTGGCCTTAAAGCTGTCAGTCAGCATTGGTAGTGCAAATGCAGTTATAAAAACTCGGATTTTCTAAGGTTTGCGCAAGATGGGCTCCTCGAAGTCTCACAAATGACCACCGATTGCAAAGGAAAGCAATTTCTTCTGAATTGTTGAAGCGTTTCAATGCTGATGGAGATAACTTTTTGGCTAAGATCGTTACAGGTGCGAAACCTGGGCACATCATTTTGAATCTGAGACAAAAAGATAGTCAATGGAGTGGCATTATCCGCAATCACCAAGAAGAAAGAAATTCAAGACAATTCCTTCAGCTGGAAAGCTCATGATCACTGTCTTTTGGGACACTGAAGGTGTGATTCTTGTGGACGTTATGCCAAGGGGAGAGACAATCAATTCGCAAGCTTACATTAAGACATTGAAAAAACTCAATCAACGTTTTCGCAGATTTCGGCCACGCAAGAATCCAGCAGACCCGCTTCTCCTTCACGACAATGCGCGCCCTCACACAAGTCTGGCAACACGGGAAGCAATCACCAAATTGAGTTGGACTGCACTACCCCATCCACCCTATAGTCCCGATTTGGCACCCTCTGATTTTCATCTACTTGGTCCACTTAAAGATGCACTCCGTGGGACAAGGTTTGACGATGATAAAGGAGTGATTCATGCAGCGAAGAAATGGCTACATGATCAAGACAAAATCTTGTACGGGCTAGGAATACATGCACTTGTTTCGCGCTGGCATAAAGCCGTACAAGTTGATGGGGATTGTTACGGGCTCGGGACCCCAGTATATTATGGGTGCTTCGATGACTTCTAGTATTTGAGGATGACCAAGTTATTATATGCGTATTCAGTTTATAGAGTCAAAGTCCCTCGGGTTCTTATCACTTTTGTAGGATTCCGTAATACTGTTCGTTGGTATCGATAATGTCTGCTTTAACCCTTGTGATACATTATGTGCTGAACATGTTTCATATTAAATATTCGACCCTTGACTGACCTGTATTAGTCTCTTGTCTTATTGATTATATTGGCAGTGTGAGATGCAGCGTGTTAAGACATTAATCATCACTGGTCATGATCAGTTGAATATTAACAGCATTTAACTCAACTCCGAATACGACAGTTGATAAGACCGTGATTTTTGACGACTCAAAATATTTAATTAGTAATTTCATACCATGAGCAGACACCAACTACATGGGAACAAAAGTCACATCACATTCATGTACGATCTGTAAGAGTTCTCATTATTTCATAAACACATGTTCACAATCTCTATCTAGAGTTCTGGTTCAAGGTCAGTTCCTTTTAACGGCCAATGTCCTTTGGCATAAATTCAGAGGCTAACTAGACTTACTCCCCTCGCTACTTTATACAATAGCCTTTTGCACGAAGCGTACCTATCCTGCTTATTCTGCAATACACTTATTATGCTAGGCTTACGTCTACTGCTAGTCGTCTAATATCCGTTACACTAGGCTTACGCTTGCCGCTAGCTATACAATATCTATCTATACTAGTCTTACACTATTGCTAGTACCGTAATGTTCCTTTGGCATACCACGCCAGGCTAATCTGCCATAATTATGCAAACTGCGTTATTCATACGACGACTTACGTTTGACTCAAGAAATACACTGCTCAATTGGCTTCCCAGCCACAAAATTAAAAAGTGGTTATACCACACAATATCAGTGGCAATGGCCACACTTCTGAAACACACTGCCGTTCGGGTCAAAACCCACAAGTCGAAATGACATACGCGTCATGCATAGTGATATGCATACTACGATGTTAATATATATTCAATTGCGATGTTCCATGGTGCAGCAATCCGAGTGTGATCAAAACTCAAATGCATGCACACATGCAACAATCATCGACATCGGTCGCGGAGATATATCTCTATTCGATTGAGGTGTTCCATGACACAGCCATTCGGATCGACGTCAAATCCAAATGTCTGTAATCATGAAACAATCCTCAACATCATCCCCCTCACTTCCAAAAGTGACACTTGTAGCACGGATGATAGTGATGGAGAAGACGCTCGTCTCCCGAATATATTAATATTAGTACTACCTACTTATAAACATCATACTCATTAAGTAGACACATTAAATTTTATAACATTAATAATAGCACTTGTCAACATGGTGACTAAAGAGTTAATTCAATTTCTTCTCAGAGAAGTTGCGCGATAAAAGATCTGCCAAGTTATTGTCTGATCCAGCAATAGGCAGAATCGTAAATGAAAATTCTTGAATCAACAAGTACCATCGGTGTATTCTAGCGTTACGCATTGTTCTAGCTGTTATGTAAGTAAGAGGACTATGGTCTGTCATAATGTAAAAGTGCGTGCCGATGAGATATCTTGACAGCTTCTCCAGGCACCAGACCATCGACAGGAGCTCACGTTCACCTGTCGCATACTTTTGTTCAGCCGGAGTCAGTTTCCTCGACACATAGAAACATGGATGGAGTGTTTCCTTGTAACATTGCAGCAAACAGCCACCCATGGAGTAACTCGAGGCATCTGATTGAAGTATGAATGGAATACGTATATTCGGTAATAACAAAATTGGTGCATTACTAAATAATTTCTTAATTGTTACTAAAGCGCTTTCGCAATCTTTGTCCCAACGTACCTTATTAGGACTACCTTTGGTCAACAGTGCGGACAAAGGTGTAGATAGTTGAGCGAAAGGCGGGATGAACTTATGGTAATAGTTTATCAAGCCTAAAAGGCTTCTAACTTGTTTCTTAGTTGAAGGGGTAGAAATCTCTAGAATTCTTTTGACTGTATTGTCGTCAGGATACAGTTTGTGGTTACCTATGCAGTGACCAAGAAAAGAAATTTCCTGACAACCTATTTGGACCTTTGAAGGTCGCACAGTCAAACCATGCATACGTAACGTAAGTAGAAGGGAAGTTAAACCATCAATATGGTCTTCCCACGAGTCATGAAATAGGCAGATGTCATCGATGTACGTGATGACATCTTTACGATCGCCAAGAAGGCGGCGCATCATGCGCACAAACGTTGCTGGCGCATTCACTAACCCAAAACACATATAATTCCATTGGTAGAGCCCAAATGGAGTTGTGAAAGCTGTGTAAGGTTTGGCATTTTCGGCAAGAGGAATTTGCCAGTAGCCTTTAGAGAGATCTAGTTTGCTAAAGAAAGTAGCATTAGATAATTCTGACAAAAGATCATCTAAAAGAGGCATAGGCTCACCGTCTGTGATTGTAATTTTGTTCAATCGCCTAAAATCAATACAAATACGTAAAGAATCATCCTTCTTTTTAACTATCACCATTGGGAATGCATATGGTGATTCCGAAGGAGATATCACACCTAAACGTATCATCTCTTTTAACTCCTTCTCTACCCTATCTTTGTGGTGTAAAGATATAGGATAGGGTCTAAGTTTGATATGTTTATAATCAGTAAGAGTAATATCATGGGATATAAGCGATGTCTGACCTGGAAGGTCGGTGAGAACATCATTGAAAGAAATAAGAATATCCCGAACTTGATCTTGTTGTGACGAAGATAGTGAAGAAGAAATAGTCACGTCTTTCCAAGACTCCGATGATTGCAAAGAAGGTAGTTGGAATTGTAAAGGGATAGACGAAGTGGTATCTTCTTCATGAACAACTGCAAAAGAAGCAGTATGATGTGAAGAATCATCAATAGAGTTAATGACAGGAATTAATTCCTGTGGTCTTTCAACTGCTAATTTTAGCATGTTGACATGGAAGGTTTTGATTTTACCTCTAACGTTTACCGAGTAGTCAACATATGTGACTTGTTTGATAACATCAAATGGACCTTGCCATGATATCAGTAATTTGTTATCGTTATGAGGTAGCAACAACCAAACTTTTTTCCCCTGGTTTGAAGGATCTTAATATTCTCTTTTGATTATGTAATAATCTTGATCGTTGAGTGGCTGATTTTATACTCTGGGATGCATAAGTGCACGCATCAATGATTCGTTGTCGGAGATCAATAACTAACTCGTAGCTGTTTCGAGTGGCTGTATCAATTGATGCTCCAATCAACAAAATCCTTGAGTATCATCATTGGTCCGCGAGGATTCGAACCATAAACCAATTCGAACGGAGACCATCCCGTGCTTTCGTGAGGCACTTCACGAAAAGCGAACAGGGCCGCCGGCAGAAGCCTGTCCCATTCACGAGGGCATTCTTCAGTTATCTTAGATAACATCTGTTTTAGAGTGCTATTGTAGCGCTCGCACACACCGTTTGATTGGGGCCTATACGCACTACAAAACGAGTGGTGAACAGATAACATGGATTCTAGATCCCTCATGATGTTGGAAGTAAATTGTGATCCTTGATCTGACAATATATCCTCCGGAAAACCGATTCGACAAAATATCGAAAATAATGCATCAGATACGGATGCAGTTGTGATGGTTTTCAACGGTATGGCTTCTGGCCAACGCGTGCAAAGGTCTACGCAAGTTAAAATATAACGAAATCCATTACACTGACAAACAACATTTTTCTTTCTTATATAAGAATAAGTGTTCTTAGGTCAGTTTCTTGCGCTGATTTCAAATCTGAAATCCGTTTATCTCTATCACATCGGGTTCTTAAGATATTTGTGAATAAATATATTTTGGGAAACCGTTATTTGCTCCGTTTCATTTTTACTATATAACTTATTAAAAATTAATAAAATGCAAAATAATTCTACTTTTTATACTGCTAAAAGATGCATGACATATGTTACGCTATTTTTCAAATAGTTACTGTATTTTGAAATAATTCTGAGCGAAATATGGCTTCTAGAAGTTGGAGAAATTCGGCTGATCTGTTCTGTTACGTGTGCGGATATTTTACCGATCGTGTTCACCAGAAAAACTTTACACCATTACTAAAGAAAGCATATGAACGTTCTTTCGATTCGAAAGTTGATGATGCAAATAAATCTTGGAAGCCAAATGCAGTTTGTTCGACTTGTGCAAATACATTGGCAGGTTGGTTACGAAAATCGCCGAAGCATAAGTCGATGCCTTTTGGAGTGCCAGTAATATGGCGTGAACCGACAAATCACGCTACTGATTGTTACTTCTGCTTGACAAATATCCATGGTTTCACTTTTAAAAATAGAAAGTCTGTGGTTTATCCAAATATTGAATCGGTTTCGAAACCAGTGCCTCATGATCCAATCACGTGTCCGATCCCAGTTCCACCAGAACAATATCCGTTGACGTGAATGAACCATCAGAAAGTGATAGTTTACCTGCTTTAGAAACTAATTCTGACTTGGATTATGTACCGGTGAATGATGGTGTTCACTTAATTAACCATTCAGAACTTTCAGATCTAATACGTGATCTCGCTCTTACCAAAGGACAAGCGGAATTACTCGGTTCGCGACTCAAAGAATGGAATCTTTTAGCGCCCAATACTCCGATATCTAAATTTCGTCATAGACACAAAGAACTTGTTCAATACTTTGAGATGGATGATGGCATTTGCTATTGCAAAGATGTAAACGGTCTAATGGTGCACCTCGGTCATGAGCACATAGTCAACGAATGGCGCCTTTTCATCAACTCTTCCAAGACTAGTCTAAAAGCCGTGTTATTGCATAACGGAAATTTATTTTCATCAATTCCAGTCGCCTACTCTGTTCATATGAAAGAAACTTATGACAATATGGCTATACTTTTGGCAAAAATAAAGTACAATGACTACCAATGGCGGATTTGTGGAGACCTAAAGGTCATTGCAATTCTCACGGGCATGCAGACTGGGTATACTAAATTTTGTTGCTTCCTATGTGAATGGGACAGCCGCAACAGACAGGAACATTATGCAAGAAAGGTGTGGCCTATCAAGGATCGTATGCAGCTCGGGCATAAAAATGTAATACATGAGCCATTAGTTAACAAAGACAGCATCATTTTACCACCGTTACATATAAAGTTGGGGCTCGTGAAGAATTTCGTAAAAGCGTTAGATAAAACGAGCAAAGCTTTCACTTATCTTCGAGAAAAGTTTCCGCAAGTTAGCGATGCAAAGATAAAGGAAGGTATCTTTGTAGGACCTCAGATTAGGAAAGTTATTGCAGACAAACAATTCGAGAACTTGTTACATGGTAGTGAAATTCGCGCATGGATGGCATTCAAATCGATCGTCGATAACTTTCTGGGAAATCACAAATCTGTCGACTATGTGCATATTGTTAAGCAGTGCATAGATGCATACAGAATTATGGGCTGTAACATGTCCCTCAAAATCCATTTGCTTGATTCGCATCTTGACTTTTTCCCTGACAACCTTGGCGAAGTCAGCGATGAACATGGAGAACGATTTCATCAAGATATCGCCGTAATGGAGTCACGCTATCAAGGACGGTGGAGTGTGACCATGCTTGCCGATTATTGTTGGATACTTCATCGCGATGTACCACATGCCATTCACCGACGAAAGTCAACTGCAAAGAAATTCAAGCCTACATAACTGTTACACTTCTTGTATGAATGATGTTGTAATACTGTATGCGTTGTTAAAAAACTTCAATTGCGTATTTCTAGAGATCCCGACCTGATAGAGAAAAACGGTTTGCAGATTTAAAAACAGCGCATTAAAATTGATCAGAAAAACATAGAAATGTTAGAGAAAGAAAAAAAAAATTTTTTTTTGTTAGTCAGTGTTATTTGAAACAATTGATAACGGACCCACTATATCTACTGCAATCTTTTTGAAAGGTCTCTCAGGCACGTCTGTAATCTGTAAGGGTGCCGTATGGAACCTGCCCTTACGTGCTATACCTTGGCATGTTGTACATGATTTGCAGTATAACTTTGTATCTTTATTAATCCCAGGCCAATAAAATTGTGACGTAACACGAAACAATGTTCTTTTGATCCCCATATGCCCTGCCATAGGGGAGTCATGACCTGTTTGTAGGACCAATGGTCTGTATTCTTTAGGAACTATCACTTGATGTATAATTGTTTTGCCATCATCATAATATCTAGTGAGTATTGATTTCTTTATCTTGAACCATTGTTTAGCCCCTCTTGTGTATTTAATCGTTTTTTTTGTTCTGCTCGGCTAAACAATCCTTGTAAAGTTGGGTCACTCTTCTGTTTTTCTGCAAAAACAGAAGGTGTAACAGTGCCAACTTGAGACATAATTGTATCTATTATAGGAAGAGGTGGTGTAGCCATGTCCGTAGCTAACTGTTGTGCTCTCGTTACAACAGCATTTGCCACCTGTGGGTGAGATTCAACCCACATTGCAATCTCCTCAGGAGTGCAATCTTTAACTCCTGGTATGTTTCCTATTATAATTTCAGTAATGGGTGCTCTCAAGCCGCAGGCATAGACAGTGCCTGTGTAAAAAGGAGTATCAATGTATACTCGTGCCACAGGGAAAGTTTCTATATTCCCACCAAATGTGACACACTTAACTGATTTGCCTGTAAAAGCAGAGGGCTCGATAAGCGAGTGCTTTATGCCTATCGTTGAGGATCCAGTGTCACGCAAAACTCTCACTACCTTACCATCCAATATTCCGGGATGAAATGTAAGATAACCGACATTTACACATGCCGACATTGTAGGCATACAATGACCACAATCCAGTGTAATTGTAGACTTTAATCTGTTTTTCGACTGACACTCATAACATGTATCATTCATTACCATACATGCGTTCGCATGATCATTATCATCATTATTTTTCTCCTTTTTGACACTGCAATTATTCGCATGTCTATGTTTATTTTTGTCTCTCGACGGAGATCTGGCATTACCTTTGTTATTATTGACTGACTTTTTATTGCTATAATAAAAATCTGTAGAGTCATCCTTCCTGGCATCTCTACCATAAGATGATCTCTGTTTATAGTATCCTTTCTGATGTGAACCATCATAATCCCTGCCTCTGTGATACCCACGATCATGAGGTGAATATCCTCTATAACCTCGTGGATATGAATTCGAAGGAGAGCGATGACGACGGAAGTTATAAAAACCTCTGTCGGATTGATAATAACACTGACTAACAAAAAAAAACTTTTTTTTTCTTTCTTTAACATTTCTATGTTTTTCTGGTCAATTTTAATGCGCTGTTTTTAAATCTGCAAACCGTTTTTCTTTATCAGGTCGGGATCTCTAGAAATACGCAATTGAAGTTTTTTAACAACGCATACAGTATTACAACATCATTCGTACAAGAAGTATAACAGTTATGTAGGCTTGAATTTCTTTGAAGTCGACTTTCGTCGGTGAATGGCATGTGGTACATCGCGATGAAGCATCCAACAATAATCGGCAAGCATGGTCACACTCCACCATCCTTGATAACGTGACTCCATTACGGCGATATCTTGATGGAATCATTCTCCATGTTCATCGCTGAATTCGCCAAGGTTGTCAGGGAAAAAGTCAAGATGCGAATCGAGCAAATGGATTTTGAGGGACATGATACAGCCCATAATTCTGTATGCATCTATGCACTGCTTAACAATATGCAACATAGTCGACAGATTTGTGATTTTCCAGAAAGTTATCGACGATCGATTTGAATGCCATCCATGCGCGAAGTTCACTACCATGTAACAAGTTCTCGAATTGTTTGTCTGCAATAACTTTCCTAATCTGAGGTCCTACAAAGATACCTTCCTTTATATTTGCATCGCTAACTTGCGTAAACTTTTCTCGAAGATAAGTGAAAGCTTTGCTTGTTTTATCTAACGCTTTTACAAAATTCTTCATGAGCCCCAACTTTATATGTAACAGTGGTAAAATGAAGCTGTCTTTGTTAACTAATGGCTTGCGTATTACATTTTTTATGCCCGAGCTGCATACGATCCCGGATAGGCCACACCTTTCTTGCATAATGTTCCTGTCTGTTGCGGCTGTCCCATTCACATCGGAAGCAACAAAATTTAGTATACCCAGTCTGCATGCCCGTGAGAATTGTAATGACCTTTAGGTATCCACAAATCCGCCATTGGTAGTCATTGTACTTTATTTTTTCTAAACGTATAGCCATATTGTCATAAGTTTCTTTCATATGAACAGAGTAGGCGACTGGAATTGATGAAAAAAAAATTTATGTTATGCAATAACACGGCTTTTAGACTAGTCTTGGAAGAATCGATAAAAAATCGCCATTCGTTGACTATGTGCTCCTGACCGTTTACATCTTTGCAATAGCAAATGTCATCACCTATCTCAAAGTATTGAACAAGTTCTCTGTGTCTATGACGAAATTTAGATATCGGAGTATTGGGCGCTAAAAGATTTCATTCTTTGAGTCGCGAACCGAGTAATTCCGCTTGTCCTTTGGTAAGAGCGAGATCACGTATTAGATCTGAAAGTTCTGAATGGTTAATTAAGTAAACACCTTTTTTCATTCACCGGTATGTAATCTGAGTCAGAATTAGTTTCTAAAGCAGGTAAACTATCACTTTCTGATGGTTCATTTACGTCCAACGGATATTGTTCTGGTGGTACTTGGATCGGACACGTGATTGGATCATGAGGCACTGGTTTCGAAACCGATTCAATATTTGGATAAACCACAGACTTTCTAGTTTTAAAAGTGAAACCATGGATATTTGTTACGCAGAAGAAAAAATCAGTAGTGAAATTTGTATGTTTACGCCATATTACTGGCACTCCAAAAGGCGTCGACTTATGCTTCGGCGATTTTCGTAACCAACCTGCCAATGTATCGAACAAACTGCATTTGGCTTCCAAGATTTATTTGCATCATCAACTTTCGAATGGAAATAAAGTTCATATGCTTTCTTTAGTAATGGTGTAACGTTTTTCTGGTCAACACGATCGGTAAAATATCCGCACACGTAACAGAACAGATCAGCCGAATTTCTACAACTTATAGAAGCCATATTTTGCTCAGAATTATTTCAAAATACAGTAACTATTTGAAAAATCGCGTAACATATGTCATGCATCTTTTAGCAGTATAAAAAGTAGAATTATGTTGCTTTTTATTAATTTTTAATAAGCTATATAGTAAAAATGAAACGGAGCAAATAATGGTTTCCCAAAAATATATTTATTCACAAATATCTTAAGAACCCGACGTGATAGAGATAAACGGATTTCAGATTTGAAATCAGCGCAAGAAACTGACCTAAGAACACTTATTCTTATATAAGAAAGAAAAATGTTGTTTGTCAGTGTAATCTGAACGACAACGTCCATCAAAGCTCTTCGATCGAGGTCTCTGATCATGGTGTGCCGCGCACACAGGCATAGGATCTCGAATAGTCGATCTATGAAGATCTTTATTCTGATGTGCGGTCTGATACTGTCTTCCGAGTTTTTCATACTCATCGATAGAATTAGGATGTCTTTCTTGTAAAAATGCTTCTAATTCAGTGCTGCATGCGGATAAAACTTTATCTCGCAGCATGAGATCTATAACACCTTCATATGTTTTATTTATACCAGATAGATCAATCCATCTGCTAAGGAAATGTTTAATAGATGCAATGAATTCACCAAAATCTGCATCCTTGCTTGGCTTAGCCACATGAAAGCGATCTCTGAATCCAGACTCAGTTAACTGGAAACGTCTTAGTAATACCTCTTTTACGACATCGAAATCGCTTCTGCTCTTTTCATCAAGACTCATGAAACATGTAAGTGAGTCACCAGTCAAAAAATCAAGTAAAAGACTGCTCCATCTTTCCTTGGGTATGTTCAGAGCTGTGACCTTGATGATGAATCTAGATATGAAAGAGTCAACACAATCGCGAGTTTGGTCAAAATGTGGCATTTTTAGCTTAGGATAGCAAAAATATATTTTTGTACCAGCCGCAGTCTTAGTCTGTTCAGACTGCACTTTAGCTAATTCTAAAGCTTTTTCTTTTTCTGCATGAAGTTTTAAAGCTTCCATCCCATGGCATTTTTTATGGGCTTGATCCAGTTGCATAAGTTCCATTCTCCTTAATTCCATTTCTTTATCTCGTTGTGCCATTCTTTCCTTCTCAAATTCTCTGTCTTTTTCTTGTTGAGCTAATTCTTTATCACGTTGAGCTATTTCCTTATCTTTCTGCTCTCTGTCTTTTTCTTGTTGAGCTAATTCTTTATCTTTCTGCTCTCTGTCTTCTCTTGTTGAGCTATAGTCAATCGTTCTAATTCCAATTTCATGGATATTTCTTTTTTCCTTCAATTCTCTCTCTTGGGTTAATTCAAACCTCCTAAGCTCATCAGCTCGTTTTAGTCATTTCGCGCTGTTCCATTCTTTCCAGACGCGATAAATATTCATCATATTTCGTATCTGCAAAACTTTGTAGTTCCGCTCCTGATTTTCCATAACTTTTTTTCCAATATCAATGAATTCCTGTAGTGTAGACATGATAATAGGTTTCTGAGTACCTTCAATAGTCTATAATATACACCAGAGGACTATAGAACTCACTATAATATGTACATGAATATATTAATCAATAACAAACAAGTTCGGAGAGAACATGTGACAAAGACAGTGAAAACAATCAAATGAGTTACAATGAAATGATTTTTTTTCAGTTATACGACAACAATTTACACTTATAAAGTAAATAAAGAGAGACTTATAAAACAGTAATCAGTAAAAGAAAGAAAAGAATTTACATCAAAAAAATATAACAAGACAAGTCGTCTTAAACGAACGTGTAGACAAAGAAGTTTTAGATCACACACGAAAACAATTGTCAACAGTACTGAAATTAGGTTACGTAAATAAAGAGGACGTAATTCACTTGACGAAACTGCTAAGTACACAAAATATGGTTATATTCGCGAACTGAAGAAACATTTATATCCTGACTCAAAAGAAAAAATATAAACAGTCAGATCCTCAGTCAGCGAATATAAGCATGCAAATCTAATAGAAGTTAACATTCACTGAAGTTTTCCTGGGAAAATTCCAGTCAATATTAAACACGACGAATATACGGATATACGAATAAACATGAATGGGGAACACAGATGATGAGTAGAAAAGTAAGTAAAGTGACGATGAACTGTAGACCAAAGCTAATGCGAGGACAGTATGATAATGTTCAAGCGCCCAAGTAAAATCAAGAACTTATCTGTTTAGCTGTCCCTCTGAGAAATACATGAGTGCATGTAATTCTAATCCTAGTTCCGAACCGTGTCTTCAACAGCTGTAGTCCATTGATTGAAGACCTTGACCTTCGCAGTAGGGCAACCGTTTGAAAGTATTGCTTCGGTCTTCGAACTTAGTTTCTTCAATCGATCTGCGTCGCAGCCTCAGATGAATTTGATGAAGAGATACATTCTCCACTGGTTCAGGTTCTCGAGTGGAAGATTACCGTTCTGTCTGCGTGAATCAGTCTCTTGTGGTGGAAGAAAAATTCGGATTCTCTCAGGCAAAGTTGTCTGCTAGCGGTGATGGCATCGATATAGTGACGTCACTTTCTGTCATGCGCATTTCAGTTGCCAGTTAGGCTTGAATGAATGATTTTGCCTTTAAACGTTCATCATCAATTTAGCTTTCTTCGATACTTGAATGGGGGGGGGGGGGGGGAATCCAGTATTCACGAAATCCAGACACTTTCTGACACCAGTATGTTACGGGCTCGGGACCCCAGTATATTATGGGTGCTTCGATGACTTCTAGTATTTGAGGATGACCAAGTTATTATATGCGTATTCAGTTTATAGAGTCAAAGTCCCTCGGGTTCTTATCACTTTTGTAGGATTCCGTAATACTGTTCGTTGGTATCGATAATGTCTGCTTTAACCCTTGTGATACATTATGTGCTGAACATGTTTCATATTAAATATTCGACCCTTGACTGACCTGTATTAGTCTCTTGTCTTATTGATTATATTGGCAGTGTGAGATGCAGCGTGTTAAGACATTAATCATCACTGGTCATGATCAGTTGAATATTAACAGCATTTAACTCAACTCCGAATACGACAGTTGATAAGACCGTGATTTTTGACGACTCAAAATATTTAATTAGTAATTTCATACCATGAGCAGACACCAACTACATGGGAACAAAAGTCACATCACATTCATGTACGATCTGTAAGAGTTCTCATTATTTCATAAACACATGTTCACAATCTCTATCTAGAGTTCTGGTTCAAGGTCAGTTCCTTTTAACGGCCAATGTCCTTTGGCATAAATTCAGAGGCTAACTAGACTTACTCCCGTCGCTAGTTTATACAATAGTCTTTTGCACTAGACTTAACTATCCTGCTAGTTCTGCAATACACTTATTATGCTAGGCTTACGTCTACTGCTAGTCGTCTAATATCCGTTACACTAGGCTTACGCTTGCCGCTAGCTATACAATATCTATCTATACTAGTCTTACACTATTGCTAGTACCGTAATGTTCCTTTGGCATACCACGCCAGGCTAATCTGCCATAATTATGCAAACTGCGTTATTCATACGACGACTTACGTTTGACTCAAGAAATACACTGCTCAATTGGCTTCCCAGCCACACAATTAAAAAGTGGTTATACCACACAATATCAGTGGCAATGGCCACACTTCTGAAACACACTGCCGTTCGGGTCAAAACCCACAAGTCGAATGACGTTACAAAGACATACGCGTTGTGGCGAGAGGTTTTATTTGGCTCTTGGATCAGTATAGTACTGACAATTACAGAAATAGAATTTCTGCAGAAAATGGTGAAGTCCCAGTGTCTGAGAGGACTACTGGTATCACAAAGTAGTTACGGCTGTGAATGATCTGATCTCGAAACAATAGTATAGAGGAGACCGACATAAAGCGCCACCTCTGCTGTGTAACTAATTGTGATATTAAACAAAGCAAGGAAACAGATTTTTACTTAACAATGATAAAATTGACAAGTCGTTCAAAATACAATTTCCTTATATTTTATTTAGTATATATACACTATCTACTCTTGTGCTGAAAGGTGAATGTTGCAAAAAAATGGAATGAAATGAATTGGTAAGTTTACATATGATTTACAAATATTTATATTTATAAATATTACAACACGTTTTCCAATTATAGGAACAAAAATTATATCAGCTGTGCTGTTAATTAAGGTTATAACGTTTATCAGCTATGCTGTTATTTACGTATAATTTATCCACTATGATCTTATTATTGTCTCTTGCTACGCTAATTCACGTTTTCTTCATTGACAGTTCTATGCTCACAATGCCGACAGAAATGGTACTAATGTGTACTCATCTCTCTTAAGTCTGTTCTTCTTTGTTTGGTTCACACCACCGGCAGAGTATCGTTCCTTTAGCCCACCCAAGACTGAGGGGGACCAAAGATGTAGAGTCTGGTCAACCTCTATGCTCCTGCGGAGTTCCAGGCAGCGGGATTGACTCGAACATACGACCTCAGGTTTTTAGGACACAATTAAACCTGAACAAAGCAAAAATAGGGGCTAATTTCTGTCCTCAAGCCCACCTATTTCTAGTGTGAGTGAAATGAGCGTGTCTCCGATGTATGCATGTGGGATGAATGACAACATGGCTCAGTATGATTTAGCAATAGCGAGACAAGACAGGTGTCTACTTGCAAAACATTCTTTCTGATAAACTAATACATGGATACATTCAATAATATAGATTCAATACATGAATACATTTTATACATGAATACATCCCATAATATAAATCAATACATGAATAAATCCAATAATATGTACACCTAGGTGTGATACAACAATGTCCTTCCCCCTATACTATATCACGCCCTCTCTGACAATAGCTGGTAACATATATCCTAACAATATTGTTATGTTCTTATGATAGGAGTATATGAGACGAGGACTGGTTGGTGATATATCAGGTTGGAGTTATAGGAGACAATAGATAGGAGTTAGATGCGACAATAGATTGAGTCCTGACAAGGACTGTTTTGGTTATATTGGAGTTGGTCTTATCTGAGACAATAGATTGAGTTATAGGAGACAATAGATTGAGTCCTAACAAGGACTGTTTTGGTTATATTGCAGGTTATAGGAGACAATAGATTGAGTCCTAACAAGGACTGTTTTGGTTATATTGCAGGTTATAGGAGACAATAGATTGAGTCCTAACAAGGACTGTTTTGGTTATTTGGAATTATCAGAGACAATAGACTGAAGTTATAGACTGACAATAGATTGAAGTATAGGAGACAATAGGTTGAAGTATGAGTCCTATTAGTCTTCGTCTATTCAATCATAATAGGAAATACAATCATTATACTTAATTCCCCCCAAGATACAATCAGTAACCTGATAGGTAGTATAAATGACACACAACAAATACCAACGGTTATCGTAAAAATATTTACCCTCCTAAGATTTTAAACTGGCCAGGTTTTGACGCGACTTAGTGAAGTAGGTTGCAGGTCGATGCCCTCAGGTAAGTTACCATAAATCAAGGTGACAGCTTCTCCCTCTTCAGTCTGTATCTCTGGCGTCAAGTTCGGGGTTGCGTGGTTAGCATAAAATCCGCCCGATTATATAGTCAAGTAACTACTTGAGGAAAGCTTTCGGTTGGTTCCTGGCGGAGCAAGTTGATTGGTTTCCTCCGGTTTTGTACCTGGTCTCATACAGCCTAATTTTATTCAGTTTTCATCGGCCATCTTGCGTGAACAAGATGGCCGTTAATTTATTCTGTCTCAGAGACTGGTGAACGTTGATCGTTGATTGGTTGAAGCAAATCTGTATCTCGACATAGTGATTAACAAAGTAGTGGGTTACACTTCGTTTCACGACATAGCCCCCTCCTTTCCTAGCTGTGACTTGTCATAGCTGACGTGTAAACCCCTGCTGTGGTTAATCCTTTTGCGTCTGTCCTTCCAGAATACTAGGGTGTCGACTTAAAAAATCAGCTCCTACATTGTCTCTTCCCGGAATGTAATTCACGGTAAAGGAATAAGGCGCAAGAAGCAGACTCCACCTTAACAATCTCGAATTTAGCTTTTTAGATGCAGCCAAGAATGTTAAAGGTTGGTGATCGCTTTGGACAATGAAGTGTGTCCCATACAGATAAGGTGAAAATTTGTTGATGGACCAAATTAGAGCTAAACATTCCTTCTCTATGGTCGAGTAGTTCAACTCAGCTGCATTCAGCTTCCTACTGGCGTAGGCGACTGGTAAAAGTTTCTCCGGCTGGGCTTTTGATTTCTGCAAGAGAGTTGCACCAATACCTATACTGCTAGCGTCCGTTCTTAATACAAATTCCTGTGTGATATCGGGTAGTGTAAGGATGGGTTTGCTGGTGAGTTTTGCTTTTAGCTCTGTGTAAGCTTTTTCACAATCAGCATTCCATTGGATTTTGTCAGGCTGTCCTTTCTTCGTTAAGTTAGTTAATGGTGCACTCAGAGAGTTAAAATGGGGTATGTACTTCTGATAGAACCCACATAAAGACATGAATGATCTCACATCTTTCTTCGTTTGAGGTCTGGGTGCCTTCTTTAGCTTCTCTATATTCTTTGGGTCAGGAGACATATGACCTGTAGAAATAGTGTGACCTAAGAATTCCAACTCCTTACAACCGATATAGCACATGGTTGGACGTGCAGTCAATCCAGTTTCTCTCAGTCTGTCAAACAACATGGAGAGCGCTACTATATGCTCTTCAAATGTGTTCGTAGCAACAAGAATGTCATCCATAAAGTTAGTGATATGGGGATTTTGTAGAGGTTCCAATAATTTCCTCATCATTCTTGAAAAGATACTTGGAGCATTTTTCAGCCCAAAGGGTAGTACATTAAACTCGTAGTGTCCGTCTGATGTACTGAATGCCAGCATTTTCCTAACTTCTGGTTTCACTGGTATTTGGTAGTATCCCTTGCTTAGATCTACCTTCGATAAATACCTAGCCTTACTCAGTGTAGAGAACAGCTGGTTGGTGTCAGGTAATGGGTCCACCTGAGATTCTGTGATCGCATTAAGCTTCCGGTAGTCAATACATAACCTGTGTTCACCACTCGGTTTTCTCAATAGCACCACACTTGAGCTATAGGGAGAGTCTGACTTCGAGATAATTTTCTCCTTCAACAGATAATCAACTTCCTCCCTTAGTGCTTGGGCTTTCGCATAGGGTATAGGGTATGTTCTCATGCATACTGGGGTAGGGTCGGTAACCTTCATGTCGTACTCTAACAGATTCGTCCGACCTGGCTTATCTGTGAGCACATCAGCATGGGTTTCCAACACTTTCTGAACCCTCTTCTTCTGCTCTGGAGTTAAATGTTCACTAATATTTACTTGAACATAATCCTCTGTAGTTGTGAGTGGATACTCCATAGAGTGGAGTGGTTCACCGTGCATTTCTGTTGCAATGGCTAGGGTCATAATATGTGCAACTTCTGATGATTCCTTGTCATAGTATTTTTTAAGAAGATTGACATGATATACCTTCTCCTTTCCTTTCTTGTCAATCTTATAATTGGTCCTGGAAAGTTTCTCCAGTATGACATAGGGTCCCTGCCATCCAATCTGCAATTTATTATTGCTGCTTGGCAACAGTAATAACACCTTTTCACCCACCTCCAGTTCCCTATCCTTTGCTTTTTTGTTGTAGTACGCAGCATGCTTCCTCCTGGCCTGTCTTAAGTTATCATTGGCCAGTTTCCAACCTGCTTTCAATCGAGATGTCAACTCGTTGACGTACTGGTATGCGAAAGTCACTGTTTCCTCTGCCTTTTCATCAGTCCATGTCCGCAGCAATGCTTCCAGTGGACCTTTTATTGGTCTTCCAAACAACAATGTAGCTGGAGCCAATCCAGTTGAGTTGTGGGGTACTTCCCTATATGCAAATAGTGCAGCGGGTAAGTATGTATCCTAAGTATCAGGTTTTTCACTCGCCAGCTTTCTAAGGATTGAAATTAGCGTACCATTGAACCGCTCTACTTGACCTTTCCCTTGGGCATGGTAGGGACTACAATGATAGTGTCTGACTTGAAATATCCTGAATACTTCTTGTGTTAGCTTTCCCTTAAACTGAGACCCATTGTCAGTCAATATCTGATGCGGGAAACCTAATCGGGTAAATATTGTCAACAGGGCCTCTGCCACGTGCTTTGAATCTATAGCTGACATGGCCACTGCTTCTCCCCACATAGAGCAAGTATCAACCAAGGTTAAGATGTAAGCATTTCTCTTCTTGGTCCTAGTGAGGGGTCCAACAATATCTACTGCAACACGTTCAAAAGGGGTTCTCATAATAGGCATTTCTCCCAGTGTTGCTGGTGCAGTCCTATGCTTAGGAGCTACTCTTTGGCATTCTGGACAAGATCTTACATATCTTTTTATGTCCTCTGTAATTCCTGGCCAGAAGTAGTGACAGGCTATCCTTTGTCCAGTGGCCCCTATTCCCATATGTCTACTGAAGGGTATAGCATGTCCTAGCGTCATAACCTTCTCCCTGTAAGATTTTGGTACTACAAGCTGTCCATGCCCTTTAGGTCCTGTTCCAGCTTTTCTGTATAGTAGGCCATTCTTCATATACAAGTCTCCTTTCTCTGGAGGGTTATGGGCTTTAGGCAATTTGCCAAAACAAGGCTTCAATGTGCTGTCTGCTGCTTGAGCCTTTTTCATCTCTTCTGGATGAGTATTGATAGGATTCTCCTCCATTTTCCTGGAGCTTTCCCTGGTCTGGACTGTTGCCATAACTACAGGTTTTATAGGTTCTCCAAGGAAAACATACCTACACCCCAAAATCAAAGGGTAAATAGGGTCGTCCATCACTGCTGCTTTGATTTCTCCTTCCACATAGCGAGAACTTATGTTGATTCGAGCTATGGGTAGTGTCATGGTTCTTGCTCCCTTGATCGGTCCTCTGATTTCCACTGTTTATGTGGTTATCTGGTCAGGACTCACTAAAGAAGAGCACACAACTGAATCAAAGTCCAATCCTGTGTCATATAAACACAGTACTTGAGTGCTATTCACGGTCACTTCCTCACAGACAGGGGGATGATGGAAGTCTTTCTGACTTACTGCCATTTCCTTCCTTCCCTGATTCCCTGTTGTAAGACATTCAGCATGATGAGGAGGATTCTTCCTTCTGCAGTCCGCAGTATTGTGGTTACTCATTAGACAAGTTTTACACCACTTTCCTTCCTTCCGGTAAGGTGTCTTATCCGATCTTAGAGGGTTTTTGTCCTTTTGGTCAAATCTTTGTTTGTTCCTTGTGGCATGGTCCTTTTGTTCATATTTGGTATAGTTTTGGGATGATTTGAAGTTTTCACCCTGCTTCTTCTTATTTCCTAATAATTCTGCCTGAGCTGCTTGATATCTCTCAGCAACAGTTACAATATCTCCCAATCTCTCTGCTCCTTGTTCCATGATAAACTTCCTCATTTCTTGAGGCATGGACTCTTTCACTTGCTCCATCATTATCATTTCTTTCAGGTCCTGACACTTTCCTAAACTACTCCATTTTTCCAAATAGGTTTCCAATCTAGCAGAGAACTGGTGATAGTTTTCTCCTGGAAGAAGTTTAGCTGTTCGGAATTTCTTTCTATATGATTCTGAGTTCTTTTCATATCTCACAAGCAGTGCCTGTTTCAGGATTTCATAATCTTCCTGGTCATCTCTTGAGAGCTTCAAATATACATCGTAGGCAACACCTCTCAATCCCTGAGATAGTTTAAGACTCCACTTTTCTTTCACTAAGCCATAGGTAGTGGCAAGTCTTTCGTATCTATCCAGGTACGACTCAATGGCGTCTTCTTTCTCAACAAATGGGTCCAGATGAAAATTCATGGCCCCACTTGAGGTGCTCTGGCTGGAGCTACTCTCAGAGTGAGGTGAGCTCCCACCATTATTGCCAGTATTTGCCTGAATTTCAAGCTCTTTTAATCTCAACTGATGGTCTCTCTCTGCTTGTAATTTCCTTTCCTCAGCTTCAATTTTCTTTGCCTCATTTTCAGCCTCCCATTTCTTGGCTTCCATTTCTAATCTTTTGTCTTCTCTCTCAGCTTCTGCTTGCAACCGCCTTTCCTCAGCCTCAAATTTCTTTGCTTCTCTCTCAGCCTCTAATTTCCTTGCTTCAGTCTCTAATTGCAACTTTCTTTCTTCCCTATCCATGTGTTTGTCCACTTCTGTTGTGACATACTGAGTAAGAGCATCACCTGTCATATTTAATTCCTTACCCATCTGCATGACCGCAGTCCTGAACTTCACTAGATCAGCCATGGCGTTACTTAGAGAGGGTATGTAAATTTACTATAACCAAATTATTGTAATTAAAATTAATTACTTTAAATGAACAAAAAATTTCCGTGCAACTTTGTGAGCATCAACTATTTACTGAGTACTAAATGGTACTCCTCCTAAGAAAATATTGTTTTAAAAATCCTAAAACAGAATTTTTTTTCAAAAAATAAAAATTTATTTTCTTATGTTACCTATGGGTGGCACAAGATAGAGTGTAGATAGATGAATAGACTAAGTATGGCTCAAGATATACAGAAATATCCCAGGAACGAGCCCCCAGTGTGGCGAGAGGTTTTATTTGGCTCTTGGATCAGTATAGTACTGACAATTACAGAAATAGAATTTCTGCAGAAAATGGTGAAGTCCCAGTGTCTGAGAGGACTACTGGTATCACAAAGTAGTTACGGCTGTGAATGATCTGATCTCGAAACAATAGTATAGAGGAGACTGTGCTGAAAGGTGAATGTTGCAAAAAATGGAATGAAATGAATTGGTAAGTTTACATATGATTTACAAATATTTATATTTATAAATATTACAACACGTTTTCCAATTATAGGAACAAAAATTATATCAGCTGTGCTGTTAATTAAGGATATAACGTTTATCAGCTATGCTGTTATTTACGTATAATTTATCCACTATGATCTTATTATTGTCTCTTGCTACGCTAATTCACGTTTTCTTCATTGACAGTTCTATGCTCACAATGCCGACAGAAATGGTACTAATGTGTACTCATCTCTCTTAAGTCTGTTCTTCTTTGTTTGGTTCACACCACCGGCAGAGTATCGTTCCTTTAGCCCACCCAAGACTGAGGGGGACCAAAGATGTAGAGTCTGGTCAACCTCTATGCTCCTGCGGAGTTCCAGGCAGCGGGATTGACTCGAACATACGACCTCAGGTTTTTAGGACACAATTAAACCTGTAACAAAGCAAAAATAGGGGCTAATTTCTGTCCTCAAGCCCACCTATTTCTAGTGTGAGTGAAATGAGCGTGTCTCCGATGTATGCATGTGGGATGAATGACAACATTGCTCAGTATGATTTAGCAATAGCGAGACAAGACAGGTGTCTACTTGCAAAACATTCTTTCTGATAAACTAATACATGGATACATTCAATAATATAGATTCAATACATGAATACATTTTATACATGAATACATCCCATAATATAAATCAATACATGAATAAATCCAATAATATGTACACCTAGGTGTGATACAACAATGTCCTTCCCCCTATACTATATCACGCCCTCTCTGATAATAGCTGGTAACATATATCCTAACAATATTGTTATGTTCTTATGATAGGAGTATATGAGACGAGGACTGGTTGGTGATATATCAGGTTGGAGTTATAGGAGACAATAGATTGGAGTTAGATGCGACAATAGATTGAGTCCTGACAAGGACTGTTTTGGTTATATTGGAGTTGGTCTTATCTGAGACAATAGATTGAGTTATATGAGACAATAGATTGAGTCCTAACAAGGACTGTTTTGGTTATATTGCAGGTTATAGGAGACAATAGATTGAGTCCTAACAAGGACTGTTTTGGTTATATTGCAGGTTATAGGAGACAATAGATTGAGTCCTAACAAGGACTGTTTTGGTTATATTTACAGTTTGGAATTATCAGAGACAATAGACTGAAGTTATAGACTGACAATAGATTGAAGTATAGGAGACAATAGGTTGAAGTATGAGTCCTATTAGTCTTCGTCTATTCAATCATAATAGGAAATACAATCATTATACTTAATTCCCCCCAAGATACAATCAGTAACCTGATAGGTAGTATAAATGACACACAACAAATACCAACGGTTATCATAAAAATATTTACCCTCCTAAGATTTTAAACTGGCCAGGTTTTGACGCGACTTAGTGAAGTAGGTTGCAGGTCGATGCCCTCAGGTAAGTTACCATAAATCAAGGTGACAGCTTCTCCCTCTTCAGTCTGTATCTCTGGCGTCAAGTTCGGGGTTGCGTGGTTAGCATAAAATCCGCCCGATTATATAGTCAAGTAACTACTTGAGGAAAGCTTTCGGTTGGTTCCTGGCGGAGCAAGTTGATTGGTTTCCTCCGGTTTTGTACCTGGTCTCATACAGCCTAATTTTATTCAGTTTTCATCGGCCATCTTGCGTGAACAAGATGGCCGTTAATTTATTCTGTCTCAGAGACTGGTGAACGTTGATCGTTGATTGGTTGAAGCAAATCTGTATCTCGACATAGTGATTAACAAAGTAGTGGGTTACACTTCGTTTCACGACACGCGTCATGCATAGTGATATGCATACTACGTCGTTAATATATATTCAATTGCGATGTTCCATGGTGCAGCAATCCGAGTGTGATCAAAACTCAAATGCATGCACACATGCAACAATCATCGACATCGGTCGCGGAGATATATCTCTATTCGATTGAGGTGTTCCATGATACAGCCATTTGGATCGACGTCAAATCCAAATGTCTGTAATCATGAAACAATCCTCAACAGTGATTATGTTGAATAATACCGATGTTTACATGACACATCCAAGTATATTGTGTATAAATTTCATGCTTTTTGAATAAACGGCTCCTGAGAAAAACGATGTGGTGCATTACTTTCTGAACGCCCCTCGTATTCAGGGCCGATTACCCAGGCCCTCAAATCTGGAGGATAGTTTTCAGGGCCAGTATTCATTCATTCATAACCCTCCACTCCCAAGAGAGCATAGACCCTCAACAAACATATAGTGGTGAATTCCATTCCAGACTTTGTTCAACTATTATTCTCAAAGTGGCTATCTGTTCTGTACAGGATCTGTTTTGTCGAAAAGCTGCTTGTTCATCTCTCAATTTCTTGTCTATGGACAGTATATTTGAAATAAATGTTTGTTTTATTTTGACCCAGTTTTATATTTTATTAATCCTCATTAAATTCCATGACATTTATGTACAACATCACTAAACATTTCAGTTTGGATTTGGTTTTAGTTTTAGGACTATCTTCATTGCACACATACAACTCCATCGGTGCTCCGGTCTCCTCCCTTAGATCACACAAGGAAGATCTCATCACAGTGCACGAACTCCGTAGCACCGGCGAGAATCCCATAGTGTGTATATAGGAATCACACATTTTATAAATATTTTTATGATGTTAATAATTTTTAATTTTTTTTTCAGAGTAGCGGCCTTATGGCCTACTCTTTACGATGTCAACTGCAGTGAGATTTTTAACGTGCACATCTTGCACACTGGACCTCCAATTTTTTCGCCCTTATCCGAGAAGGCTAGGCATCCAATCTCACTACCCAGGAGACTAGGGAGAGTATGACATCCTTAGGACCATTAGTTCTGAAGAAAAAAAATTCCCATAAATTGTATTCCCTCTACTGGGAATCGAATACAGTACCTTTAAAATTTCTGGCGGGCGCCATACCTCTTAACCACTCCGACCCCCACTAACCGTTTTAAAAACGTGAAAAGAATCAACCCATAAACTTTTAAAGCTAAATGAAAACTCAGAGCGATATAAAATTCCTTGCGTCAGACATTACAAAATCGCAACGCCCTTTAAGCGTTTATTTCACTGCCTGTTTCCGGAACTCTGTCTGTACTAGCTGCCAATATTTATGCATGACTTTACATTTTGCAGTGGTGTGTCTTCACATATAATCTTGTCATCATTGGCTGCATTTATTCTCATATTATTTTACTTTTCCTGTGTATTTTTGCATGCAATTGTGACTTCTCATCAAATGTTTTCATTTTAGTTTGCATGTGGTTACAGGTATAAGACAGAAGATCCAGGTCGTCTATGAAAACTAGATCGTCAAGCTGTTTTGTCCAGTGAATTTGAATTTGTGTTGGCTGAAGTCGTCGCTTTAATAACCCAATCTATAGCCATTAAGACCAGAAATTATGACAAGAGGCCTCGCTGCCACACTTTACAGTTTTTTGAACGCAGAAATGTGATAAATTTAAAGAAGTGGTATTTAATCTTTGAGACTTTTGAGTTTGTGGAACATAAATCGTTTTGGACTTCCGCGATTGGCGTAACATTTACTCTTTTAGATGTCTGTGATTTAAACTGCAGTAAGCAATTATATTTTTATTTTCCATCTTTGGTGTTTCTAATGCATTCTGATTTCGTCTACCGGTACGTATATGTCAAGCCGGTTTCTAAAGTAACACTGTGTTTAACTGTACGCATCAAGGTCAAAGTAATTGGAGGATTTGGACAAACAATGAACAATAGAGACAAAATAGAGCAAGAATGTGTGCACACTGTAAAATAGATGCTGATAATCAGATAGGTTTGCATTAGAATATTCCGCTTGAATACGTTTGGCTCGTGAAAAAGCATACGCGCATAGCAAGGCTTGAAGTCAAATAAAGAAGTCTATTCACCTTGGTGTTTAAACGTTTACTTACCTGATGCCGCTTGTAGAATGACATTTTTATTGTAAAACAAGTACCTTCTACCGTAGGAAGGTTACGTGACTTTAAAATGCAAATATTTGGTTAACCTGGTCTTATGTAAAAATAAAATACCACATATGGCAGTTCTATATGGAAGACACATATAGCAGCTGTGGTGACCATATTTGGTGCTGTAGATCTGTGAAAATATGGATGACATAGAAAAACATTACACGAGCATGACTGACAATCCAAACTGTACATGTGTGATTCTTCTCCTTCTTCGTACACTCTCAGACGTCTACTTGAATATTTTCAAAGCAAGCAGTGGTCAGCGTGAGGCTATTTGCATCTCCATGGAGATTTTCCAGGAATGCTGCTGGTGGCGGTCATGTGTCCTTTCTCTGTTGCTTATATGTTGGGCAACTTTGAAGTAGATGATTAATAGTCATTTTATCTGTGCCACTGTTACACTCATCGGTAGTTCCTATTATTAGATTGTTGAATAGATGGTATCCCAGTCTGTTATGGCCCGTGCGAAGTCTGAAGATTACCACTTGTTCTCTTCTGCTGAGCTGGTAATATGCATTATTTTGTGTGTGGCCTGGATCATCTGCATCCCATTTGTTCTTCTATCTGATTACGATAAAACCTTATGATTGAACGATCCAAACTCCACATGCATGACTGAAACAATCCAGATTAAAGATAATTGACTGAAACAATGCACACTACACATGCCTGATTGAAATAATTCACACAACATATATGATTCAAACAATACAGACTACACGGTGTGAAGTCGAGGTTATAAATAAATGTGAAAAGAGAGAATGAAAACTGGATATTTCAATCTTAAGGAATGAATAAATCTCCCCTTAACTCTTCATTTTGAGGAATTGTGACTGTTGACCCAAGTCTCCGGTTTCAAAGGACATCCCATTTAGTGTTTCTGATGGATAGGTATGTGCATCAATAAAAAAAAAACTTCATTTGCGCTATCAGAAGAACAGTAAGAACAATGAACATACATTAGTATCTTCTTCTTTGATCCTTAGCCATCGACCGTCAAAGCAGTCAGTGTCCATCACGCCTAGTGGCGTCTTGTAGGGCAACAACAAATTGATTCCACTTTGCTCGGTCGGCGGCCATCCTTCGTACAGTGCCCCAACTCTGGTTCATTCTTTGCATCTCAGCCTCCACAGTCCTCCGCCAGGTTGTTTTTGGTCGGCCTCTCTTTCGTTTTTCTTCAGGGGTCCAAAGCATAGCTGTTCTTGTGATGGCATCGGGGTCTCTTCTGAGGACATGGCCAACCCAGCTAAAGCGTCTGCCAGCTATGATGGTGTGCATGTCCTCTTGCTTGCTCCGAGCAAGCAGATCTTGGTTGGTGATAGTATTTGGCCAAAAGATTCGGTGAATTTTTCTTAGGCAAGTTGTGTGAAAAGAGGACAATTTCGACATTTCCTTCTCTGTAACTCTCCAGCTCTCCGCACCATAGAGAAGCACAGAAAGCACACAGCTCTGATATAATCTTAATTTTGTGCTTGTGCTGTATTATGAGGACTTCCAGATGTTGTTTAGACTAAAAAAGGCTGTTCTTGCCTTATTCATTCTGATGTTGATGTCTTTGCCTGCCCCACCGTCTGGTGTTACTATGCATCCTAGGTATGTGAAGGTGTCTGTCTGTACCAGTTGCTGATTCCTTACTGATATGGGCTCAGGGTTGCTCACATTGAGCGTCATGACCTCTGACTTCTTTAAATTGATGTTCAAGCCCACCTGCTGGCTATACTTATTAAGTCTATCCGTTTTTTCTTGGATGTGTTGATGTGAATGTGCTAGTAGTGCAATGTCATCTGCATATTCCAGATCTTCCAATGTAGAAAATGTAGTCCATCTTTTTCCTCTTGGACTGCCTTCTGTTGTCTGGCGCATCACCCAGTCTATGACTGTTAAAAATAGAGTGATTGATAAGGGGCATCCCTGTCGTACTCCTGTCTTCACCTCAAAGGTTAGGTTGCTCTGCCCAACACTACACGTACAGTTTGCATAGAGGCTTTTTATGATTGACACTATGCAGCTTGGAATTCCACAAGCCCTCAGTATTTTCCATAAACTGTCCCTATGTATGCTGTCAAAAGCCTTTTCAAAATCAACGAAATTGATGTACAGCTGTCTTTGCCATTTTGAGCACTGCTCTATAATGTTCCTGAGAGTGAATATATGATCTACACATCTTCTGTTCTTTCTAAATCCTGATTGTTCTTTCCTCAGTTTGTGGTCTACTGCTTTTGAAATTCTCTGTATAATTATCCTGCCTAGTATTTTGCTGGGAACTGAGAGAAGAGTGATTCCTCTCCAGTTCTTGCAGTCTGCAAGATCTCCCTTCTTGGGCAATTTGACAATTATTCCTTTGTTCCACTCTGATGGTGTTGTCCCCGTTTTCTAGACTTGTGCAAATAGTGGTTCTAATAGTTCTGCTGCTAGCTCTGGGTCTGTCTTAAATAGCTCTGCATTTAAGTTATCATGGCCAGGAGCTTTTCCGTTCTTTAACCCTTTGATTGCTGTGATGATTTCTTCTTTTCGTGGAATGTCTGTATTTACATCTAGATCGTTTTCAGGAACATTCAATTGTGTCTTTGGTGGTTCCTTGTTCAGAGTTTCTCTGAAGTGCTCTGCCCATCTTGTTTCCCGTCCCTCTGCTGTCGTGATGAGATTTCCTTGCTTATCTCTTACTAATGTAATATTGTTTGCACCTCGTTTTCCGCTGATGAATTTAGTTATATTGTATACTGTGCTTTGTTCATTTCTCAGTGCTGCCTCTTCTGCCT
This sequence comes from Oreohelix idahoensis, assembly GCA_024509875.1. Taxonomy (NCBI): domain Eukaryota; kingdom Metazoa; phylum Mollusca; class Gastropoda; order Stylommatophora; family Oreohelicidae; genus Oreohelix; species Oreohelix idahoensis. The sequence continues at coordinate 365,662 of JAMPIV010001368.1, forward strand.
GTCTTGCAAGATTGTCTAGGAAATTCCTTTTGTTGGCGCGGGTTTGGCTTTTAACTTCCTTGTCCAGCTGACTATACTGTTCGCAATATAGTTGCTTTAACCTGGGGGACTTCGCTTCTGTTTTCTTTCTTTTCATTTCCTTTCTCAGTGTTATGGTGTTTAATGTTTCTGGTGTTATCCAGTCTTGCTTCTTTCTTTCCTGGAATCCCAAGCTTGATTTGCTGCCTTCTTTATATATTGTTGAAATGGTGTTGAATTTCTGGTCTACATTATCAGTCAATGTCTTTTCCTGACTTTTGGCAAATTTATATCGTTTCTTTATGTCAGCCGCAAAAGTTTTTCTGGTAAGGGGGTCCTTCAATTTGCTGATGTCAAACCTTGTCTGTGCAGTTACAGTTGGTCCAGCCCTTCTTAGTTTCACTTTCAGTTTTGCTACTACTAAATGGTGATCACTTCCCACATCTGCACCTCTTCTTACCTTCACATCTTGTAATGCATGTCTCCATCTACCGTTAATCATGATGTGGTCTATCTGGTTTCTGTCCCAACCATTTGGTGATTCCCACGTTAATTTGTGGATTTCTTTATGTGGGAAAAGTGTTCCTCCAATGACCAGGTTGTTAATACTACAGAAACTTATTAATTTATCCCCATTTTCGTTTGCTGTTCCGCTGCCGCATTTCCCCATTACTCTTTCATTATATGTATTGTGTGTACCAACTTTCGCATTGAGGTCTCCCATTACTATAATAAGATCATATCTAGGTGTGTCTTCCATTTCTTTCTGCAGTTGTTGATAGAATTCATCCTTGACCTCTTCATCGCTGTCATTCCGTTGGTGCGTAGCATTGTGTTATTTTAGTATTGGTGAATCTACTTCTCAATCTTAATCTTATCAGTCTGTTGTTGATGGGTTTCCATTCCAGTAATGTTCTTTTTATTCCTTTCTGTAGAATAATGGCTATACCTTCATTGTGCTGTCCATCCTCTCTTCCAGAGTAAAGTACTGTTTCTCCTGTTGCTGTTTTAACTTTTCCTGCCCCTGTCCATCTGCTCTTGCTTATCCCTAGAATGTGTAACCTATAGTTTCTCATTTCTGTCGTGACCTGTTTTAGTTTACCCGTCTCATTCATTGTCCTGACATTCCAAAATCCTATTCTTGTATCATGTTTTGCGGTCAGGACGTCTGTTCTCGTGTCAGTGGCTTCCTTTCGGCTTTCAACACTGACAGTCATACGAGCCTCAGACTCCGGATGTCCGTCCCGCAGCAAAGTTTGTTTATTCGTTGTTGTTTCCGTAACTTCAATTTTTTTTTAACATAGACAGGGGTGTCAGCCCTATGCTAAAACCCCCAACCTGGAGGACCAGGGTGTCTGCTTTCGTCTGACCCCTGCCCGCGCAAACCTGTCCAGCTTGGTAGAACCTTCCAGGAGTAAAACTCCCGCTGGCATAGCTCTGGGGGTAATCAGAGTACGCAAGCCGCCATACCTCCATAAGGTATTGACACCGGTGATGGCAGATACATTAGTATAGCGACACTGAATTACATACAGACAAACTTCAGTTTTTCACAAGCTGGGGTATAGGCTTCTCTCACTGAAAATCCCCACTTTCTTCTTACACATTATGGACTTTACTCACCTACAAAGCATATTTTTCACCTTTCGTATTACAGGTTATGGGACCGCAGACGCAGCAAAAGTGATGAATGCAGTCAGCGACCCATAGCTTGACTCCTTGCGTCAGGGTCAGCGTACCAGAGCTGACCAAGACCCTACTCCACCTCCAAGTGGTGGTCCTGAAAACAGGCTGCATCACTGCAGTCTGGCTGAGAGAGTAGGGATCGAAGAGGGAAGGCAAGCCCGGTCCCAAAAAATGCCGTGCTGAAGTCGGATGTGTCGGCCGAAAGGCGCAAATATCGCAGCTAAGCTGTAAACGGACACAACGCAACCAACGTTCTTTTCAGGACGAACGAGGAAGAAGAAGTATTAAAGGTACAAACGGTCGCTCTTCAGAATGCAGTTCTTTCACGTGTAATAATATTATCATCCTGTGATTCTCGTTTGTTGGTGGTGGTTTTTTAGACAGACAAACAAACACACAAACACAAATACACCAGAGCAGGTTGATATATGATAGTGATATGTCTATATTTATCTTCGGGGGCACGTCTAGAGCTGAAATATCACTATTTTTTAGGACTGGGATTAATTTTTTTTTAAATCTTCAATCGATCAGTTTCGAATAATTTTTAGAAATTATAACAAAATTATAAATAAAGATTTTTTTTTAAATCACTGAATATTTTACTTAATTTACTTGTTACAAGGCAACATTGTCCTGAAAATATAATGAAAATACTGAAAAATTATAATCAAGCAATTTATTATTATTAACCATAGTTGCCAAGGTCCATATGATAAACCTCTAACATAGCAAATGCTTTAGCATTTAAGGAAAACATATAAACATTGTTAAAAATGGAATATTCGATTAAAATTTGTTTTATCAATTAATCGATTAAAAATGTAATCGATAAGTAAATCGTTAAAGATCCCAGCTCTACTATTTTATCTAACGCCTTATAAACAGTTGTTAGATCCTTTCTTTATCGTAACTGTAATATAGGTTCACCTTCGATGCACTGACTTCCTCTGTGTTCACTCCACTGACTGTTGAAGATATGCTCTCGTATGCTCTCGTATCGTAAACAGTATCCAAAAAAACACATACTCTCACATCTTCCCGCAATTTTTCAAAGGTATAGTAGATTCAATTAATCTTGTCTTGATCACATATACCATACAGAGACTCACTATATATATATTAATATGAGACAAACATAAAGGTATTGTTGCTGTCATTTTTAATGGTGAGAAAAACACCAACCTAATTTATGTTTGGTTTAATGTGATCAAAGAGAGTTAATGTTTATTATCCTTCTGTGACAGGTTTGACTGGTGATTATCTTCCCCTGTCTTATGTTGTCCTGTCTCAGGCAATGTCTTATAGTTGACATGTCTTAAGTCTATTTATAGGACCATATACGGAGTATCTTTACCACCCGTTTGGGCGGAAACGCCCGGTCTGGTTTAGCCTCGATCTGGTCTATGCTCTTTGGGCATGCGCAGGTCTTGGCGCAGAGACCGGGAGACTGATGATTCAAGCAGAGGGTACCTGAGGCTTAGAACGGATGTACCGATCCGTAGATTTCTCTCTGCCAAGTTTCGATAGGGATTTGGACATTCTGGGAATGACTGTTTTGTCATTCTTCCTTCCCTGAGTGATTCTTTATGTTGTGTTACCTTAGAGTGTAAAGATTCTATGAGAAGGTAACTGAAACATTATTCGATCTTTTTCGTCTCGATTATATTTTAAAGGTACATTTATCGCTGATGGCGACATAGTGAGCGAAGCTCACGAGGAGTTAATATACTGTACCCCAGTATGGCTACATATTTGAAAGACTAGGTCTAATTTGACCTCTTATACATATAAGCCTAAGAATCAACTTAATGGATCCGCAATGCAGGCGGAATATTGTTTGGCAGAAATATATTTATTCTCAGAAGTTTATGTAAACTGAGAGACACCTGATTATCGAGGCCCGCGATCTGCGGCCTGATTTCGTCGTCATTATATTGGCCCGTGTTTACGGCCAATCTTCTTCACCAGAATGAAGTACCTGGCCTGTGAGGCCAGAATGAAGCCTTTTGCTAGTTGTAGGACAATAGCATTGACTTTGTTAAATAACTGATATCGACCGTACTAGGCAATATATTTGCTAGGGCTTACCTGACGGGGCTCAGTCAGGGATTAGAGCTATTGCATGAACAGTAATTATTGGTCAAGACATTGTTACATGTCTAAGCTGTTCGGGATCTGTGATGCCTGATGTTAACCTTCATAACTACACATATAATGTCCATGATCTTGTACTATTGACTGTTTCGTATATCATCATATTATCGTACGTCATGAATAAATATTGTAAACGTCAGCAGCATTCCCTACTTCATTGACTTCTACTTGTGGTTGTGTGAGTCTATGTGAAGTAGTCCAAGAGCCTATACGGCCTTCGTGTTACCAGCACTACTATTCACTCACCTACACGATCAACCACAGTCTTATACAAGTACTACACGTCTGTATCTACATGTATGCTGACACTATGAGTGTCTCTACTATACCCTGGCGGCACCTCATGCCGGTGACCTAGATTACACCGCATCACTGTGACACGCCCACTCTGCCATCTTTACAACACACGAACACAAACGGGCAGTTATACATCTGGAGCGAATAGAACGTTACATCTCTACATCTCCAGACAGTAAAC
>JAMPIV010001368.1:375000-533740 GCA_024509875.1 Oreohelix idahoensis
AGTGAGTGGTTCCTTTTTCATCTCCATTGCAACAGACAAGGTCAGTAGGTGTGTCTCTTCCTGGTTTTCTCTGTCCAGATATTTCTTCAGGAGATTCACATGATAGATTTTCTCTTTCCCTTTCTTATCTATCTTATAATTGGTTCTAGACACCTTCTCTAGAACTGTATATGGACCTTGCCATCCAATTTGCAATTTATTCTGGCTGCCGGGCAGTAGAAGGAGCACCTTGTCTCCCACAGATAATTCTCGATCCTTCGCTTTCTTATTGTAATAGGCAGCATGCTTTTACCTGGCTTGTCTCAAATTTTCATTGGCAAGTTTCCAGCCAGTTTTAAGACGAGTGGTCAGCTCGTTCACATATTGATATGATGAGGTAATATTTTATTCTGCCTTTTCATCGGTCCAGGTCCTTAACAAGGTTACATATGAACTTTTAATTTTTCTGACCTAGTTTTCATAATATTGGAAGCCTTATTTTGAGGACATTTCTTCCTCTTGTCATCATATAAGAATCTTCCACTACCAATTTTTCTCTTGGGGGTTGTCATCCCACTTTAATTTCCTTGTGAGAGGTCTTCTCTCTCTTTTATCTTCCTTCAGGTTATATAAGTCCGACTGAGGGATTTTCGGCTTATTCTGGGGTAAGACATCACTTTGTACTCGCTGCATCGTGGCCATAGTAAAACATTCAAGTGAAGACTGTCTGTGAAAAGGAGGCTCCCATTCCACTTTGTCTACATTATTATAATTATTTTTCTTCTTATTTTCAGGCCTACGTTTGTCTCTTGGCGAGTCTAGGTCCTGATTCATTTTCCCACGAGTGGGTGTTCCCTCTATATTTTCTGGCCCAGGTTTGCCATAATGCTTCTCTTGCATATGGTTATTATTTTTCCACCCTGTGGAATTTTCTTAATTGCACTGGTCACAGTCCTCGACAAATTTTCTTATGTCATCAACCACTCCTGGCCAGTAATAAGACATAGATGTCCTTTTACAGGTGCGACCCATTCTCAGGTGTCCACCGTCTTGAACATGTATTTGTCTCATAACTCTTTCCCTATATTTCGAGGGCATTACCAACTGTGCACACTCGTATGATTCTGCTTTAGCCGTTCTGTAAAGCACTCCATCATCCAAATAGAATTCTCCTTTTCTAGGAGGGGTATGGAGTTTTTGGAGTTTGTCAAAACACGGCTTCAGTGATCTATCTTTAGACTGTGCCTTCCTACACTCTTTACGAGACAGAATTTTTGGTGGTTCCTCCTCCTTTCTAGAGGCTGACCTGACCTGAAGCGTGGCCATGTACACAGGTCTCCTTTTACACACTTCGGTGTTATGGTTGTCCATCCGACACCAACTACAATATGATCTACTTTTATAAAAAAATTTTCTGTCATTATATTTCCTTTCATTGAATTGTGAGGTTTTATTATTATAGTCATTGCGTGGCCTATCAAACTGGTGCTTACCTTTGTTCTGGTCTCTATGGTCAAACTTATTAAAGTTTTGAGGTGCCTTAAAATTTTCTACCTGTTTCTTTTTATTTCCAACTACCTCTGCTTGGGCTGCCTGATACCTCTCAGCGACATTGAGTAACTCACCCAGCCTCTCTGCACCTTGTTCCATGAGAAACTTTCTCAGGTCTGGAGCCATGGACTCTCTTAGTTGCTCAATAAGGATCATTTCCTTAAGATCTTGGTTTTTCCCCAGAGCAGTCCATTTCTCCAAGTAGGTCTCTAACCGTGCAGAGAACTGGTGATAAGTCTCACCCGACAGTAGTTTGGCATTCCTAAATTTTTTTCTATAAAATTCCCCATTCTTTTCATATCTTAACAAAAGAGACTGCTTTAGCATGTCATAATTGTCCTGATCATCCCTGCTCATCTTGGCAAAAACTTCACAAGCTGTACCACGAAGCCCTTGTGATAACTTTTGGCTCCACCTTTCTCTCTCTAAACCATACGTGGTATCCAAAAGTTCATATCTATTTAGGTAACTTTCTATGTCATCGTCTTTCTCAACAAAATGGTCTAAATGAAAACTCATAGCTGAGGTTGAGGCTCCCTGACTAGCAGTAGCATCTGAGGCAAAGGGACTGGCACCGTTTTCAGGAGCATGGCCTTGAAATTCTAACTCCCTTAGTCATAACTCATGTTCCCTTTGTAATCTCTTCTCCTCCTTTTCTGCTTCCCTTTCTGCAGCCTGTCTCCTTTCTTCTGCTTCTCTTTCAGCAGACAACCTCTTTTCTTCTGCCTCCAATGCCCTAGCCTCCTTGTCAGCCTCAATCTGCAACCTCTTAATTTCTTTTTCAGCCTCTAACTTTCTTTCAGCCTCTTTTTCTAATCTGTTTTCTTCGCGTTCAATAAATTTGTCACATTCAGTTGTGACATAAGCAATCATAATTTGCCCTTCCATTCCCAGTTCTTTAGCAGCCTGCACAGCAGCAGATCGAAACTTTGCCAGATCAGCCATTTTGTACTAGGCAAACCTTTAAAATTTCTAACTAGACAAATTTCTAATTATAACCAACAATTTCTAATTATAACTAAGAACAACCACAGGCACTGATAGCTCAACCACTATTTAATTTCTCCAAAAAGGAATGCTTTTAGTTTTATACTATCTGAGATTCCTAATATAATTGATAATATTTTAAGAATTTAAAATCCCAGAAGCAAACTACCCAATATAGCTGGTGTTATGAAAAGTTCCATCCCCAGGAGCGAGCCCCCAATATATGTGGTGGGTTTGATGTTAATACAGTTTGTTGTTAAGAAATCTTAGTGTACTGAATGAGGTCAGCTGTGAAGGTCCCTGAATATAATAAATATTAGAGTAAATTTCCAGGGGACCTTTCTACTACCACCACTATGATCTCATTCAGACTTATTCTAGATAGACTGAAAGATGACTACGTTTGGTTTCTAGGGTTATGAAATGTTAGTGTAAGGTTGCATTAACCAACTGAACATATAAACAATTACACAAATTATTTTATTATCTAATACAACACAACAGTACCACGACAATCACATACGAACTACACTTTAAAAGACTATCTTTAGTAAGTCAGTGGTTGAAAGTTTGGTAAAGTTAATGTTTTTCAATTTTACTGTCCTGAATCTAATTTATTTGGAATCAGGACTGACAATCAAAAGTGAAATCATAGAAATTAATTACATCAATCAATTTACACAATGGATCTTCTGACCATAATACACATATTATTATATAAGGGTGTAGTTGTATTGTCTAACTGAGGTGACTTCTAGTATACACTGGTTGATTGTTTACTATCATCATCTCTGCATGTTGTTTGTAAGTTTTTATGGACACTGATGGAATGTTTATATCACAATTACCAGTCTCTTATTTTTAATATAATGTTAGTTGAGCGATCAGGTGCCAAACATGCACCTATCTTTGTAATATGATGTAGGACTCTTCCTGCACTTCGCTGAACGACAACCTTCAGCTCCCACTTCTTCAAGAATGATGGTGGTTTACAGTTGTCTCCGAAAAAGACAAGACTGTGGCATGAATATTTCGGCCCACTGTAGTCTGGAACCAGTTATTGACAGCAACCACAACCCTCTGAAATCAGAAGGATATGCCTCCTTCGTAATCAACAGCCTACAATAATATTCAACAACCAGTACAGGCACATTACAAACAAACATGCAAGATCAGCTCTTTACGACAATCCCTTTCACCAGTTTCTTTTGATGTGACCAGGTATACCAGTATTCCTCTTCCCTAATAGTTACAACGCCTCTGCAATTCCAGCAATAATCTGTTGTCCATACAATAGGATAGGTATTATGCTCCTGATGATAATCCTATATAATTTAGTTGGTCTACACCTCTCTGATAGTCTTTCATATGCTGGATCAATCTCTAGACTCTGTTTTGAGTCTGCCATAGACTCATATGTTAGTATTTCACATTCAAATTTTATTTTAAATAAAATGTTAAGAAAATCAATCTTACCACAGATGCAAGGAAATAACACAAGTAAACGATGACTAGGCAATAGAATATGGCACATTTTCGATCTGCCCTATGTCCAGGCTTTTCCCATGTTAGAAAATTTCTCCGCCTGCTCTCATCGATCTTGCTTTACACAAAATTTACTTGAAATGGCAGTGAACAGTCCCCGTTTCGTATCAGTATCTACTGCTTTGTCCAATGGGACCATGTTTACCTTTATTTTTGAATCTATCGTTTCAAATAACAACTCCCAATATGTTTCCAAGGCAAATATATTTTTAGTTTTAGGTCAACCAATCATACTTCGCCTTCCTTCAAAATCCACCCAATCAAATATCCCGTACCTTTTAACCTCATTTACCCAAAGTCGTTTTTTCAAAACATGCCATAAAAAATTATAAGCAGGCATGATCTTTACTTGACAGTCTGGTCGGATCCACTATAGTATTATGGCTATAATTAGTTAATTAATGGACTATTTGCGTAACTATTACCACATTCTTTGTCAACAAGTCCTAAAGTACACGAATATACAATTTATATGGGACTAGTTGGCTTGGTACAGAAGTACACAGTTTTGTTTTCTAAGCTAGTGTTTTTTATTTTTAGTCTACTACACGTTCAATTCTTTTCCATGTGCTGTCTTCTCTATTTACGTGATAATAACGTCCTTTGAAATAAGAGCTAAGGTTGTTTTTGTGACACGAGTTGTCTACATGTTCTAACTTTTTCCTCGTATTTTGGGGAAACCCCTAAGGCAAGGCTTGCCCCTGTGCTGGTATTGGCTTTTAGTTTAAAATCAATGCGAAATGAATTAGCATTTCATCTATCCTTTCCCCTCCTCGTTCCACAATGCATTTAAGGCACATATTTTCTTAGAACTAGGAAAAGTGATTATGTCAAGGACGAATTTGAAAAATTGGGTACCGTTTTGTTCGGCTATTCGTTAGCAAATAATAATCCGAAGGCGTAGGCGATACCAACAGTTCTAGCAGAAAATTCTTTTATACTTTCTTATTTTGCCTTTATGCCCTATATTGTTATATATTAATTTAGATATTGTATTTAGAAATTCACTACATATATAAATATAAATAAATATAAATAAATATAAATAAATATAAATAAATAAATAAATAAATAAATAAATAAATATAAATAAATATAAATATATATATATATATATATATATATATATATATATATATATATATATATTTATATATATATATATATATATATATATATATATATATATATATATATATATAAACAGCCTGCAGTGGCAAAAGTTCTATCACTATTTTTTTTTCAAATATATGACAGTACGTTCGTTCCACGGTATTATACTCAAGAGAACTCACTGGTCATACTCGGCTATTTCCCTCAGGGAACAGCCGATAAGTATCATTCTTTCAAATTTCCATCACGTCAAAGAGAATCTCAGTCGCCTGAGGATAGACCACGCGTGAAAAGTAGATATACATATTACTTCCTATGACGGTGTGTTACAAAATTAACCGTGATACAACGTTAAAATATCTCCAATGATACAACGTAGGGATAAAAACTAATGCGTAAGCTGCTAGAATACATGATCGCCCACGCCGCGGGTCATCACCCGCTATGGAAATTAAATTGCTAGACTTGAAGACGCAAGTGCTAAAATCTAGTTGGAATGAAGAGACGGGGTGGGATGGTGAATTGTGGCTAAAAATAACTTTAAAGGCGAAATTGTGTAGGGGAAGGCAGGGTTGGTTCAAAAAACAAGTGTATTTTTTTGTGAAACGCAAGTAGAGACGGACGGACCAACAGACAATAAGGCATACTTGACTGAGGTATGACTGAAATGACTTTTGGTAGGATATTTGAATTTGAAAAAGAAAAGGCAGTGATTGGCCATAGATGAATATATTATCGGCGCTCAGACGCGCATTTTGTGCCATTCATTATAAGTTGTCCTAGTAGACACAGTGAATTATTAAGTGGTGTAATTCCCAGAAGCTATTGAAATAATTAGAGGGACGCCATACTAAGGCCAGCAGCTTAGCTGAGTTTTGCTAGCATTTAACTGTGTTCTATATTCATAATTCTGGTAAGACTGAAATTATTTCTTTGTATATTTTAATATTTGATTAAGGTTTCGAGTGATTTGATACTGCAATAGCATAATCTGTCCCTTACAACAAGTAAGGATTCGCTCTAGACCCCCCGCCCCAGTTCAGGGTCTAGAGACAAATAAAATACATAAACTCCAGCAAGGATTATGAAGGACAGATCAAGTGTTGAGATCAGTGGAACATATCACCTATCCTATTCTATGGCAGGAAGCTAATAAACATATTTCAGAATCTGTAGTCTGAGAGAACTTATCCTATGTGAAACCAACTTGGTAAGATGTGTTGTTTGATCAGAAAGATCTGACCCGTCTATGTGGTGTTGTTGTTGTGTGGTGTTGTGTCCAGAAATGGTTAGAGGATGGAATTCTGACACATGACTAATACTTTGATTGCAGAACTGTGAGTTTCAGTTGGCACCACCGTTGTTGAATATTACCAGAGTGGACCCGTGCAGCAGTAACAGCCTTTTGCCCCCAGCAGCAGGTGGGGCCACCTACTTTATATTGCCCCCAAGCACGGAGAGGTGGGGCCACCAGACTTCTGATATTGCCCCCAAGCACGGAGAGGTGGGGCCACCAGATCTCAGCACCAGAGCTACACCTTCAAGCTACGTGAGCGTCTGGTCTGCTGAGAATTCACCAACTCAACTTATTTCCTAACACACCCATAAAATTTCCATCAATTAACTGGACAATGTGTAATCGCCATAGACAGGGAGTGATGAGGCCACCCCAACAGCACATCCATTAAGTGTTCTCCCAAATAGATTACAACTATAAACAGTAATAATATTAACTAGTCTAGTAACATATATATGTACACACCTTGCATTTATTATGTAATATTCATGCATTTCTTTCATAATTGCAAAACCTTTCATATGTTCTGGCCAAAATAAAACCTTGGTTCAGAACAAATAAATTTTAAAGAAAATTACTATCAAAAATTTCACACAGCTGAGTTAGTTCCGTGTATTATAACATTTTATTAATATTATTAGACTTAGTAAATATCTGTGTGTGTGTGTGTATGTAAACTACCACAACACATTACATATCATTACCCTAGACATTTAACGTAGCCACATTCATTAGTAAAAAAAGATAGGTGTGAGGTCGTAGTGGTAGCAAGAAGGGCCTTCTGACAATTCACATCTACATTTTATCTCAGGAGCCTTCACAGCTGACCTCATGCATCACACTTAGTAATATCACCATCATACAATACCATCAAACCCACTACATATATTGGGGTCTCTTGGTCCCGGGATAATTAGCCTATCAAATATATTAGGATCTCCTGGGGGGAGAATTAGATTAGGGGAACACATTATAAAAGTTAAAAGTGTCCCTTAAAATTAAAAGTGTCCCTGAAAATAAAAGTTGGTGAATCTTCACAGCCAGTGGTAGTTAATTAATTAATTAGAATTATTTTAGACTAGAGTAATTAGAAGTACTTTAGTGGTTGGAAATTTTATCTTGCACATTGCTAGATTTGTTTAAAAAGTATGGCGGAGCTGGCCAAATTCAGATCAGCTGCTGTGCTGACGGCAAAGGAGATGGGAATGGATGGTCAGGTTTTAATTCAATATGTAACGGCTGAATGTGATAAGTATATTGAACGGGAAGAAAGAAGATTAGAAAAAGAGGCTGAAAGAAAATTAGAGTCTGAAAGGTTGGCTGAAGAGAAGAGGTTAGAGGCTGAGACTAAGAGGCTGCAGATTGAGGCAGAAGAAAAACGACAGCAAAGGGAGGCAGAAGAAAAAAGATTGACTGCCGAAAGGGAGGCAGAAGATAGAAGGTTGCAGAGGGAGCACGAATTACGACTAAGGGAGCTGGAGCTACAAGGCCAGGCTCCTGAAAATGGTGCCAGCCCTTTTGCCTCAGATGCTACGCCCAGTCTGGGAGCCTCAAACTCGGCTATGGGGTTTCATTTAGACCATTTTGTTGAAAAAGACGATGACATAGAGGGGTACCTAGGACGTTTTGAGTTATTAGCTACTACATATGGGTTAGAGAGAGAGAGGTGGAGTTTAAAGCTATCACAGGGACTGAGAGGTACTTCTTACGAAGTCTTCGCAAAAATGAACAGAGAAGACCAGGAGAATTATGACATGTTAAAGCAGGCTTTGTTATTGAGGTACGAAAAAAATGGGGAATTTTATCGTAGGAAATTTAGAAATGCCAAACTGTTGTCTGGGGAGACATACCACCAATTCTCTGCCAGACTAGAAACCTATTTGGAGAAATGGACTGCTCTGGGGAAGACCCAAGATCTTAAAGAAATGATCATGATTGAGCAATTGAGAGAGTCCATGGCTCCAGACATGAGAAAATTTCTCATGGAACAAGGTGCAGAGAAGTTGGGGGGAGGTTTTAAATGTCGCTGAAAGGTATCAGGCAGCCCAGGCAGAGGTAAGTGGTGCTAAAAAGAAGCACATAGACAATTTTAAAGCTCCACAGCAATTTAATAAATTTGATAATAGAGAGCAGGGAAATAAAGGTAGGACAAACTTTGAACGGCCAAGAAATGACTACCGAGACAGAAACTCACAGTTCAATGACCAAAAAATCCAATGAAAGAAAACCGTTTAACCAAGGAAAAAGATGGTGTAAATGGTGCAAGAAAGATAACCATAACACCGAATTTTGTAGAAGGAAACCTTCAAACATTGCTGCAATGAAGTCGGGGACTCAAAGATTAAAGCTTAATCCTAAGGGACAGCAGGAACCTTATCACCCCCCAGTTTGTGAGGATGTTATTTGTAATGGGGTCACCATAAGGTGCCTTTATGATACAGGTTTGGATTATGATTCAGTTGTGAAGTCTAGCCTAGTGGACCCAAGTCAGTATACCACAGAAACAGTGGAAATACAAGGGGCAACTAAGGACATACCACTCATGACACTTCCCATCGCAAGGATAACGGTGAAAACTCGCTATGTGGAAGGAGAAATCAGAGCAGCAGTGATAGATGAACCAATCTACCCTCTGATATTGGGGTGTAGATACGTCTTCTTGGGGAATCCCGAGAGACCTGTGATCATGGCGACAGTGCAGACCAGGTCACAGAAGAATGAGGAAGAAGGTGAACCTATAAATGCTCATCCAGAGGAGATGAGGAAGGCGCAGGCTGAGGATAGGACACTCAAGCCATGTTTTAAAAAATTGCCCAAATGCCACACACCTCCGAGCAAGGGGGAATATTTTATGAAGAACAAACTCTTATACAGGAAGGCCGGAACTGGAACAAATGGTCACAACCAGCTGGTTCTTCCCACTTCATATAGGGATAAAGTGATGGAACTCGGGCATGCGATTCCCTTCAGTGGTCACATGGGGATCAGCGCCACAGGACAGCGTATAGCTTGTCATTACTTCTGGCCAGGGATAACGGAGGATATAAAAAGATATGTCAAATCCTGCCCAGAATGTCAAAGGGTAGCTCCACAGCACTGGACTGCTCCTGCAACTCTAGGGGAAATGCCCATAGTGGGAACACCTTTTGAGAGGGTTGCAGTGGATATTGTAGGACCTCTCACTCGGACCAAGAGGAGGAACAGTTACATCCTTACTCTGGTGGACACTTGTTCTATGTGGGGAGAGGCGGTAGCCCTGCCATCAATTGATTCAAAACATGTAGCAGAGGCACTACTTACAATATTTACCCGATTAGGATTCCCGCATCAAATCTTGACGGATAATGGTTCTCAGTTCAAGGGGAAACTAACGGAAGAAGTTTTTAAGCTATTTCAAGCCAGACACTTTCATTGTAGTCCGTACCATCCGCAAGGGAACGGCCAGGTAGAGAGGTTCAACGGGACTCTCATTTCTATCCTGAGAAAGCTGGCACACGAAAAACCGGATCTGTGGGATCAATTCCTGCCCGCCGCATTGTTTGCGTACCGGGAGGTACCACATAGTTCAACCGGGATGGCTCCCGCAACTCTGCTATTTGGGAGGCCAATAAAAGGTCCATTAGAAGCGTTATTAAGGACCTGGACAGATGAGAAAACGGAAGAGACTGTTACCTCATCTTATCAATACGTGAACGAACTGACCACTCGTTTGAAAGCTGGATGGAAACTGGCAAATGATAATTTGAAACAAGCCAGGAAGAAACATGCAGCATATTTTAATAGGAAGGCAAAGGACAGAGAACTGGCAGTGGGAGAGAAGGTGCTGCTTCTACTACCCGGTAGCCAGAATAAATTACAAATTGGATGGCAAGGTCCATATACGGTTCTAGAGAAGGTGTCTAGAACAAACTATAAAATTGACAAAATGGGGAAGGAGAAAGTTTATCATGTAAACCTGTTAAAGAAGTATCTGGACAGACCACTCCAGGAAAGCACCCCCTTACTGACCTTAGCTATCGCAACTCAAATGCAAAAGGAACCACTCACCTCACATGAATACCCATTACATCCTTGTGAAACAGCAGCACAGGTAAAAGTCAGTAAGCACCTGACTAAAAACCAGAGGGAGAGAGTTCAACAGGTTCTGGAGGAACATACAGATGTATTAACAGATAAACCAGGCCATACAAATTTGCTACAGTATGACATGAAACTGGTAGACTCAAACCCAATCTGTATGAGAGCCTATTATATTCCGTTTGCGAAGGAGAAGGCATTGAAGGAAGAAATAGAGTATTTGTTGAAGGAGGGGATTGTTTCACACAGTGAATCATCTTTTAGCTCTAGTGTCGTATTGTTGATAAAACCGTCTGGGTAACACAGACTGTGCATAGATTACAGGAAACTGAATGCTGTCACAGAAGGACAAGTGGATCCATTACCAGACACCAAACAGTTATTTGCCAGACTGAACAAGGCAAAATACTTTTCAAAGGTGGATCTTAGTAAAGGCTATTACCAGATCCCAGTGAAGCCTGAAGTGAGACCTTATTTGGCTTTTAGCACTTCGGATGGACATTATGAATTCAACATGCTACCATTCGGACTGAAAAATGCTCCGAGTGTATTTTCAAGGATGATGCGCAAATTGTTGGATCCCCTGAATAACCCATGTATCACGAATTTCATGGATGATATTCTCGTCGCCACAGAGACATTTGAAGAACACATTGAAGCTCTAGAAATGTTATTTAATAGGCTTAGGGAGGCGAACTTAACTGCTAGGCCAACAAAATGTTGCATTGGATGCAAAGAGTTGGAATTCTTGGGACACACTGTATATCAGGGTAGCATGACCCCTGATCCCAAGAACTTGGAAAAACTGCAGAGAGCACCTAGACCACAAACAAAAAAGGACGTGCGATCATTCGTGTCGTTATGCGGATTTTATCAAAAATATATCAAAGATTTTAACTCTAGTTGTGCTCCTCTGACTGATCTGACTCGCAAGGGACTTCCAGATAAAATTAATTGGACTGCGCAAAGTGAATTAGCGTTCCAGGACTTAAAGGAAAAACTCACTAGCAAGCCTATTCTCAAACTACCTGATTTGACACAGGACTTTGTCTTAAGAACCGATGCAAGTAATGTACGACTCGGAGCGGCTTTGTTGCAAAGATCATCTTCACCTGATGGGGAACTGAAACCAGTCGCTTATGCAAGCCGCAAATTGAATAAGGCGGAACAAGGATACTCCACAAGCGAAAAAGAATGTTTAGCGTTAATCTGGGCCATAAAGAAGTTTCAAATCTATCTGTATGGTAGGACTTTTGTGGTCGAGACGGACCATCAGCCTCTCGTATTCTTATCTCAGGCTAAGCATGAAAACGCAAGATTGCTGAGGTGGTCTTTATTGCTTCAACCTTATCAGTTTAGTATCCAATATATCCCAGGCAAATTGAATGTCGGTGCAGATTTCCTCAGTCGGCACCCCTGTGATCAAAATTAGAGTAATGGCAGGCGTAAGGAGAGATTTTATCTATGTGTATCACTGGTTTTAGAACTTGCCGTAGGCATGTTTTCAAGTGGGGAGATGTGTCACAAAATTAACCGTGATACAACGTTAAAATATCTCCAATGATACAACGTAGGGATAAAAACTAATGCGTAAGCTGCTAGAATACATGATCGCAAACGCCGCGGGTCATAACCCGCCATGGAAATTAAATGACTGAAATGACTTTTGGTAGGATATTTGAATTTGAAAAAGAAAAGGCAGTGATTGGCCATAGATGAATATATTATCGGCGCTCAGACGCGCATTTTGTGCCATTCATTATAAGTTGTCCTAGTAGACACAGTGAATTATTAAGTGGTGTAATTCCCAGAAGCTATTGAAATATTTAGAGGGACGCCATACTAAGGCCAGCAGCTCAGCTGAGTTTTGCTAGCATTTAACTGTGTTCTATATTCATAATTCTGGTAAGACTGAAATTATTTCTTTGTACATTTTAATATTTGTTTAAGGTTTCGAGTGATTTGATACTGCAATAGCATAATCTGTTCCTTACAACAAGTAAGGATTCGCTCTAGACCCCCCGCCCCAGTTCAGGGTCTAGAGACAAATAAAATACATAAACTCCAGCAAGGATTATGAAGGACAGATCAAGTGTTGAGATCAATGGAACATATCACCTATCCTATTCTATGGCAGGAAGCTAATGAACATATTTCAGAATCTGTAGTCTGGGAGAACTTATCCTATGTGAAACCAACTTGGTAAGATGTGTTGTTTGGTCAGAAAGATCTGACCCGTCTATGTGGTGTTGTTGTTGTGTGGTGTTGTGTCCAGAAATGGTTAGAGGATGGAATTCTGACACATGACTAATACTTTGATTGCAGAACTGTGAGTTTCAGTTGGCACCACTGTGGTGTCAAATGAGTTGTTGAATATTACCAGAGTGGACCCGTGCAGTAACATTTTGTCAGAGCAGCCTATTATAGCCCCCAAGCACGGAGAGGTGGGGCCACCAGACTTCTGATATTGCCCCCAAGCACGGAGAGGTGGGGCCACCAGACTTCTGATATTGTCCCCAAGCACGGAGAGGTGGGGCCACCAGATCTCAGCACCAGAGCTACACCTTCAAGCTACGTGAGCGTCTGGTCTGCTGAGAATTCACCAACTCAACTTATTTCCTAACACACCCATAAAATTTCCATCAATTAACTGGACAATGTGTAATCGCCATAGACAGGGAGTGATGAGGCCACCCCAACAGCACATCCATTAAGTGTTCTCCCAAATAGATTACAACTATAGACAGTAATAATATTAACTAGTCTAGTAACATATATATGTACACACCTTGCATTTATTATGTAATATTCATGCATTTCTTTCATAATTACAAAACCTTTCATATGTTCTGGCCAAAATAAAACCTTGGTTCAGAACAAATAAATTTAAAGAAAATTACTATCAAAAATTTTACACAGCTGAGTTAGTTCCGTGTATAATAACATTTTATTAATATCATTAGACTTAGTAAATATCTGTGTGTGTGTGTGTATGTAAACTACCACAACACATTACATATCATTACCCTAGACATTTAACGTAGCCACATTCATTAGTAAAAAAAGATAGGTGTGAGGTCGTAGTGGTAGCAAGAAGGGCCTTCTGACAATTCACAGCTACATTTTATCTCAGGAGCCTTCACAGCTGACCTCATGCATCACACTTAATAATATCACCATCATACAATACCATCAAACCTACTACACGGTGCCACCACATAGAAAACTTATCCCAAACAACTATCTGCAGTGAAAAGAGGAATATCCAGAAAAATAACTTACGCATCAACGTAAGCGACTACCGAAAAATAACAGTCAGCAAACCAGATAGTCTGGGGCTGAACTTGACAAATAGGACTTTAAATAGTCTTAATACCTGTTAGATTTTAATTCCATGGACTGCCTGCGTCAACGATTTGGTAAGCAAATATGAAAGTGGCCACTGTATGAATGATTGAATGAACTGGAAGAACGAAACCTAACTTTCTTTTTTTTTTTTGGTTACCACTAACATACGAATCTTCTTTTTTTATATCTCACTAATCTGAGTGTCCACGGGATAGGTTAAATTAGGGACTTGTTCACTACCCGTCCTGACTATTCCCTACCTCACTGTTAATTTTTTGATCTCTTTGGGTTAACTACCTCTGTTGTGATTTTCCTTGTTTTCCTATTGGATTATATTTCATTTTTTTTGTCTGCAAACTATACTTCAATGATGTAAATGCTTTTTGGTGTTGTGATACTTCTAGTGAAAATAAACATAATAAACCTTAGGCTATAGTGTTGGTCAAAACCCTACCCTTATATGTTATCCATAGTTTGTTTTTCACGTTTGTATGTATTTGTCACAAAATTGTGTGTACCTGAGTGTAATGTAACTTGTATTTGTTTGTACAAGGAGAGAAAGTGCGTCTAATTTAAATATAGTGGTAAAGATAGGCTCATTCATCTCATCTCAGCCCGTAACCCGTCATTTAGGGGTTTGTATCAGCAGACAGAGGTCCTCCACTGTTCAGCAATGCGTACAAGTGTGGAAAAACCGTGTCCTGCCCATTCTTTGATTCACAGGAAATCTCCGTGTGTCCCCTGAAGGATCGTTTTCGAAAGGGAGTCATGACGAGTTACATGCCCAAACCAGGCAAGCTTTCGATGTTTCACTATTGACAAAAGTGGTTCTTGGTGGCCTGCATAGGTGTTTATCTTCTCTCTAACATAGACATTTGTTTTGTGCTCTTTATAGCAAATGCGCAAAATTCTTCTAAATTTATGCTCGAAATTTGATCTTACTGTTCAACTTTGTCATGGCAGCTGAGGCCATCTCAAGTCTTGTCTTGATTTCTTTACTTGATCTTCCATCACTACATATAGATAGGCTAGATTAGAGCAATTACTAAATCCAGAGACTGTTCTTTTTCTTACACTATCACCCCTCGTGAAAAAAGAAAAACTATTTCTTACACCTTATTCTCACATAGTTAACACTGTCACCTCTGCTCGGACGGGACCATAAATATCTCAGACTTATCTTATCAAAAATTACGACATAATGGTCGGCTGGCTCCAGGATTAAGATATAAGTCCGAGTCTAAATAAACGTCTAAAGTCTGATATTGATTCAGAAGTTTTATCTAGATAGAGTGTGTTGTGAGTTTGTCTTGTGAATTAAGGAACGTTAAATAATTATCCCCTAGACAACGATCTTAGTTACGGGGTGTTTGACCACACACATACATAGGATTGTTTCTTTCCACAGCATCATAGAGTTACGGGAAATTTGTTTGATAATAATCTTTGTTAGATATATGATATTTGGTAATTTTGTAACAGACCGCTAGGACGCGTGATTGTTTAAACAATCACTAGGGTTTTTTTTAAGAAGCAGTATGGTTTGAGCTTAAGCTAAGGACCGCATTTTGACTTCACGTCAATGTTAATAACGTTCCTTAATCTTTACTGACTTCAGGTTGGCGAGTTTTGGGTGGATTTATTTTAAGGAAAACTTTTTTTCTGCTGAAAAATTTTTTTTTAATAAAAAAATTTTTTCTCTCCACCGTTAGTAATAGTAGTTTTTCCAGTCGTTAGCTTGATCTACCATTTATTTGGCTTCAGTCGTCTGTATTAGGTGCCTAGAGCCAGTTAGTAACAGCGATAGATTGGATAACTGATAACAGGAGGAGGTATCTCAGTTAAATAATTTTTTTTTTGGTTGATTTTTCTCATAAGCGGCTAAGGATAGGGAGATTCTCTCCTTCTTTTCTTAAGTCGCAGTCAGTAATTCGACATGGCTGAGCGGGCAAAACTTAGAACAATGCTAAGAGAGGAAGCACGGGAAGAGGGAATGGAAGGCGAAGAAGCGAAAGCTTTTGTCAGGGAAGAACTCGACAGATATGACGCGGAGAAGAAGGAAGCAGAAGCCAGAAAGAAGACAGCAGAAGCTAGAGAGAAAGAAGAAAAAGATAGAGCGGAGAGGAAAGAAGCGGAAGAGCGTCAATCTCAATTAGAGCAGAAGAAAATTGAGGCAGAGATGGAAGCTCGCAGGGCAAACGAAAGAGAGAAGGAGAGACAACATGAGGAAAGGGAAAATGAGCAACTACGACATCACGAGCTGGCGCTTAAGGCTCTAGAGGTCCAAAGTCGTGGGACTGCCTCTAATTCCAGCAATGGAGAGCCGTCTTCTCCTCATTCATCTAGCACTCAATCTCCCCAACTCGCAGCTATGTCTTTCGCCCTGGAACCCTTCCCAAGCCCCAATGAGAAAATTGACTCGTTTCTAGAAAAATTTGAGAGAATGGCGACAATGTATGGGTTAGAGAGTTCCCGGTGGTGCCTCAAGCTTTCACAGGCTTTGAAAGGCACTTCTTATGATGTGTACGTAAAACTGGGAAGCAGCCATCAAGACAACTACGACAAGTTAAAGAAGGCTTTACTGGAGCGTTTCGAAATGAACGCTCGCAAATTTATGCACCTGTTCAGAAACAGCAGGAAGGAAGGCACCGAGACATTTCCCCAGTTCTCTTCACGCCTGACGGGCTACTTGACAAAGTGCTTTCTTTGCGCACGGCTTCTTTCAATGCATCCTCATTATTCATTTCATCAATGGTATTCTTAAAAAATGATCTAGCTTGTTTACGGATTGTCCATGACTTGCTTCCACAAAACAGGATTGGCCCCATGTGATACCTACGATCTTGTTTCTTGCTTCTGTTGACAGCGATTGTTACTTTTGCTTGAGTTATTCTACTCTTCATTTCTAAGGTGCATCTTTCAACAGATACTCGTACTATGACTGTGCCTAGGTATTTAAATTTATTGACTTGTTTCAAAAATCTCCCGGTTGTTTTAATGGTGCATTGTGTAGGTCTTTTCTTTCACATGACCCATTGCTTCTGTCATTGTCCTATTTACGCTAAAGTCTTTTTTTTTATACTTTCTATCAGTTTGTATCAATCATTTCCTGTAACTTTTCCACTTTTTGCTTTTAATACTGTATCAACAGTGTATCTCAAGTTGTGTATATTACGTCCGCCGAATGATATTCCTAGCACATCTTTTATGAATCTCATATTTTCACTGTGCACGGAGTCTAGATTTGGACGGCACACATCCAGCGGCTGTTTGTGCCCTATACCAGAGCGCTCTTTTAGTTTCGGTGACCGGAATTCTGACACCGGATATAAAATTTTCGTGTGCACCGTAAAAGACTATTTAAGTTTTTGGCGGGGAAAATCAGCTGATGTGTGTGTAAAATCAGTAAAATATAAATCATTACACACTCGTTCTGGATAAACACAGCGCTAAAATTCTTTTGTGTACTATAACTTTGTTCTCTGCTCTATTTTTGATTGCATTTTTATTTGTTTGAAATTAGTTTTGATGGAGTAACAGACTTTTGAAAACAGCGTCATCATTTGAGGAAATTCATAAAATAAGTAATCTTTTTATTAATTTAATATCTAAAAATCGGCCCATTCGTTTGAGTTTATAATTATAAAGACTTCTCGAAGGGAAGCTAAAGATTATTTCCACATACTTTTTTTTTTGGTTTCATATCTTGCGAATGTGTGGTAGTCCGTTTTGTGAGTTTGGCATTACAAGAACAAGCAGATTGTCACCAGATTTTATAACATTTAAATTACTGTAAACGCATTCCTGACGCTCACAAATCTTAAATAAGGTTGTAAAAAAATAACTTTTTGTAAAGCACCATCTGTTTTTGCATTTTCATTCATTTATAATGATATTTAGCTACGTATATAAGTGTCAGAAAACATGTAAATCTATAGATAGATTACTTCCACATACTTTGTTCTATCTTTCAAGTCTTGTTAATCTTGTATTTATAATATGAATTTTTTTTTTTAAATTGAGTGTGAGATAAGGACTGTTCCATTAGTGTTCTTTGGTAGACGGCTGCCAAAAATTCTCAGTAACTGTTTGAACCAAACCATAATTTAACTATAAGTGAATGTCAACTGTGCAATTATGTTGCAAAGACATCTTTTGGTGTTTTAAAAACAAAAAGCTGCTCTATCCCCTGTGATGTTCTTTCTGACCCCTCCATGTCTAGTCAGTCATTTATCTGTAGTCAGTCAGTTAGTTGTAGTCAGTCAGTTAGCTGTAGTAAGTCAGTTAGCTGTAGTCAGGATAGCTCTGTACAGTAGGAGGTTGATGTACCTGCCCACATTAGTGATGATATTGTTCAACTGGAGGTGGATGTGCCAGCTCACATTAAAGGCGATACCATTATTCATTTGGAGGTGGATAACACTACTCACCCTAGCATGCCAGTTTTTGTTGCCACATCTACACCTACCAAGTCAGTTATACATACGACAAGTACATCCACCTCGCCTGTCTTCAAAAGCGACATCACAGTACAACAGATACTTGCTAAGCCACCTTCACAACCACTAACACAAAATGAAGAACCCCTATTCACATCCATTGTTAGAAAAAAACTAGAAACAGCAAAAAGTAATATCATAAAATACAAAACCAGAGGACAGCCTATTGTACTACAAAAACTAATTAAACATAGAAGAGAAACATCAGTCACCAGAACGCCAAACAAACGCGAAAAAACAAAACGTAAGCGATCTCAATTGCTCCACACTGTTAGAAAACATATTGCTGAAACATCAACTGATTCATTAGACCTGCAGCAGGCACATGAACTACAACGCTGTTCAGAAACGTCACGTCAGGAAATTTGCAGGAAAGCAGGCATTGAAAGTAGAGTTAGAATATCCAAAGAATTAGCAATAGCCATGAAGGAAACAGTAGGTCTTACGTGGGCACAGGAGAGAAAACAGAGAAGATTGAAAATTGAAAGACGCGCCAGCGGTATTAAAAATATAACTTCACAATTAAAATTTATAATGGAAACTCATTTGTTACAAATTTCTCCATCTGTGAATGTACAGATTCATCCTATAAAAAAAAAGAAGTGTGAATGATAATTGAGCGAAATTTTGGGGCTAGAGCAAATTATGGCAGTTGTTGCTTGAGATTGACAGAATTAACAGAGTGTGGAAATCATTTAATAGATGTATTTATTAAATACACCTATTTATCTATTAAATTGAACATTTCGTTTTACTCATGACCATACTCATTTTTACATGACCATCGTGATGTATGATTGAGATAATTGTTAGCTCTCATGTTTTTGGGGACAATTGGGTGTGTTATTTTAAGGTAATAAATGTGGACTTGCAATTTAATGTTTCAATAATTAATGTTTGACGCATGAAACCAAAACAAAACTTTGATATCCATTTTCTGCAGGTTTTCTACTTTTGATTTCTGTAATTTGTTATGCATGTTGATTGTGACCGATTTAGTGAAAATTGCATTATAAACAAACCATAACAAAATATTAAAAAAAACGTAAATTTTACACTATTTCAGACTATTATATCTTCTGTTCTAATTGTGATAAAATGTTTGTTCTTGTTCTAAAATTTACTCTAACATTTCTAGTCTAGCTTTACGCAAAATTAAAGCCGGTATTTATAATAATAAAGTAGCCTAAAAGCATTAATTAAGCCCTATCAAAAGTAAACATCGCCACATGTTTTTCCCATTAGGAAGTTGACCACGTGACCTCTGTCAAGTGGGCTATAAATAGCCCGGTCGGTGAAAAAGGGGAAATAACTAAAAGATTGCTGGCAAACAGCCGTGGCCTGAATATGTCTGGATATGTATGCGACAGCACGTATCTATATGCGTGCATGTCTGCATGTTTTTGTACAATAACAAAAGACCTGCCTCAGTTAACAATAACATGTGCATGCTTCCGCTGAAATGCTAATTAACTACATTAGCATTCAACGGAAACCATTAAGTAAATACGCCTATGTGTGGTCAAGTAATAGACAGAATACGCTAGTCCGAATGATATAATGCTTTCAGTATCTAAGACGCCTAGATGCTTTAAAAGCAGACAAATATTTGTTCTATGAGCATATAACACGTCACAACATGACGGGACATAATTATTTTGTGCTCTTTATGGTTCATGTCCTGACAGCGGCACTAACGTTCCTGATGTCACTTCATTCTTTTCCATTTTATTTCAGCTTCATCGGATCTTTGATTGATTTGGTTTGGTTTGATTTTGTTCTAAGGACTATCTTCATTGGATACTCCATTAGTGCTCCGATCTCCTCCCTTAGATCACACAAGGAGGATCTCAGCACAGTGCACGAACTCCGTAGCACCGGCGAGAATCCCAATGTGTGTACACAGGAATCACACATTCTATAAATATTTTTGTTGTCGGTAGGTTTCTAATTTTTGAATTTTGCCAGGGCGATTTCCAACTGCCGTGGGATTTTTAACGTGCGCAACTTGCACACGGTACCTCCTATTTTTTCGCCCTTATCCGAGAAGGGTAATTTCCTTAAATTATATTCCCTCAACTGGGAATCGAAGCCGGCACCTCTAGAACTCGAGGCGGACGCCGTACCTCTTAGCCACTCCAACCCCCAGTGAATCTTTGAAGTCAAACTTATCATGAGTTATGGTCAACGCACAATGAAATAATTGGAAGGCCTGGTTACTCTTTTAAGAAAAGAATAATAGAACCCACTTTGGGTGTTTTCGTGGCATAGTACTTACTAGATGTATTTGTATTAATTTTTATATTTATCTTTCACGTTTTTTACTTTCTTCGTCCTTTTTTTTCTCTCTATTGTTGTTCGCTTGTTCCTCACGAAGTCCTTGTGGCCGTAACGTAAGTTTTGTCTTTATCTTTTGTCTTAGTGAGACGTATTACCTTTTTTTCTGATCCTGACCCAACCGAACTCTCCTAATGGGAGTTCAGTTCTCGATGTTTCCATATTTCCCGAAGATGCAATACGAAACAATTGCAAGGCTTGCGTGCAGTTTTAATCCGTGTTCGATTTAGCTTTCGAAATGCAATGCGCGCCTATTCCTGGTAAAATGGGATGTTATAAATATTTATAGGGGACTTAGTGTACTGACTGAGATCAGCTGTGAAGGTATCTGTATCTAATAGGTGTAGTGTTTTACAGATAACCTTACTTGCTACCACATTTATGTCTCAGTCAGAATTATTCTGGAATATTGTGATGACTACGTTAAATGTCTAGGGTTATGTAAATGATGAAGTGTAAGTCACAACAACAACAGACAGATAAACAATTTAATTTATTCCACCACACTGGACAACACTGTGACACTCACACACATTTAACACTCTATAAGACTATCTTAAATGAGTCACTGGTAAAGTTTCAAATATTTATGTATTAATTACTTTCACTATTATATATCCTGATTCAACTACAAAGTGAACCAGGAATCACATTCAAATGTAATCACAATTTATATGTACCGAATTTATAAATATGAACATTGTAGTGACATATTTTATTAATATTATCCTATGTGTGTCAGTGTGTAGTAGTACTATGAGGTAATACTGGTTTTGTTTTTCAAGCTATGTTGTTATTTGTCATCATGACTTCAAGTGTTTGTTTATCTGAGAAATAGTATGGGGAAAAAGTTCACAGTTCCTGTCAATTTAAACAAGGTATTGTCCCTCTTTTTTTTCTAAAATGTCAATTTTTGAGGGGACACATAATGTTGAGCTCCACTGGCCACAGAGGCTTAACTTTCGTGATGGCGGCAGGAAAAGACTCCTCTGCTCGATTGCTCCCCTGTGTTCTGGAGACACCTCACTAGTCGCTATCTGGACCCAGGAGTATGCTGTCAGCCTCCAGATTCAGCAAAGCTCAGACCAGGTGCTGCTCAATAACTTTAGGACCACAGTCCCTGAAACAAGAAGGTTGTACCTCCTACTTCATAACTAATTTATAATCTATTTCTAGACTGAACACAATACATGACAAACACTGAGTTCAGAGCGGTAGGCCAACTGTCAGCTTCATCTGAAATAATTTACACCAGTATACTCCTCCCTAATGGTCACTACGCCTCTGCAATTCCAGCATTAGTTCTTCTAGTCAATAAGATAGGTGTCAGTGTACTGTTTGGCAATTCCATGTAGTTTTACTTTCCTCCGACACCTTCTGTTCAGGTTGGAGCACTATATAGGCTTTGCCTCATGTTCGCTACTGAACCACACACATATACAGACATAAATTATCAATTTACATTCAATTTTCATTAAAAAGATATTGAATATATCAAGCTTACCACAATTCATGGAATAATACACAGTTACGTTGACTGGCAATGAATATAGCACAATTCGATCTGCCGATGTCCCAGGCTTTTATTTAGAAAAATATGCACTGGCGCTCAACGCACTGGTTCTTTAGTAAGTTTATTTGAAAATGTGGTGCTAAACTGACGCTTCTAATTGCCTATATTGGCGGGTCTAACCAATCGAGCCATGTTTACACAGCTTTTCAAAAAAAGTACCTCTACTACTGTTTCCCCTAACAACAAAGAAGTAGTATTTATAGTCCGACTAATCGTGTTTAGCCTTACATTTACTTTCCGCCAATCAAATAGGAGGTAACATGTTGGCCTATTTCCCGTACAATGGTGGTGTCAAAATCTGCCACTGAGCGATTCTGATTTTGGGGTTGTCTGACACCCTCACTATTTCTTTTGGCTATAATTTGTTAATTCCTAGACTATTTGCGTAACGTTTAACATATTCTTTGTCAGCAAGTCCTAAGGAACCCAAATATACAAATTTAAAGGAGCTAAGTGGCTGCGTTCAAAATATGCATTTTCTTCTAGGATAGTCGTGCTGTTGCCACCTCCTCACTTCCAAACTTTATGGTGTCTGCTGTACTGTCATACTAATGTCAGGATTTCAGACATAAAACAGTAGAATGTCATGTTTCCTAATAAGCGTTTTGTAAGTTTTTTAAACCTAACTCTCGTATGGGTAGTGTTTTTTATCACTGTCGATTAGAAAAAAGCTAGTGCTTGTGGCCTTACACGCGTGATGGTAGTAATTGTATAGCGAGACGCGTGTTTAGTGTTGTATGCGTCCCGGCTTTCAGCCCTCCCTTTCTTTCTATCCTAAGTCCATCTGTCCGTTCGTTTATGGTAACTTAGTGTATAAAATGACATGAATGGAATATTAAATATAGGTCAGCTTGCGTATCTCAAGGTTTTTCTTAGAAAGGCAGTACACGTTTTATTGAAGAAAGCGTGTAGTGATGCAGTAGGCTTTTACTATCAACGTGGAACGTTATAATTTGCAGACGAAGTAGAAAACAAGGGGGATTTCGAGTACAGTCATTGTGACAGCACTGTTCTTTACCATTCTTCTTTCCTTTTATTGAAGTTATTTGTTAGGCTTTACATTTACTTTTTAATTTATATATGTGGATTAGAATTTCACACGACAAATTCTCCCCACTTAAAACAGACGTTATATGTCAGTCTATAATTCTATATACACATAGAGAAATTTATTATTATTCCTGGAGTTTAGGGTGATTCTCATCACACGGATGGCGGTTTAAAAAATCCGCTCCCAGATTTGTTTTTCCACTTATATACTCTATGCTAAACTCATATGGTTGCATCAGTAATGACCAACGGAGTAATCTAGAATTTTCATGTCTAGCTTGCGCTAGAAACGACAAGGGTTTGTGATCCGTTTGCAACTTAAATGCCTTACCATACAGATAAATATTGAATTTCTTTATCGCCCATATTACTGCAAGACATTCCTTTTCGCTAGTTGAGTAATTGGTTTCAGCTTTATTCAACTTTCTGCTAGCATATGCCACTGGGCTTAATTCCCCATCCAATGCATCTGATTTCTGTAGCAGAGTCGCACCTAACCCAATATTACTGGCATCTGTCCTTACTATGAATTCTTGACTTAAGTCAGGTAATTTCAAAATAGGTTTACTTGTGAGCTTTTCCTTCAATTCTTGGTAAGCCATTTCACATTGTGGTGTCCATGTAATTCGATCTGGATTTCCCTTACGTGTCAAATCAGTTAACGGTGCACATATGGAATTAAAGTTTTTGATATACTTTTGGTAGAAACCACATAATGAGACAAAGGATCTCACGTCTTTCTTGGTTTGTGGTCTTGGGGCTTTCCTTAGTTTCTCTAAATTCTTTGGGTCAGGGGTCATGTTTCCCTGATAAACTGTGTGTCCCAAGAATTCTAATTCTTTACATCCAACACAACATTTAGTTGGTCGGGCTGTTAAATTCGCTTCCCTAAGTCGATTAAACAGCATGTTCAGAGAGTCAATGTGTTCCTCAAATGTTTCTGTTGCTATAAGGATATCATCCATGAAATTTGTGATACATGGATTATTCAGAGGGTCCAATAATTTTCTCATCATTCTAGAGAAGACACTAGGCGCATTCTTCAATCCAAATGGCAATCTATTAAACTCATAGTGTCCTTCTGAGGTACTAAAAGCTAGGTATGGTCTAACCTCAGGCTTTACTGGAATCTGATAGTATCCTTTACTCAGGTCCACTTTTGAGAAATATCTAGCTTTATTTAGCCTGGCAAACAACTGATTTGTATCCGGCAATGGATCCACCTGTCCTTCTGTAATAGCATTCAGTCTCCTGTAATCTATACAGAGTCTATGTTCTCCAGAGGGTTTCCTTAAAAGTACAACACTGGAACTATACGAAGATTCACTGTGTGAAATAATTCCTTCCTTCAACAAATAGTCTATCTCTTCCTTCAAAGCTTTCTCCTTAGCAAAAGGAATCGAATAGGGTTTCATACAGACAGGTGTGGGGTCTATCAGTTTCATATCATATTCCAATAGGTTTGTATTCCCTGGTCGGTCTGTTAACACCTCTGTATGAGTATCTAGAACCTGTTGTACTCTCTTCTTTTGCTCTTTCGTTAAATGTGTACTGATTTTCACCTGTGCCGCTGTCTCACAGGGGTGTAATGGATATTCAAATGATGAAAGTGGTTCCTTTTTCATCTCCATTGCAATGGACAAGGTCAACAAGTGTGTCTCTTCCTGATGTTCTCTTTCCAAATATTTCTTCAGGAGGTTCACATGATAGATTTTTTCTTTCCCCTTCTTATCTATCTTATAATTGGTTCTAGACACCTTCTCTAGAACTGTATATGGACCTTGCCATCCAATTTGTAACTTATTCTGACTACCGGGCAGAAGAAGCAGTACCTTCTCTCCCACAGCCAAATCTCTGTCTTTAGCTTTCCTGTTATAATAGGCAGCATGTTTCTTCCTGGCTTGTTTCAAATTTTCATTGGCAAGTTTCCAGCCAGTTTTTAAACGAGTGGTCAGCTCATTCACATATTGGTATGAGGATGTAATATTTTCCTCTGCCTTTTCATCAGTCCACGTTCTTAACAGAGTTACATATGGACCTTTAATTTTGTGGACCTATTTGTCCATGCACCGGTATGGTCTCTTCCACTCGAAGCTCTATAGTGATGATTTTTCTTCCCAGAATTATCATGCACAAAACGACCGCTACCAATTTTTCTCTTGGGGCTTTCTCCCCACTTAGAATTCTTGATGAGAGATTTCCTCTCTACATCTTCTTCCTCCAGTTTGTTTAAGTCCGATTGAGGGATTTTCGGCTTATCCTGGGGTAAGACATCTTTTTGCACTCTCTGCATAGTGGCTATTGTAAAACAGTTAATTGAAGCTTGTCCGTGAAAAGGGGCTTCCCATTCCATTTGGTCCACTTTATCAAATTTATTTTTCTTTTCCGTGTCAGGCCTTCGTTTGCCCCGTGGCGTGTGGAGGTCCTGATCACTGTTCCCACTTGTGGGTGTTCCCTCATGTGCTATGCTACACCTTTCTACAAAATTCTCAATGTCCCACCTTGCCTTGGGCCAATAATAATTGTGAGCCACCTTTTGGATGATGGTACCTATTTTCTCATGGTCCCCATCTTGTTTCACATGTAGGCTCCTTATTAAGTCTGCCCTATATCTCTTTGGAAGAACCAGCTGTCCGTGACCATGGGATCTAGTTCCGGCCTTCCTGTAAATCAACTGGTTTTTCATGTAAAAATCTCCCTTGCCTGGAGTTGTATGACAAGTTGACAATTTCCTGAAACAAGGCTTGAGGGTCTTATCCCCAGCCTGTGCCTTCCTCATCTCATCTGGAGTGGTATCTAACATAATATCCTCCTCCTGTCTTGAGGTCAACCTGACCTGAAGGGTGGCCATAACTATAGGGTTCCTTCTGCAACGGTCAGTGTCATGATTGTTCATCTTACAATTTTTACACCACCTTTTCCCTTGGTTGAAAGATTTTCTTTCATCATATTTCCTTTCATCGAATTGTGGGGTTTTATTTTTATTGTCATACCGTGGCCTATCAAATTGGTGCTTACCTTTGTTTTGATCTCTAGGATCACATTTATTAAAGTTCTGTGGTGCCCTAAAATTATCCACCTGTTTCTTTTTATTACCTGATACCTCTGCCTGAGCCGCTTGATACCTTTCTGCAACATTTAGCAACTCACCCAGCCTCTCTGCACCTTGTTCCATGAGTAACTTTCTCAGGTCTGGAGCCATGGACTCTCTTAATTGTTCTATAAGGACCATTTCCTTAAGATCTTGGGTTTTCCCCAGAGAAGTCCATTTCTCCAAGTATGTCTCTAACCGTGCAGAGAACTGGTGATAGGTTTCACCTGACAGTAGTTTAGCATTCCTAAATTTTTTCCTATAAAATTCTGCGTTCTTTTCATATCTTAACAAAAGAGCCTGCTTTAGCATGTCATAATTTTCTTGATCACCTCTGCTCATTTTGGCAAAAACTTCATAAGCTGCCCCACGAAGCCCTTGAGATAACTTTAAGCTCCACCTTTCTCTCTCTAACCCATATGTGGTAGCTAATAGTTCATATCTATTTAGATAGCTCTCAATATCATCGTCTTTCTCAACAAAATGATCTAAATGAAAATTCATAGCTGAGGTTGAGGCTCCCTGGCTAGCGGTGGCATCAGAGGTAAAGGGACTGGCACCATTTTCAGGAGCATGGCCTTGAAACTCAAACTCCCTTAGTCGTAACTCGTGCTCCCTTTGTAATCTCTTCTCCTCCTTTTCTGCTTCCCTCCCTGCAGCTAATCGCTTGCCTTCCCTTTCTGCAGCTAATTTCTTCTCTTCTCTTTCTGCAGCTAATTTCTTCTCTTCTCTTTCTGCAGCTAATTTCTTCTCTTCTCTTTCTGCAGTCAATCTTCTTTCTTCTGCTTCCAATGCTTTAGCCTCTTTGTCAGCCTCAATCTGCAACCTCTTAGCCTCAGCCTCAATCTGCAACCTCTTAATTTCCTTTTCAGCCTCTAACTTTCTTTCGGCCTCTTTTTCTAATCTTCTTTCTTCCCGTTCAATATATTTGTCACATTCAGCAGGGACATAAGCAATCATAATTTGCCCGTCCAGTCCTAACTCTTTCGCAGTCTGTACAGCAGCAGATCGAAATTTGGCCAGGTCCGCCATTTTCTAACAGGTAAATTTATATAATGTCAATCATACAATCTGATATTTTTTGACACCACCCTGAGAGGCTCAACGTTAGTTATTTTCACCCAAGGATACTTTTTTAATTTCTTTATCCCTGAAGTGATATTACACTCTGAAATATATGTGGTAAAATGGGATGTTATAAATATTTATAGGGAACTTAGTGTACTGACTGAGATCAGCTGTGAAGGTATCTGTATCTAATAGGTGTAGTGTTTTACAGATAACCTTACTTGCTACCACATTTATGTCTCAGTCAGAATTATTCTGGAATATTGTGATGACTACGTTAAATGTCTAGGGTTATGTAAATGATGAAGTGTAAGTCACAACAACAACAGACAGATAAACAATTTAATTTATTCCACCACACTGGACAACACTGTGACACTCACACACATTTAACACTCTATAAGACTATCTTAAATGAGTCATTAGTAAAGTTTCAAATATTTATGTATTAATTACTTTCACTATTATATATCCTGATTCAACTACAAAGTGAACCAGGAATCACATTCAAATGTAATCACAATTTATATGTACCGAATTTATAAATATGAACATTGTAGTGACATATTTTATTAATATTATCCTATGTGTGTCAGTGTGTAGTAGTACTATGAGGTAATACTGGTTTTGTTTTTCAAGCTATGTTGTTATTTGTCATCATGACTTCAAGTGTTTGTTTATCTGAGAAATAGTATGGGGAAAAAGTTCACAGTTCCTGTCAATTTAAACAAGGTATTGTCCCTCTTTTTTTCTAAAATGTCAATTTTTGAGGGGACACATAATGTTGAGCTCCACTGGCCACAGAGGCTTAACTTTCGTGATGGCGGCAGGAAAAGACTCCTCTGCTCGATTGCTCCCCTGTGTTCTGGAGATACCTCACTAGTCGCTATCTGGACCCAGGAGTATGCTGTCAGCCTCCAGATTCAGCAAAGCTCAGACCAGGTGCTGCTCAATAACTTTAGGACCACAGTCCCTGAAACAAGAAGGTTGTACCTCCTACTTCATAACTAATTTATAATCTATTTCTAGACTGAACACAATACATGACAAGCACTGAGTTCAGAGCGGTAGGCCAACTGTCAGCTTCATCTGAAATAATTTACACCAGTATACTCCTCCCTAATGGTCACTACGCCTCTGCAATTCCAGCATTAGTTCTTCTAGTCAATAAGATAGGTGTCAGTGTACTGTTTGGCAATTCCATGTAGTTTTACTTTCCTCCGACACCTTCTGTTCAGGTTGGAGCACTATATAGGCTTTGCCTCATGTTCGCTACTGAACCACACACATACACAGACATAAATTATCAATTTACATTCAATTTTCATTAAAAAGATTTCAAATATTTCAAGCTTACCACAATTCATGGAAATAATACAGAATTACGTTGACTGGCAATGAATAGGCACAAAATCCGATCTGCTGATGTCCCAGGCTTTTATTTAGAAAAATATGCACTGGCGCTCAACGCACTGGTTCTTTAGTAAGTTTATTTGAAAATGTGGTGCTAAACTGACGCTTCTAATTGCCTATATTGGCGGGTCTAACCAATCGAGCCATGTTTACACAGCTTTTCAAAAAAGTACCTCTACTACTGTTTCCCCTAACAACAAAGAAGTAGTATTTATAGTCCGACTAATCGTGTTTAGCCTTACATTTACTTTCCGCCAATCAAATAGGAGGTAACATGTTGGCCTATTTCCCGTACAATGGTGGTGTCAAAATCTGCCACTGAGCGATTCTGATTTTGGGGTTGTCTGACACCCTCACTATTTCTTTTGGCTATAATTTGTTAATTCCTAGACTATTTGCGTAACGTTTAACATATTCTTTGTCAGCAAGTCCTAAGGAACCCAAATATACAAATTTAAAGGAGCTAAGTGGCTGCGTTCAAAATATGCATTTTCTTCTAGGATAGTCGTGCTGTTGCCACCTCCTCACTTCCAAACTTTATGGTGTCTGCTGTACTGTCATACTAATGTCAGGATTTCAGACATAAAACAGTAGAATGTCATGTTTCCTAATAAGCGTTTTGTAAGTTTTTTAAACCTAACTCTCGTATGGGTAGTGTTTTTTTATCACTGTCGATTAGAAAAAAGCTAGTGCTTGTGGCCTTACACGCGTGATGGTAGTAATTGTATAGCGAGACGCGTGTTTAGTGTTGTATGCGTCCCGGCTTTCAGCCCTCCCTTTCTTTCTATCCTAAGTCCATCTGTCCGTTCGTTTATGGTAACTTAGTGTATAAAATGACATGAATGGAATATTAAATATAGGTCAGCTTGCGTATCTCAAGGTTTTTCTTAGAAAGGCAGTACACGTTTTATTGAAGAAAGCGTGTAGTGATGCAGTAGGCTTTTACTATCATCGTGGAACGTTATAATTTGCAGACGAAGTAGAAAACAAGGGGGATTTCGAGTACAGTCACTGTGACAGCACTGTTCTTTACCATTCTTCTTTCCTTTTATTGAAGTTATTTGTTAGGCTTTACATTTAATTTTTAATTTATATATGTGGATTAGAATTTCACACGACAAACGTAATAGCGCTATGCTGCTGGGAATGATAAATTTATAATAAACAATGAAACAAAATTGTTCACCGCTTAAGGTTATATGATTTCATATCAGTGTATCTAAACCCTAGAACACTAAATAACTATAGATAAACACTAGAACTAGAACACTAAATAACTATAGATAAACACTAGAACTAGAACACTAAATAACTATAGATAAACACTAGAACTAGAACACTAAATAACTATAGATAAACACTAGAACTAGAACACTAAATAACTATAGATAAACACTAGAACTAGAACACTAAATAACTAGATAAACACTAGAACTAGAACACTAAATAACTATAGATAAACACTAGAACTAGAACACTAAATAACTATAGATAAACACTGTACTAATAATAATACATACAATATTCATCATCATCACTTTTCAGCTCCCCAAGGCCTTCATGAAACTTACGCTTAGACTTCCGGTCACGGGCTATCAGATCAAAATCTTGACATGTCTTCTTCATCCCCTTCATGTCTGTTTCCAGTTCTCTTGCCCACGTGATCTTTGATTTCACTCTATTTTTCTTACGTTGGATATTCCAGAACATGGACTGCCTTGTAATTATTTCAACAAGTTTCCTCAATATCTAGCGTCTTCTTCTCATACTGCAATACATAATTATTTCTCTTGATACATATTACTGTAAACATAAGAATCTACCTAAATATAAAAAGTAGTAAATATCCTTACGCTGCACAAAATTACTTGTGAGAATACAAAATTGAATGCCTGTGGAATGAATAACCTACTATTCAAATACGTGGTAATGTCCCGTTGCATTCGGGGAAAAGTGTAATTATGGATCTCTGCTACCTATCGTTACTGAAACATTGTCACTAGAGGGTAGATGTTATTGCAATTAATAAGATATCCTGGACTCAAAGTTGTATCAGGTGATACCAGGATAGTGCCAGATAAGAGACTGGTCTTACCAGTAATACCCCCTTCTCTGAAAAGTTAGGGTGTATAGACATCAAAGGTAGGATCAAGCTGTATAAGTTCCTAGAGAAGATGGTATTGTATTACTCTAGGTTCATACTTGCTCCTCTCCAGATCCTCCTCTGATAATATTATTATTATTATTAGCTCTGCTAGGGGTATTAACTAATCTATCTACCAGCAAGAACTGTAACTTAACTTAAAGAATTTTAAGTAAGTCTGCTGATAAATATTTACAATTTATTTTTTACAGATTTTCTTTTCTGTTTGAAAAACTTTCAAGGAAACTCAAAATTCAATTACAAATTTAAATAAATAAACATTTGAAAAATGTTCAAAAAAATATCAAAGTCTCTGAAATTTGTAGAAGGTTCTCTCTTGGATGAACTCACTCTTGTAGAAAATTTAGGCTATGTCTTTATAACACTGTTATTTCACTGTCAGTTGATTTTATGCTATCACTGGCTATAAACATGCCCCAACATGGGTCATCATTTTATTTACTGTCTGTAATCTTGGTGTGACTGGAATACTCTACACAGTAGCCTTCTTTGGCCACTTATCTTGTAACTTGAAGCCGGTTCCACTCTTGTCCTGGAAGGAAAGATCAACCGAGATTCCTCCCGGCGGTAGGTACTTGATGACTGGCCCTCTGACTCAAAAGGCGCTTGCACCAGTGGCTTCTTCAGTAGTGG
Organism: Oreohelix idahoensis; assembly: GCA_024509875.1. NCBI lineage: Eukaryota > Metazoa > Mollusca > Gastropoda > Stylommatophora > Oreohelicidae > Oreohelix > Oreohelix idahoensis. The sequence goes on from JAMPIV010001368.1 coordinate 406,726, forward strand.
CTGACTTTTTTATGTGCAGTTGGGTTTACAGGAAATAACCTGAAACATATTGGATTAACCACTATATTTTCTATCACTATCCCTTTATTATAGATGTAGGGGATGTGAGACAGTTTTCAGATAATGTGCAAGCAGACGCACAGGGCACAATAGCAGTAATAACATAATCTATTTCACCATGAATATCTCTTACTCTCATACCTTGGTTATAACTATTTGTCCATGATTCGCCTCCATACATTTATTTGGTCATGTGTAAAATACTAAGTGATATCTTAATGAACACAGTAAAACAATTCCTTTCATCCTTCCTTATGTTCCTGGTGTGTGGTCCATTCCATCAAGAAATAATTATTTAAAAGCTTTTCTAAAACCATGAACTCCCTCTGGCCATCATTCTCCATCTATTTAAATATATACAGGCTTGTAAGTCCACCAGAAACACACCGTAGATTTCTAACACATTTTACACACTTCCAAACGCACAATTTGATCAATGATATATATATATATATATATATATATATATATATATATATATATATATATATATATATATATATATATATATATATATATATATCTATATATATTTTTTTCTTACCCTCAGGCACATACAGTCGAGCTGTTAATGGTTAGAATGATCTGCTCTCAGGTACAAAAGGCAAAGGCACTCATCATTAACACTTTTATTCTTTTTCCGCTCGCTGTGATTTTCAAATCTGACTGGCCTCGATTCATTTAGAGCACGTCTTATATATAGGCCAAGGTCGGACGCCAGAGAGGGTTTTCTGCTAAAGTGTGTTCTGTGTCCCGAAAAGCAGGCACACATTTGTCCATTCGTACAAATCTGAAAAACTAGTAATCTACATATCCTCCTTATTCCTGGACCGATTTCCTTCATCTTAGGCTTAAAATATGCCCTGAATTGATCTACATCTTTCTAGCTACTTGTTTTTATATTACAGGCTTTAGTTTTATTGTATGCTTAGCCCAAACAGCAAAATTATGGACTTGCCTTATGCTGTCTATGACGGAGGTGAGCAGAGAAATCTATGAAGAAGATGAAGTTATATCTATGACAGTTGTGACGGTATTGCCTCCCCTGCTTTGCAGTAGTGGTCCAACTGTGGCCAAAACTCAAGAGTATCTATTATAGGCTTCAATGGAGTCTATCTTTACACAAGATTACTCTTGGCAGAAATGTCGATAGAAGAGTATTTAAGCTTCTATCACATGGGAGTCTTCATAAGATATTCAGATAAGCGAAAACAATGCTGGCTGTCGCTGAGCACGTTAATTCTGTAATCTGCCGACACCTTTATGAAGAATTTAAGCAATGGTTTATTCTCGCTCGTTAAGCCCCAACCCTGATTTAATCAGTGGAATTATTATTATAATATATATTTAGCTCTATTTAGAATGTGTGTTTAGTAACTTTGACTGAGACAAACATGTAGTACATCTAAAAGGATTGAATCGAAGTTAAATTTTTAACATTACAAATAAAAAAAATTAATAATCACTTACGTTTTAACAGTTGGAAAATAATAATTTGAATAGTTATGAAAAGCATGTCATCACTTGAATGGGATTTAACTAAATAAAGGAGGTCACCTTTGGCAGCGGATATTTTCACTTAGCTGCCAATGGTAGTTTCTTCTCCCGCTGGGTTAGTTCCTTTCACTCTGCTCGTGCTCGTCTCTGGTCTAAGTTCAGGCGCCGCACGTCAAGGCGTAACGGCTAAGTTGGTTATGAGTCTGTGTATAAGACCCTCTTATGATGGCGTCTCGCAAAACGTCAGTCCACTTCTACCTTCACTTGGTTCCAGAAATAGTACTTTCTGCTGGTACCACCACTAAGCCAATCCTGGCTATAGTCTTGTTTGCTCAGATGAATAAAAGAGACGAATCGTTATCTTACACGCGGCGTCTGGGATGTCTTTAATTGTGACCATAGATTCCATTTCTGACTCCGTGTTTTTTCAGTTTCCTAGTCCCGGGATTCCTTATTTAAATGTAGAGATTTCCTGTGCTTCTTTAAGTCTTATCTGGTTCTCCAATAAAAGGTCCGGTTAACAAATAGGAATTATGAAGCTATTCTTCACTCTGGCGAGGTCTGGTGTTGGCTTGGCGAGCGTGCAATTCACAGTGAAGTAAAACTGCGAAAATGGTCAGGCTATATTCCCCTCAATGTTGTTATGAATCTAATCAGAAAGATCCAATCATTTCAAACAGGTCGGGTTTGGAACTTTCAAAATATTTCCTACATGGAAAGATTTTGCAAAAGGCCACGTCTCCCATATATGGTAATATGATGTCTTGCATACACTCTCACTAACGCATTTGCAGACTCATATTGTCTAAAATGTAATAAATCCATGATTACTTTTAACCAAGTGACCGGACGTGATTGTATCACACTTGTCTGCCCACAGGTGTCACACAGACAGTAATCTCGTTATATGTCGCATGAGTGCGCAAACTCCGTGTCTTATCGGTGATTTAAGCCGATAGTGCTGGCCGATGTACGTGTTAATTTGCCGCGCCTATAACCAACAAATCTGGGTAGCGCCAAGCAAATGGGATGTATCATATCAGCCGCTCCTTGCAAATGTTATATTTATCACCTACAGGGTGATTTGATACAATCAAATATCTGCTACTTAGCAGAAAAATAAAGAAGAAAGAAAGAAAGAAAAGAACGCAAAGTGCGATAATTGACAGCACATAATAGAAATCAGTACCAAAAATGTACCGATACTGCCGGAGAGAACCAAAGATCGATAGAGGTCGTCCATTTCGTCACAGAGGTGAACAGATAAAATATCTATGAGGAAAATGAACAAGGATATCTGTGAAGAAAATGAACAATGATATCTGTGAAAAAAATTAACAGAGATATCTATGGCGGAGGTGAGCAGGATATAAATGAAGGCGACTAACAGAAAAGATGTCTATGAAGAGGATGAACAGGGAAGGACTGTGTTTGCAACAAAGAGCTTTTAGCTTCTAGAAGAAGAGAAAAAAAAATAAAGATGATGAGAATGACGATGAAGAAGCAGAGCAGCACTAAGAAAAAAAATTAATTACTGCGAGGTATGCGTAAACAAGTAAATTTATATGGCAATTTAGGTGTAACTAGATAACATCTTAGATAAGGTATTGTCATAATTTTCATTTTTGCCTTTCACGTGGATTTACTACACAAAGCCAGGGCGTTATATTTCACATTTGCGTCAGATTTATTTATTTTTTAATTAGTGTATGTGTCTCCTTTAAGCAATCTTCAACTCATATGTCAAGTCAGTCCCATTGTATGCCTCTGACACCTGGAGATCGGCAAACATAAAACAACCAAGCAGTTACAGATTTTTAGAAATGGGCGCTAGCGGAGAATAGAAGGATTCAAATGGTACAACATGATCACAAATGTGGAACAGACGACAAGAACCAGACGAGTGCCAGTGGAACAAGAGACGAGAAGAAGACGGTGGCGATGGATAGGACACACATTGCGGAAACCCTTCGACAGCATTACAAGCCAATCGTTGTTTTAGAATCCCTAAGGTAGGAAAGGTAGACAGAGATCAAAGAACGCATGGATAATCGATCTGTAGATTACAATAAAAGGGATGAGGAAGACTTGGAAACAACTGGAAGTGATGGCACAATACAGGAAGACTTGGCATGAGTTTGTTCACAGCATATGCTCCTTGAGGAGCTGACAGGCAATGATGATGATCATCATCATCATAAAAAATGGACATGCAAACACCAAGGCCCACTTAGAAGAAGGAAGACGTCGAGTCAGTAGAACGGGGAGGTCAAGTGAATAGAAATGTCACAAAATGATATTCGTTTATCCGTTTTTCTTTCTATTTTTTTCCCCCGTCATTTTGCCTTCACCTACCTGTAACTATGTTCCACTTGTCTTTGTTGTTGAGATTTCGTTATTATTAAATCCAGATAAATTAGCCTTGATAACACTTAGGAGGGGTCATAATCTTTTCTTTACACCCCCACCCCAATTCCTAAGTAAAGTTTCACTACCTTTCTAAAACTATCCTTACTTTCAATCTCTGGCTACAATTCGTGGATCACTACAGCAGGTTAGAAAGACCTGGCCACAAGGAAGAAAATGTCCAAATACAGACGAAGGTAATGAGACATTGGAATTATAATTTAGACATTTTGATTGGTTTTCCATCTGATTCATGAAGAAAGAAGAAGCTATTTTCTGCGGGGCAGGGAGCTATAAAAATGCTTGAGTACTATTTCTGCGGTTTTTAATACGTATGTCGAGCGAGAAATTCTCGTAATTTTTTTTTATCCCCTAATGGCGTATATTTGGAGAAGAGCCTACTGCTGGAGGGGCGGTTATCTGATACGTTCTGGACTGAAAGGCCGTGGCGCAGTGATCATTAATGTATGAAAACAAGAGTTAAAGTTTCAGTAACTATGGAAGCTGTGCGACATGGGTGCCACACAGCCCATCAGTTATTGTCATGTTATTAAATTTAAACGTAAGATTTTTCCTACACGATTAGCATTATCTATGATCATCAATAGATCGTTTTTTAGGATATCTGTCTTTACTCACCTAAACCAGTAATTAGTGCTGGTCAACTTTACATCAAAGAAGAAGAGAAGAGTAAGACCATTTGATTTTCTAACTACTGTATCAGTAAATCAAGACATCGAAAACTGTATGTATAAAGCAAATTTTGATACTCCACAATATAGTACTAACTTGGAGAAGCTCTGCGTCTATGAAGCTAGTTTTAGTCCTAATTATGCAGGGATACCATAAGGGTGCCAGCTGCAGCTGTCACGTAATGCCGTCACCAGATGGTGCATATGTCAATAAGAAGAAGACGACGGCGAAGACGAAGAGGAAAGACAGTGAAAAAGAAGAGAAAAAAGATGAAAAAGAAAGAAAAAGAAAAGAAAAAAAGTAGAAGTGAAAGAAGAAGACGAAGAAGAAGAAGTCATACGTGACAAACTGAAAGATCAATAAAAGTGTGAACACTATAACTGCCAAATTTTCAATCATGTACTTTGCAAAAAAAAAAAGCTATATGTAAACACTCTCGATGTGAAACGATTCAAAACTACGTAGTTTACAAGGCAAGACAAACAAAGGTAATATGACCTCGTATTGTGTAAGAGTTCTCGCGTGTAATAGATCTACTGATCTAGCGATAATCAGTATCCTACTTTCGTGTTTTTAACACAAAGGTTATAATGAAGTTTTGTGATACGTGAGTAACGGACGGAGACCTTTAACAAGAAAAGAAGTGAATCGTGTATAACAGGGGCTCTGAACTTGGGGTACACGTATCCCCCGGGGGATGGGGGGGGGGAGGGGGTACGAGAAGCTTTACAAGGGGGCGAGGGGAATATTTGGTAAATAACTATATCCTCATGTTGAAATCTTCCAAAAGTAGCAATGTTCGTGCAGAGAGTTGGGATTTAGAGAGAGAACAGCATGTAATGTTGTTAATAAATCGAAAGGAAGAAACAAGATGGAGGCTAGTCATAATATACGGGTATCACTTTCAAAAACTGTACCAATAGTACAGTAATAACAGCCATGAAGAGCCACCATGCTAAAAGATTGAAAGATCTAATAAACTCACTGGAAAGCCTGGTCAAATGCTTCAACAAGTGCACAGTGCAGTGGATACCAGCCCATTGCACCATTCCAGGCAACGAAGAGGCAGATAAACTTGCTAAAGAAATGGGAGACCTGCAACAAAACGATATAGAGACAACTTATGAAATGGCTAAAACAACTATAAAAGCCAAATTCCAGTCCAAATGGGACAGAGAACACCCAGGTCACATACAAGATGATGCCTATCACCAGCTATCTAGGCGAGACCAGGTTATTATTTTCCGCTTACGTACTGGTCACAAAAGGTTCAGATACCATCTATATGACAAGTACAGGATTGGTCCAACAGATCTCTGCTCCTGTGGCACCAACTCCATGACAGCCGAACATCTGCTACAATGCTGCCCAACTTACAGCAGTGAACGGAGTGGAATTTAGCAACAGCCCACTTCTCTCACCGAAAAACTGTTTGGAGATGTCTTTATTAGAGTCATTAATGTAGAAATCTGAGGGCGAACGAAGAAGAAGATGAAGAACTACCAATAGAATGTTTGTTAACAAGAAACATAATCGAACTGTTTGTTAACAAGAAACAGAATCGAACTGTTTGTTAACAAGAAACAGAATCAAAAGTTTCACTAATTTATTTGACTGTGTTCTGATAAACATTAAACAATTGTATGATACTAAAAACGTTATTATGTACCGAATAAAGTGTTATTTATGATAAAAATAATGAATGCCTTTATTTATTTGCTTAGGCACGTGTGCTTTGTAGACTCTAGAATTGATGTTCTGTTACACTGAATAGGGGTAAGGGAAAAGTTTTTTATAGCCACAGGGGTACATGGGCAGAAAAAGGTTGGGAGCCCCTGGCGCATAGTTTTCTGCATTTAGAAGGAAGGCTTTTGCAGGGGCTTTTTTAGGGCAGCGTTTAATGTTGGAAGAGTTTACGAATCTTTCATTATCACATCCGCCCTGCTAGATACTGCGCAGTCAATAAGCCTGCCTAATGAAATCAATGTGCCTTGCTTTATTTTTATTCAGCATATTCTGATGTGTGCTTGCGCTTATTACTTCAGCGCTAACTGCCTCATGATTGCGCTACTTCTAAACGCAAGGTCGATGTGAATAGAATTTGTCCAACATGAATGTCGCTTCAGTATTTTAAAAAAAGAATCCCGTTACACGCCTTTTGAGGTATATCGGTGTTAGGCCCATATTTTCTTGATCATCGGCACACAAGGGGTGATGTGGTCAGCATCACGCCAGCCGCCTTAACCTTCCCAGAGTTGCTCTTGTACCCAATTCATGAGGCTGGGTCGACCCCAGAGCCGTTTGCAGTCTAAAAAAATCCCACTTCAACTAGGGATTGAACCATGGACCACCGAGCCAGGGCACTAACCACTACTCTACCGAGGCTCCCTTCAGTATTTTCACCTATACTAAAAAATATGCCTTGTCAGACATCAAATAGTAACTTTAAAAACAAGGTAAAGGTACTCTCATAGTATATGCTGCCGGAGGGATGTGAAGTGTTAGAGACTTTATTATAATAGATCCAGTTTTATGAAGATCGACCAGTTCCCTCCCTCGCTGCCTTCGTCGACACATTCAAAAATGTAGATTAATTGTCGATGGTTTGACCGCATGAGTGAGTGTCGGGAGACCAACCTAATCTGATTATGTTCGAATTATTTAATTTACTGTACGAATATTATGGATTTTTGTTTGTTTTGTTTTTTTGTCTATTTTATTTTATTTTTTTACTTTACTTATTTATATTTTTTTTTCTTGTTTTTATTTTTTAACTTCCCTGTTTGTTACAAAAATACTTAATTTTGATTATGATTGCATACTGTAAATGTATGCTGTTATATACCTTTATAGTGTTGCATGCCTTTAAATTAATGCTTTAAGTAACATGTGAGAATGAAAGGATAAAGTATGCAATATAAATGAGAGTGGAAGGGCAGAATGTTAGACGGGCCTGCGCGCCAAATTCTTAAACCTTCGAAATAAAGTTGGTTCGTTCGTTGGTTCGTTCATTTTTCTTCTTTGACTCATAAGCATGTGTTACCAACAGATTACTGGTGGCAATGAATATAGATATATATATATATATATAGGAAAGATATTTATTTGTTTTTATACTTGTTATGTTTGGAAATATTTGGTGATAATATTTTGGGTCTAAGATTAGAACTCTAGTCAAAGGGCGAATACTCATTTTTTGCTTCGAGTGAAAGTAAATATGTAGTCGCCCCACTTGAATATAGTCAAAAGGCATTTTCTGCGCATGCGTCGATTTAGGGTGTCGACGAAGAAGGCTGTCATGTCATGGCTGTTTTTCTGGGCCGGTCGTTTAGAAACGTTGTAGAATGATCTCTGTGAATGATTCTAGGAAGGAGATGGTGTCTCTGCATGATTGTATGATCAGAGATTCTCCTAATGTTCTTTGTTAACGCCAAGGAATGGCGTGCGTTATTCGCTATTGTGTTTATTCCTAAATCAAGGTAAAACCAGACCCTTTTTGCTGAACTTTGTGGCTAGGCCTAGATGGCAGATGTATTATCGCACATTAGAATTGTTTGAATGCAGATGAAGATGACGTGTAATCCAGCAGCACTGGATTACTTGATGAAGCAGCCTTGTTGATAACAGAATGTATGGAAGCCCTATGAGAACATTTATGCTCGAATTATGAATTAATTCTGATTATCATTTATCATCCTGGGTGAGTGAAGCTCAAGGAGGAAAGCCATTTTGAATTCCTGTCATTGTAAACGGATCATTGTCGGAGAACAGAAAAAGGTCTTATTATCGGACAATGGTACAGAGATCTACATATTATGAAAACCCACTATTGTGGTCTCACATTGGTACTATCAAGTTTTGATAAACTTACGGCTTGTGAAACTTAGCCAAAAGAAGGTTCTGACAGTAAACCATTGTGATGATGTATTTACCTTTACTAACGCGATCAGTCAGTGGAAGCATGTGGCGATAGACCACCAGAACATTGAGTGCTTGCCTACTATCGCCCCATTGTATTTATATGCTACATGAATATACAGCTGATGTTACCACCCATTTGTCAAATATATGATGATATTTTGCCAACCTGTACTGTGACTGTAATCGTGATGTCCGAGTGTGCGTCCTTATTAAACCATAGAAACGTCCACAGTCGTCTATGTCATTGACTTCCAGCTGAGTGAGTGTGTGTCAAGTCCATTTGTCAACTCTACAGAACATTCCATCATTCGCGTACCTTGCACTCTCACTCCATGTTTACACAACCCTGCGTCGGTCGAGTTGACCTTTATTTTCCATCACACGCCCAGTCTTCACCTACTTACAACACCCATCATTAACACCACTGATTGTTGGTTTGCTGTACACTAGTGATTTTTGGGATTGTTACACTGGTGGCCAGATTCCTGGGTCTAACCTTCGCAGAGGACTGATTTGGAAATCGACTACTGATGGTTCCCTGACGCCTCATACGACACACTAGCAGTACAACTCTACACTTTGTCAGTATTTTGCCACGTGACCTGTCAGAAGCAGTAACTAGGTTAGCGTTTGTTGACATATTTTTCGTGATTTAGACAGCAGTACACAGAACGTTTGAATCGAGTGTTTATCTGTGTTGATAAGAAATGCAGTGATATTGAACTGAGAAGTCCTTCTAGGAACTGTCAACGTTGGATCTTCTTGTGTGCAAATGATTGAACATTGTAATAATTAAATTCAAAATAAATTAATTATTAAAGTGGCAGTTTATTTTACTACAACTATGCCATTATAGAATAACAGCTGTGCTTCTTTGCATTACATTACATTATATATGAGATACATATATTTATGTTTACATGTTTGCATATTATTTGTGTGTCTATGTCGTGGGCGGTTGGTGAGGTGACTAATATAAGATTTCCCAAGTAACATACTGCTTATATTAGTGGTCTGTATGGGGCAATTTTCTTAATTGAAAATTTGCATGCAACATCTGTTGCTATTTTTTGTTACCTGTGACGATATGTGCAGTTTTGTTTTCGTTATTTTTCGCTTTCTTTAGTTTTGTTTTGATTTGTTTGTACTTGTAGGTCTCCTCTTTTCTATAGTTTAGTTTTATACACCATTTATGTTTATACACTGTGGCGTTATTTGTTTTATTTATTACGGCGCAGTTATAATCACAGGTTCTGTGATTATTTTCATCTGTTTTTCTATTTAACTTATTTGATTTCTGCGAATGTTTTCGTATTGTCCTTCTTGATTGTCCTTTGTGTGTGTGTTCTTGGTTAACATATGCTATATAAAATATATTTGATCATACACTACTAGCTGTGTAGTGAACTTATGAGAAAGAATCAACTGATGATTAATTGCTATTATTAGAGGTACACAGTTGATTATACATGACCTTATTTAATGGCTTGTTTCCCACAGAGATTGGGATATAGGGAGCTGATTATACAAGTTTTTGTTAAAAACTTGCTCCTGTTTGGGTGAAATAAATTTGTTATTTCAGTGATAATAGCCACATATTATTAAATAGTATGGCAACTTTAGACTACTTCATTGAGCAAGGGAGAGCCCTTGGGATGACTCCTGAGGAGTTAAAAGAGTTTGCACTTTCTCATTATGCCAAAGCACAGAAGGAAGAGGAGAAAAAAATGGAATTGGAAGCTAAACATAAGAAATTGCAGATGCAGGTAAAGGAAAGGAGATTCCAGATGGAAATGGAAAAAGAAGAAAAAAAATTACAAAGAGAAGCTGAACAAAAGAGATTAGATAGAGAAGCTGAGGCTGAGCAAAAGAGATTAGACAAAGAAGCTGAAGCCGAGGAGAGAAAAGCAAAAAGGGAACATGAAGAAAAACTGTTAGCATTTGAGTTAGAAAAATTAAAATTGACAAATATGAGTAATGTTAATCAGTCCTCTAGTGGTAATGGTAAACCCTTTACTAACAAGGGCAAGGTACCAGCGTTCAATCCTTCCAGTGATGACATAACATTCTGGCTGGATAGATTTGAACGTTCTTGTCGAGCTCATAATGTGGATAAATCACAGTATGCTAATCAGTTGTCAGAAAATTTGAAAGGTGATTCTCTTACGAGTTTAAGCTTGGCAGAAGAGGCTGATAAGGATAATTATGATGTTATTAGAGCAGCCTTGATAAAAAAAATATCAATTAACAGAGGATGGTTACCATCTTTTGTTTAAGAAAATGGTACCTGAATCAGGGGTAGAATTCTCAGAATTCATTGCAAGGACACGTCTTACATTTAATCGTTGGATTGAATTGTCCAAAACAGAAAAGACATATGAAGCTCTTATGGACTTATTGCTCAGAGACAAGGTTATGTCAAGTGTAAATAAACCATTCCTTGAATTCCTACATGAGCGTAAACCCAAGACACAAAAAGAAATGGAGCAATAATGTACCCAGTACGTCACTGCGCATCCGGACGTAGCTTTTAGCAATGCTAAGGTTAAGGAAGGTATGCCAGTTGCTTCAGCAACACCATACAACCCTAATTACTCACACAAATTTCAGGGACCACAAAACAGGTTTGATAAAAAGGGTAACCATAATAGTTATCAAAACAAAGATAACCAATCATTTCAGGGTTCTTCTGCGAAGAACTGGAGACGAGCCGACAGCCCTCGATACAGGGGTGGTCACAATTATATAAATTTCCGCAGAGGAAGTCATTATAGAAACTATACAAGTTATCCATCATGGAGACAACAAGACCATAATTACAGAGATACTCATTATAATGAATATGATAATGGTAACCATGAGAACTATGACTCAAACCCAAATAGGGGTTACAATAGATGATACAATAATGATTATAGAGGCAATAATAATCGGGGTAGATCACAATACAAAAAACATAAATCACATTATCAGGCAAACTCTGCACAGCAAGAGTCACATGATGCCTATAAACAGACTAAAGATAATAATGACGCTAATAATATGGCATGTTCCGCTTTTGATTTTGGGAGAGCATCTCAGTGCCCCCAATGCAAAACATTATTTGAACCAACTACGGTCTCCACTTTAAGTTGCGGCCATCCTCTTCCCGCTCTTCCTGCGTCAGTAGCGCATGATGGAAGAGGTTCTCTCGTCTTATACAAAGGTCTAGTAAATGACAATCCAGTCTCAGTTCTTTTTGATTCTGGATGCACCACAATTGGTGTTAGGCAGTCACTCGTAGATCCTTCTCGTGCCACAGGAAAAGTAGTCAAATGTATAACATTTGGCGGCACCTTAGAGAAATATTCTACTGCTATCATTAGGATTGCTACTCCTTTCTTTACAGGAGATGTACACGCATGTCTTCTGCCGAATCCGATTGCTGATCTTATCATCGGTCGTATTCACGGAGTCAAAGAATGTACTCCACAACAAATTTCCGTTTGGGAAAAAGAAAACATGCAAGCTGTTAATGCTGTAGTCACTAGAGCTCAAGCTCTTAATATGCCTCAAACTTCATCTACTGAAGATAATGAAGTGCATAACCAAGATGATCCCTTGGTAATTTCTCGTGACTCATTTATAAAACAGCAAGAAGATGATCCCACTCTAAAGAAATTCTTCACTCTTGCAACAAAAGGTGATCCAAATAAAGATACAAATCGTAAATCTCGGATTACATTTAAGAATGGCGTACTTGTACGTATGGTGCAAGACTCCACTAAGTCAAGTCATTCTCAGATTCTTGTGCCCAAAAATTTGAGAATTAAAATTTTGCAGCACGCTCACGACTCTCAGTGTGCTGGACATATGGGTTTTTCCCGTACGAAGTCAAGAGTTCTTGCGGCTTTCTTTTGGACTTTTGTTAACAAGGACATACGGATTTATTGTCGATCTTGTAAGGTATGTCAAGAGGTGAAATCCAAAGGTCCACGCCATGCTGCACCTATTCAGGCTGCAGACATCCCTATTCGACCATTTCAGAAAATGGCGATAGACATCATTGGTCCATTTAAGATCAAATCTGCTAGAGGACATCAGTTTATCTTGACGTGTGTTGATATGTGAACACGTTGGCCAGAGGCTATTCCTCTGAAGAGCATTACTACTGCTGACATTGCAGATGCTCTTTGGCTTATATTTTCTAGTCTGGGATTCCCCGGAGAAATATTATCAGATCATGGCACCCAACTAATATCAGATACTATGTCTCAAGTAATGTCTACTTTGCAAATAGAGAGATCTTTGAGTAGTATCTATCGTCCTATGTCCAATGGGATGGTCGAACGCCTAAATAGAACACTCAAAAACTTGTTAGGGAAGATAACTGAGGATCATCCTCAAGATTGGGACAGGGTTTTACCCGCGGCCCTCTTCGCTTACAGAGAGGTACCCAATGAACATACAGGATTTTCTCCCTTTGAACTTGTCTTTGGCGCGTTACCGCGCGGCCCTATGTCTTTGCTTCATGATCTCATAACCACTGATAATATTACCGATGACACAAAATCTTCTTACGAATATGTCATCTCGCTGAGACAAAAGATTATCGAAGCATGCAAATTGGCAACTTCTTCTTCTGAATTTGCTAAACAGAAGGCAAGGCAATTTGCCAATAAGAAAAGAACCTTACGACAACTTTGTCCTGGTGACAAAGCATTTGTTTTGCTACCTTGTAGGGAAAACAGACTTCTTATTTCTTGGAAAGGTCCGTACGATATAATCTCGAAAATTTCCGATGTTGACTACATTGTCGATATTGATGGAAAGCATAAAACCTTCCACATCAATATGCTTACGGAATTCCATGAACGTCCTGATTATTTACAGCCTATTTTCCAGGCAACGGACGATTCTCCAGTCCAACATGGTCATTACTCATCACTGTCCGTAATACAGGATGAGGAAACACGTTTTTCGGATGTTAATCTTCCGCTTCCGATGATTCCACTTCATTCTAGTGAATCATGGAAAAATGTTACTGTTTCTCCTGATTTATCTCTAGGAGAACAGCGACAAGTTTCGGTTATGTTACAAACATTTCAGGATGTCCTTACTGACATTCCTGGACAAACTCATGTCATTGAACATGACATTATTCTAACTGACCATAATCCTATTAGAGTCAGACCTTATCCTATTCCTATACATTTTCAAACACAGGTTGAGAAGGAGTTGGATGAGATGATAGATTTAAAAATAATTGAACCATCCACTTCTGCATATTCTTCGCCGATGGTTATTGTTCGAAAGAAAGACAATAACATACGTCTTTGCGTTGACTATCGCAAATTGAATCAAGTTACGAAGTTCGATGCTGAACCTATGCCTTTACTAGAAGAGCTACTTACTAGGCTTTCTAAATCTCATTTTTTCACTAAACTTGATTTGTCTAAAGGATATTGGCAAGTTCCTTTATCTGAACGCGCCAAACCACTTACGGCTTTTTCTACACCTAGAGGCCTTTTCCAATGGAATTTCATGCCTTTCGGCCTTATGAACGTACCAGCTACATTCGTATGCATGATGCGTCGAATCCTATCTTATCGGTCAGATGTCATTGCGTACCTAGACGACATCTGTCTTTTCAGCGATACTTGGGAAGATCACTATTCGGGGTTAGTTGAATTACTGTCTACTGTACGCGAGCATAACCTGACAGCGAAACCCTCTAAAGCCTGCATTGGTTTTAGCGAAATTTCTTTAATAGGCCATCGAGTCGGTCATGGTTTCCTAAAGACAGAGGACCATAATATAACTAAGATACTTAACATCTCTATTCCTAAGACTAAAAAGCAAGTGCGAAGTCTCTTAGGTCTTATTCAATTTTATGGAAGATTCATTCCGAATCTATCCTCTATCATGGCACCTCTTTCTACACTACTAAAGAAAGGGTCGCCTAATATGGTCCACTGGTCACAGGAATGCCAATGCTCTTTGGATAAGATTAAAACATTGTTTTCAACACCACCTATTTTAGTGTTACCTACTAAAGATAAGACATTTTTTTCTTCGGAGTGACGCTTCATCCACTGGGATTGGAGCGGCACTAATGCAAGAGTACTCTGGAACTCTGCATCCTGTAATGTATATCTAGAGAAAACTGAATGCTGCAGAAAGGAATTACTCGGTTTTAGACCGTGAACTATTGGCTATGGTCTGGTCAATTCTCAAACTACAAAGATTCCTTCTAGGCGCACATTTCATAGTAGAAACCGACCAGAAAGCTCTTACGGCTATACAGAGTAAGAATTTGAAGAGCTCGAGGTCTACTCGATATGCAATTGCTCTTCAACCTTTTCATTTCTCGGTTCGAGCTATCCGTGGATCAGATAATGTGATGGCAGACATCTTGTCTAGATGCCCACATGATTCTACTTAACTGTTAGGTCTTGGACATCTTAACACATCTAAGTCTATAATAGTTCCTTTCTATATCAAGATAGATACACATTGTAATTTGTAATATAGTGATTGTATCACTACTATCACTACGTTCATTGGTGTATATTCACCGCTGGTCTTTGATGATTTTTCTTCTTTGTCAATCATGTACTTATAGTGCTTAAATATGAAATTGTAATATGAAATTGTTATATGCATTGTGTCATTGCCAGCATTGTGGTATACGTTGGTGGCACCTCCCTGGAAATATGTATACTTAAGAGAAATGCTTTCTCTGAGATGTTGAGATATATTCTCACAAGTCGATCTATGCTTCGACTTTACCTTAATTTGACATTATAAATTGCTCTTATTAGTCATCTGCGCATTATTCGTGCGTTGTGAGCCTATTGTATGTTGCTCTCAGATGGAAAAAAATTGCATTTTTTCCCCGGGGGTTGCGGTAGTCTGTTACCAACAGATTACTGGTGGCAATGAATATAGAGATATATATATATATATATATATATATATATATATATATATATATATATATATATATATATATACATGTATATATATATATATATATATATATATATATATATATATATATATATATATATATATATATATATATATATATATATATATATATATAGGAAGATATTTATTTGTTTGTATACTTGTTATGTTTGGAAATATTTGGTAATAATATTTTGGGTCTAAGATTAGAACTCTAGTCAAAGGGCGAATACTCATTTTTTGCTTCGAGTGAAAGTAAATATGTAGTCGCCCCACGTGAATATAGTCAAAAGGCATTTTCTGCGCATGCGTCGATTTAGGGTGTCGACGAAGAAGGCTGTCATGTCATGGCTGTTTTTTTTTTGGGCCGGTCATTTAGAAACGTTGTAGAATGATCTCTGTGAATGATTCTATGAAGGAGATGGTGTCTCTGCATGATTGTATGATCAGAGATTCTCCTAATGTTCTTTGTTAACGCCAAGGAATGGCGTGCGTTATTCGCTATTGTGTTTATTCCTAAATCAAGGTAAAACCAGACCCTTTTTGCTGAACTTTGTGGCTAGGCCTAGATGGCAGATGTATTATCGCACATTAGAATTGTTTGAATGCAGATGAAGATGACGTGTAATCCAGCAGCACTGGATTACTTGATGAAGCAGCCTTGTTGATAACAGAATGTATGGAAGCCCTATGAGAACATTTATGCTCGAATTATGAATTAATTCTGATTATCATTTATCATCCTGGGTGAGCGAAGCTCAAGGAGGAAAGCCATTTTAAATTCCCGTCATTGTAAACGGATCATTGTCGGAGAACAGAAAAAGGTCTTATTATCGGACAATGGTACAGAGATCTACATATTATGAAAACCCACTATTGTGGTCTCACATTGGTACTATCAAGTTTTGATAAACTTACGGCTTGTGAAACTTAGCCAAAAGAAGGTTCTGACAGTGAACCATTGTGATGATGTATTTACCTTCACTGACGCGATCAGTCAGTGGAAGCATGTGGCGATAGACCACCAGAACATTGAGTGCTTGCCTACTATCGCCCCATTGTATTTATATGCTACATGAATATACAGCTAATGTTGCCACCCATTTGTCAAATATATGATGATATTTTGCCAACCTGTACTGTGACTGTAATCGTGATGTCCGAGTGTGCGTCCTTATTAAACCATAGAAACGTCCACAGTCGTCTATGTCATTGACTTCCAGCTGAGTGAGTGTGTGTCAAGTCCATTTGTCAACTCTACAGAACATTCCATCATTCGCGTACCTTGCACTCTCACTCCATGTTTACACAACCCTGCGTCGGTCGAGTTGACCTTTATTTTCCATCACACGCCCAGTCTTCACCTACTTACAACACCCATCATTAACACCACTGATTGTTGGTTTGCTGTACACTAGTGATTTTTGGGATTGTTACAGGGACTCGTTTACAACATGGTATAATGGAGCGTGACGTTTCATGGTTTCAAAACCGCACCGGAAACACTTTTATTTTCTTTAAATTATAAGCAGAATACCGCCAAGAAATTGTGCAGAGTCATGATCATGTACGCCACTAGGCATGGCACTTGTACGTGAAAACTTTTGAAAATTATTACGAAATATGTTAAATAACTCTTAGAGACGATAATGAGGTGAAAATGATGAGAAAAACGGGGAAAGAGTTTCGGCTGACTGCACGTGACAGGAGAGCTTGGCATGTTTTTGTTGACGGCTTATGCTCCTTAGGTAGCTAAAGGGTATTGATTGAGTGACTGATGTTATATAACCATGTTTACTAGCAAAGGCGATCATGTTTCTCCACAACGTCATGGTCATAGTGTTGTTTATCAACAGGTTTTTACATTTGAACGTAAGAGTGTCTAATGGAAGACGTCAGGAATCACGAGAACAAAAATGCCAGCGTATCGGCAAACTGTGTCTTCCTCGGGGTAAAATAGACTAGCATTCGTCGTGTATACAACCAGCGCGATACAGGAACAATTAACATGCTTACCCATCGACATTTGCTGAGGGAGACAGAGCATCTATGGGTTTGTCTGGAGTACAGTGATGTCGATTCTGATCAAAATAACAATAGATAGGGACATGACTGAAATGGGTACATAAATGGAATGAAAACAAATATAACTAAAATGTTCGTAGATGTGACTATTATTGAACTACAGTATCATCAAGGACCCAAAGACGCAGCAATAGAGAACGCAGTCAGCGACTCATTGCTTGACTGCCTGCGTCAGGACCAGCGAACCAGAGCTGGTCAAGACCGCACTACACCTCCACGTGGTGGTCCTGGAAACAGTCTGCAGCAGTGCAGTCTGGCTGAGCGAGTGTGGATCGCAATGGGAAGGCAAACCCGGTCCTAAAAAATGCCGTGCTGAAGTCGGATGTGTCGACCGAAAGGTGCAGATATCACAGCTTAGGCGTAAACAGACACAACGCAACCACCGTCCTTTTCAGGGCGAACGAGGAAGAAGAAGAAGAAGTATCATCAGTCTGTCCCGGATATTTCCAGAAGGATCTCGAAGGAGACAATGACAAAATAGGATTACTGCTCCCTCAGGCATGTCGTAGGAGGCGACTAACACAAGATTGGGCATGTGTGGCTGGCGATATCGAATAAAATACATTGCTACTTAAACCACAGCTGCGATAGCGCACGCATGTGTGTGTGTGTGTGTGTGTGTGCGTGTGCGTGTGTGTGTGTGTGTGTGTGTGTGTGTGTGTGTGTGTGTGTGTGTGTGTGTGTGTGTGTGTGTGTGTGTGTGTGTGTGTGTGTGTGTGTGTGTGTGTGTGTACAAGATTACTGCAATAGAAGAATCTGTAGTGGTGGTTTGATGTTCCATACTTACTAACTTACTTAGTCCGCTCCTCTTCTACCTTGGGGTGTAGAGGTTTGTCTGTGAGAGCGGCATACTGTCCTATCGGCTGTCTTCCTCCTGACTTGGTTCCAGTCTATTTCTCGGTCCTTCCGAGATTGTCTACTGTTGTTGTTCCAGCGAACACTGGGTTGTCCTGGAGGTCTGGATCCTTGGCTCTTGGTTTCCTATATTTGTCGTGGTAGCCTATTTTCTCCCATTCTGTAGACATGACCAAACCATTTTAATTTTCACTGTTCCATTTTAGTCTGCAGGGGCTAGATTTTTGAAGCCATGACGTCGTGTGGTTGCGGACCATGTACATACTTGTTACGTCAACCACTGTCACAGTACATCTGTTCGACAAAATATTAAGTTGGTCACGCCGTGAGTGGCAACAGTGAGATAATAAAAAATCCGGTTGGTCAGCTGACCGGAAGGGAAGTGGACACAAATTCTGGCGCAAAATGGAGTTGACTTTTTGGCCATCGACCGGGATAGGTCGTCTTTTGTTCCCTGTCAGCGTTTTGCTGGAGAGAGTTTGCCATTGTTGTTTAGATTTAGTGCTTGCCTTTTCTTCATGATATCTTTGGACTGGAGTGCATAATGCTAGAGTGTTAATGTATTTTTCTAGTGGCATTTCCTTAGACCGGTGATGTTGAGTCATTTATGATTTAGTTTTTGCCTGATCTTAGTACATGAGTTCATCGGTGAGCGAAAGTCATTGTGGAGTCTATTCAGGGCGGCCATACCAGTGGATATGATACTTATTTATTAAGTTGTTAGTAGTGCAAGCTGGATTGGCATTTATGGTCAGTATATTTCATATGTATTATGAGCCGTGTGGGGCTTCATTGTGTGCAAGTAGAGCCTATGTTTTCATTATGTGTGGCAAAAGCAATAGATTCAAGGTACAGCGTGCATCTGTCGTGTCAGTTTGAGGTATTGCAGGTTTGTGTTGTAGCGTAGTGGAGCAGCGGAGTTTGAGGTGTCGGTAACATCTCGTTTAGATTGTTCCAGGCGGCAATTGGGTGCCAGATGGGAGATAGTTCGGTCAAGCTTGGTATAGGGTGGAAGGAGATTGTTGATAAGAAGGTGTAGATGTTAAGAGGTTAATATGGTGATAGGTATCTCAGGATATCTGGTTGGACATTTTGTTTGTCTTAACACTACCACACAGATGTGCCCGGCCAGGGGTGAAGATCAACGCCTGTGACGTTACCCTACCACACTGATGTGCCCGATCAGGGGTGAATACCTATGTGCAGTGAAGTCGGCTGACCTGAGTGGGTCTGAAGTACTTTACCTTGAAGTTTACTGGTCTCCTGAAGATTGCTGTGATTCCTGGAGTGCACTGTGCTGAAGACTGCTGTGATCCCTGGTGTGTCGAACTGTGAAGTCAATTTTTCACGTGATCTACATATCATTGTGCCTAAGGATGTGTTTGTATTATCCGACACATAGACTTGTGAAACTGGCTGTGTAGCTGAACTTTTGTGTGAATAGACAGGCGTGCTTCTATTGTGGACAGTGCTGTGTTAGCACCGTGTTGAACAGTGTAGTCGTCTTGATAGTGTGTACTATACTGTGCCAAGGGACACTATTGTTATTAGCTGGCACACAGACTTACAGAGAAGTCCTATTTCCTGGACTTATATTTTTTCGGTTGGATGTACAAGTGTGAGTGACGTTTGTTCTGTTTTCATCATTCATCACCAGTGCTGAGGAAGCTTCTTGCTCAAGCGCCGTTGGACCTTCAGTTAAGTTTTTATGTGTAATTGTTGTATGATATCCTATATTGATATTTCTTATTTTTCCTCTAAATTATAAGTTTTCTTTTCTATCTTTCAATCTGATCCTATTTATGGTAAAGTCTGGTCTTTTGGAGTAGGATAGTTCTGTTTCTTTATTTCCTTCTTGAAGCTTGCTTCTTAGTTTGTTGTTGTTTTTTCTTTCCTGTTATTCCGTTCCTTTTCTCTACTTTCTGGGTAGAACTTAGTCTGTATGTATGTATGTGGATAGTTAGTTAGATCAGATCTTTCACTGTTTTTCTTAGTACTTGGAGGTATTTGTATTATATATTTTGATATCTTATAGAGTTAATTTTGCTTATATTTTATTTAGTCTATTTTGGCCGGAGTGATTTGTTAGTGCTTAGTGAGGGAGATAGCTTTCAGCACCTCATTGTTGACTAGTTGTTGTGTAGTCTATTGTATCAAATTATATTTGTTTGTTCAAGGGAGGAAGGGTGGTGAGTTTAATTCATTCTTGGCCTACTTGTGGGAAAAGATTGAATTAGACCGATTCTTTATAGGGTGTAGCTGTGTGTGTTTAGTGATGGAGTAAGGCAGACAGTTTTCCTGCGACTGCCCTACTTAACATTCCAAGCCCTGTTGGTGTTAGGTGTATTCGTGTAGTTTGTATTTACATTGTCGTGTACATTCAGTAATTCTTTTGTTGTGTTTAAGTGGTGTGTTCTCTTGTTCCATCTTTCTATCTTGTAAGTACGTTTAAAGGTATCCCTCGTTCTCGTTCGTGAGCAATCACTCATTGTATATATTAATCTACCTCTTCTCTTCTTGGTCTATCATCTTGTTCCTCGTGACTGTGATTTTGTTTTTGTAGTGTGGTGTATGTGTTTCTTTCATCTGTGTAGTGCTCATTTTGCCAAGGGAAACACTTGCATAACATAGATTATTAATATTAGGAATAAGTGAAGTATTATCTGAGTTTAGCACCAGTGTGGGTGCCAGTAGCAGACTTTGGAGTAAAAGCTGATTTATTGTCAAGGTGGTATAGTGGTGTTAGAGCACCAGAAAGTTTCATCAGTTGTTATTATACAACTGTCGACTATTGTAAGTTTGTTTGAGTGTATCACAGAGACTAACTGGTCAGAAAGACCAAATTTTCAGAGTGATGAGATAGTAGCCAAGTGGCAAAGTAAAACTATATTTATACTATAAGAGGTAAAGGTTGATGATGTGTATACAGTGAGAGGTGAGGTGATATATACTTACATGCATATATATATATATATATATATATATATATATATATATATATATATATATATATATATATATATATATATATATATATATATATATATATATGCGTATATTGGAGTAGTGATATCAATATTTACTATTATTACTGCATATTTTGTAAGCAGAGATTTATCTGGTGATATAAGCGAAGTATATACGACTGAGTAGTTGCATGGTAAAGATTTATAGCAAGAGATAATAGACGTATTCTGAGTGTACACCATGGACCTACAGGCTTTCATTCAGATAGGCAAGGAGTGTGGGTACACCCAGAAAGAACTGATGGATTTTGCTGAAGCCAAATTTTATTCAGTTGAGAATCAGAATGCCTTAAGAGATGCTCGAGCTGAACAGCTAGAGCTAAAAAGGAAAGAATTCGAGTTAAAAGAAAAGAAGATGAAAGAAGAAAACAAGTGGAAACAGAGAGTTCGAATTGAAAGAAAAGAAGTTGAGAGAAGATAGAGAATCGGAAGAAAAGAGGATAGAGCGAGAATTGCAAGAAAAGAAGATAGAGCGAGAATTGCAAGAAAAGAGGATGAGAGAAGATAGTGAGTTAGAGTTAGAGAAGGAGAGAATGAAAATAGCTCTGGAAGAGAAGATGATGGATAAGGAAATACAATTGAAGAAATTGGAAGTGGGTGCGAGTGGTCAGAACTCGACTCCTAGAGGGGCTCATCGTCCCTTTAGGCTGCGTCTGCCGAATTTTAATGATAAAATTGACAGCTTAGATTTCTTCCTTGAAAGATTCGAGACCGCATGCGTGGCCTATAAGGCTGACAGAGATCAGTGGCCATCTCTGTTATCGACGCTGCTAGTGGGGCCTGCTATGGAGACTTTCTATAGCCTCCCGTTAGAGGAAAGGGCCGATTACGACAAAGTAAAGGAAAGGTTGCTTCGGAAGTTCCGTCTGACTGCTGATGGCTACCGGACGCGTTTTAAAAACGCGATGCCAAGCGCAGACCAGGACTTCGAGGACTTTATTTCGAAGATCAAACTTCTGCTGAATAGATGGATCGAAATGGAGGGGATAATGAAGGATTTTAATGGCTTGCTAGACTTGGTGCTACGAGACAAAGAGTTGTTCTCGTGTTCTAGTGAGTTGGTTGCGTTTTTTCAGGAACATCAACCAAATGGACATTGAGTCCATGGCCCGATTGGGGCACCATTATGTCCTTGCCCACCTGGGCTAACCCATTCAGAAGTCAGGTCTGTCAGACGAGTTAGTGGCCGGTGTCGGCAAAGTAGAGCGCCAGCCGTGGCAACGTCGAGTAGGAAGTGCCGACAGGTCAACGAGATCGAGATTTAATAGGTCACCCGTCTCAATCAGTCAGGCAATGTAGACAGGGGCCAAGAGTGGAAGGGTGAGAAGCCTTCCAGCCCCTATCAGCCACGAAGAGGAAATTATGGGAACTTCCGATCCCATCGGAATGGTCGGCCGAGTTAGCAGAACCGACAATATAAAAGTTATAGCGACGAAGGGGAGCGCAAAGCTCGTAAGCAGGTACGCTTCGGGGACTCTCAGGACGAAGACCGGTTTTGGTATAAAACCAAACATCACAAGCAGAGGAGTGGTTCCTCAGAAAGTCGATCTTCAGACTCTGATGCTCGGTCGTCGTCGTCTAAAGGTTCTAGCAAGAGTTCACGCGAAGAGTTAAAGAGGGAGCGCTTGTGTACCAATTGTGGTGGAAATAATCATTGAGCTGACAGGTGTCCCACCCCGATTGAACTCGCGAATTCCGCGTTTGTGTTGGACACAATCAACAGCGTGTACTGTGTGGGGTGTCGCCCTCTGTTCCATGTGAACGAGAGGTTAGTGCTACAATGCGGGCATGCGGCACCATGTCTGTCGGCAGTCCATGAGACTGGCAAGGTGATTCTCCACGAAGGCAAGGTGGAGAATAGACCAGTACGGGTGGTGAGGGACACTGGATGCACCACAATTGGGGTGCGTCGGTCATGCATCGACGAATCCTGCCTTACGGGCAAAACTGTGAAATGCACCACGTTCTGGGGCAAAGTGGAGTCTTACCCCCAGGCGAGTATTAATGCGAACACCCCGTTCCTCTCGGGTAGAGTGAACGCGTTCGTCCTTGAGGAACCGATTGCCGATTTAATCGTCGGCAATGTACGGGGAGTGCACAAGGCCATGGGTGAGTGTTAAACTCTTGTGTAGTGTTGTTAACTCATACTGGCTACTAGTCGTTGAATCACGCTTTATTTGTTAAATACCGTGAATGTCCCGCAGTTGATAAATGTAGATGTTGGGACTGGTGTAGTAAAGTGTAACGATTGTCAACTCATTAAACCCAGCACAGTTTTGGTCATACAGGTCATCTTGTCCTGGAACGTGATGAGGCTCCGACAAGAATGTGAGTGTAAACAATGAGTGTGTATGTGAATGTCAGAACGCGAATGGTAGAATGATTCGATAGAGTTGACAGGTTGGTAGTACATCACTCATACTTACACTGTTCGAATTCAAGAAGTACTGGAACTACGGTGGTCTTTTTATAACATTTAATGGGACGCACACTTGGACAGTACGTGTATGGTTACAGGAACAAATGTCGACATAGACAGCATAATGTTGATCACAGGAATATCATCTTAAGTTAGCATTCATGCTTGGCAAATATCATAATGGAGCATTCGTAAATAAGCATTCAGAGTTCCATCATGTAAATCATCTGGCTTTACTGACTGGGCACGTCAGACCATAACCAATATATAGGAAGGCTCCTAGACCTAACCTCGTCTAGTGAATATCCCTTCACGTAAAGTTCAATATATATATTTTCCATAAAGATATAGGAATCCCAGACATGGGTTCTCGCATGTAGCAGTGATCTCTTGGTTCATCGAGCGATAGTACAGGCATCCCTTTTTCTCACTCGATAAATACAAAGTATATGAATTTCAACATGGCTGTTCTTCTCTCGTGAGTTTCACTCACTATAGGACCCAGACCAAAATTGTCCTCATTGTTAAATGTCCTCATTTCTTCATGACTTCTATCATAGAAGTAATTGAATAATATCATATAATCTAGTGCTGATACATAGGAATGTCGTCTTCCTTTGAATAAATATTCTTTTCAAAAGTACCACTGTGCATCTGTTTATCGACAACGATGGCGAAGCCCAAGTTCATAATAAATTGTGGTTTTACCTTTCTATGCGAAATATAACTTTGCCATTCCTTGGCAAAAGAGAATAAACACTGGGGTAAAGTACATACAACATGTCTAAATGACTATCACTTTTCCCCATTGACTTATAGATCACTTTTTCGGCGATAGGCCTGCTACCACAAAATTCTACATCCAGACAGGATGACAGCCATGAATCACACCCCTTGCTAGCGATACTTCCGCTGCATAGCCTTTGACCTTTTCTAGCGACAACCAACATAGTTCGACTTAGAAATGTAAAGATATCCATATATAAGACAGACTCGTCCTACTCATACAAACACTACGTATAAATTCAGGCCATAGATATACTGAAGCAAGAACAATCTATTCCTACCCAGCCAAAGAATAAATCGCAGTAGGCCTAGACTCGTCCGCGGAGTCCGATCGAAGATGACGGAACTACTTTCAAGGGAAGTAACTCAAAAATGACTTCTCCTTAAGCACTTAAAAAGGAAATACTTTGATTACCAAATATTTGCGAACATAATAAGTATATAAATGTATTATATTGCAAGATAGTAAAAATTGCCCTTTACAGTCTTACCACACCTCCCGGGAAAAAAAAAATAAAATTTTTTTTTTTAAATACATCTAGGAGCAACGTAGAATAGGCTCACAACGCAAGAATACTGCGCAGATGAAAATATCAGGAATAACTATAATTCCTAATATGACCGGTGAGAATATATATCTCAAAATCTGAGAGAAATTGTTTCTCTACGAATAAATGTTTCCAGGAAGGTGTGATGTACGTATAATACAATTCTGGTAATTATACAATGCATACCAAAAATTCACACTATAATCTTAAATTTATGATTTATGAAGAAACAATCATCAAAGAACAGCGGTGAATTAACATCAATAAACCGCTAAGTAGCGATACCATCATTCTATTATTAAATTACAAATGTGTATCTTAGTAAAGAAACAAAAAATAACTGTTGTAAAGTTATACATATTTAAAAATGATCCAATATTTAACAGTTAACAGTTAAGTGGCATCATGTGGGCATCTGGACAGAATGTCCGCCATCACATTTTCTGAACCACGGATAGCTCGTACCGAAAAATGAAAAGGTTGAAGAGCAATTGCGTATCGAGTTGATCTCGAGCTCTTCAAGTTCTTACTTTGGATAGCCGTAAGAGCTTTTTGGTCAGTTTCCACTACGAAATGCGCGCCCAGAAGGAATCTTTGGAGTTTGAGAATTGACCAAACCATTGCCAATAATTCACGGTCTAAAACCGAGTAATTCCTTTCTGCAGCATTAAGTTTTCTGGATATATACATTACAGGATGCAGAGTTCCAGAGTACTCTTGCATTAGTGCCGCTCCAATCCCAGTGGATGAAGCGTCACTACGAAGAACAAATGTCTTATCTGTTGTAGGTAACACTAAAATAGGTGGTGATGAAAACATAGTTTTGATCTTCTCTAGTGAAGATTGGCATCCATGAGACCAGTGAACCATGTTAGGCGACCCTTTCTTTAATAGTGTAGAGAGAGGTGCCATGATAGAGGACAGATTCGGAATGAAACGTCCATAAAATTGTATGAGACCTAAAAGACTTCGCACTTGCTTTTTAGTCCTAGGGATAAGTATTCAAGAAAGTGATACTCGTGGCTTATGGTGATAGGATAAGGTCTAACCCTAATTGGAGTATGTTCAGTTAGAACAATGTCATGCTCAATGACATGAGTTTGTACAACGGCCCAACAACTCCAGAGTTCCGTAGCGGATGACCAGAAGGTACATCGTAGACGTGATTCGCGGCAAGTACCAAATGACATGATTAGGAGCAGTAGGAACTTATATGAGGGTCCGATAGCTAGTGACCGCACAATTTGGGTGCGTAACGTTCCCCTAAGTGCTAGTTGGCACACACTCAGGCGAGTGTTTGATGAGGTCGCGCCGGATAGATTTGTCGAGGAATTGTTGTTGCGCGACAATACCAAAATGGCACGGGTGACTTCTGCGAATAGGTGGGGGCGCGTGATGCAGTTAGGCAAAAGCATCTGTCGTTGTTTCAGAACCATCTGCTAATAGTCCAGAAATAGCTAGGGTTAGGTTTTGGGTTCGTGTTCAGTAAGGTGTTTCGGTTGACGCGAACCGAACCGTAGAGTCTGACCCACGCCTCCAGTACTATTCTCATATCAATATGTGTGTTTTGTAAACTTGTGAATATCATGTGATGCCTTGCGATTGTGTGGACGGTGTCTAAGCTGGCACGATACCTGTTGGGAGCGCATTTTTTCCTCCAAACAGATCACAAACCACTGATATTTTTGCAGTCGGCTAAATCCACCAGTGCTAAGTTGACACGCTGGGCATTATTGCTGCAGCAATTCAACTTTACTATTTTACCAATTCAGGGGGTACATAACATTGTAGCGGATGTCCTGTCCAGGTTATGAGGTGGTTGTGGGACAGGAGCATCCGTAGAGAGTATTTACATTGGTTAATGGAAGAAATGTATTATAATCGTTAGAGTTGATGTTTATGAAAATGTATTACGGTACGTGATTTATGTGTCATGATGCCATAAAGGCAATATGAATAAAGTTATACTCAACGTATGTGTAAATCATGTTATAATATAATGTACATTTACAGCGTGCAGAAAGGATTGTTTATACTATGAGATTATGTTCTATTTTTAATGTTTAGATATGAATAACTAATATGTAACAAATGTTGTGTTTGATAGACCAGGTTTGGACAGTTGTTGTCATTTTTCCCGACTACCAGTACCTGGGGTGAATTAGTTCATGCTCATATTGTGTTTAGTACATAGGGTGAGAAGGCATGAACGAAAATGGTGTTGGACGACTTTGGCATTCTCTAGATAGATGAGGAGGTGCCGTCTCGGCATTTTGTTCGTATATACTCCAAAGGGGGTTGGGCGTGACTCCTCCGGTGGAAGAAAATTTCGTTTTCTTCTTAAGGTGGGCGGGGGGGGGGGGGGGGGGGTTGGATGTCACAGTATATCTGTTCGACAAAATATTACGTTGGTCACGCCGTGAGTGGCAACATTGAGATAATAAAAAACCCGGTTGGTCAGCTCACCGGATGGGAAGTGGACACAAATTCTGGCGCAAAAAGGGAGTTGACTTTCTGGCCATCGACCGGGATAGGTCGTCTTTTGTTCCCTGTCAGCGTTTTGCTGGAGAGAGTTTGCCATTGTTGTTTAGATTTAGTGCTTGCCTTTTCTTCATGCGATCTTTGGACTGGAGTGCATAATGCTAGAGTGTTAATGTATTTTTCTAGTGGCAGTTCCTTAGACCGGTGATGTTGAGTCATTTATGATTTAGTTTTTGCCTGATCTTAGTACATAAGTTCGCTGGTGAGCGAAAGTCATTGTGGTGCCTATTCAGGGCGGCCATACTGTGGTGGATTTGATGTTAAGAAATGTTGTTGTTATGTACTCTTAGTGTACTGAATGAGGTCAGCTGTGAAGGTCCCTGAATATAATAAATATTATGTTAAGTTACAGGGTACCTTTCTGCTACCACCTTTATGATCTCACTCAGACTTATTCTTTGACTAGAATGTATGATGATGTTGATGACTACGTTTGGTGTCTAGGGTTATGTATAGGTAGTGTAATGATGCATTAACCAACTAAACATATACACAAGTATTTTATTATCCAACACAACACAACAGTACTACAACAATCACATACACACTACACTTTAAAAGACTATCTTA
The DNA here is from genome assembly GCA_024509875.1 of Oreohelix idahoensis. Taxonomy (NCBI): domain Eukaryota; kingdom Metazoa; phylum Mollusca; class Gastropoda; order Stylommatophora; family Oreohelicidae; genus Oreohelix; species Oreohelix idahoensis. The sequence continues at coordinate 435,084 of JAMPIV010001368.1, forward strand.
AGTAAGTCAGTGGTTGAATTTTGTGTAACGTTAATAATAATTTTTTTTCAATTTATTATCCTGACTCTATTTTGTTTGAATCAGGATTGACAATCAAAAGTGAAATCAATGAAATTATTTACAATATCCAATTTATACAATGGATCTTCTGTCCATAATACAAGTATTAATATAATAAAAGGGTGTAGGTGTAGTTTTCTAAATAGGATAATACTGGTATATGTATAATGGTAGGTTGTTTGTTATCATCACTCCCTATCGTTTATTTTCTTTTCATTTGTCACAGGTGAAATTCTTTTATTTGATAATTTCAGTCTTTGGGGTTAATAACTGAGGTTCATAGAGGTTGAGACTTTCGGTGCCGAACGGGCACTTAACTTTGAAGGAGAACCCTGGTAAGTCTTGTCCTAGGCTCGATGGACCATCTGGTTCACTTCATAAAAGGCAATGGTCTCCATTACGTGCCAGAATTATGCAACAAAGTCAGGAATCAATCAGTTCCCACGAGCCTGGTTTTATGTGACTGTCAGGGCCACAAAACCCCTGAAATAAGAAGGTTATGTATCCTTCTTTATAACCAGCATACAATAATATTCCACAGTTAATTACAGGTACAGTACAAACAAACGTATAGGGTCAGCTCTTAAGGACAACCTATTGTCCCATTATATTTTGAAGTGACAATGTATACCAGTATTCCTCTCCCCTAATGGTTACAACGCCTCTGCAATTCCAACAGTAATCTTTCCATACAATAGGATAGGTGTTATGCTCCTTGATGACAATCATATATAATTTTGTAGTTCTACACCTCTCTGATAGGCTATCATATGATGGATCAATCTCTAGGCTTCGCCTAAGTCTGCCATCGACTCACTTACTTACAGTCGTATGTTAGTATCTCACATTCAAACTATATTTTAAATAAAATGGTTAATAAATTCAATCTTACCACAATTTCAATGAATATTACACACAAACAACGATGACTGGCAGATCTGGCCCCAGTTTATCACTGCCCTATCCAGAAGTTTATAATATTTGTATTTAGAATTACACTTCTGATCTCATCGTCTCGCGGCAAGATTTTTTAAAGAAATGGCGTCCTAGCCTAACAATTTTTCCTCAATATCAACTAAGCTGGCCAATAGAAGCAGACGACTATGAATTTTAAATCGAACTTTTTAAAAAAACAATTCCCATAATACTACGGTTACTACTACAAGTATATTTTTAGTGTTAGGTTAGCCAATCCCCTCTCGCCTTACTTTAAACTACAGCCAATCAAAATCTTGGTACCTTTTAGTCCTATTTACCCAAAGCTTTTTTTCAAAATATGTTATGAAAAAATTAAGCAGGCGTGATCTTTTTTCTCGTCAGTCCGTCTTATCGTACATAATATTATTGCCATTATTTTGGTTATTTTTTGTACTAGTGGGTAACTGACACCATATTATTGCTCAGGACATCATAAGGCATCCGAATATATAATTTTTATGGCCCTATGTATTTTGGTTCATAATTCCATATTTTTTGTTTTGTTTTGTAACGTAATTTGAAACGTGCCCAAGGCTATGTTGCTCGAGTTGGCTTTTGTGAAATCAACGCGAGACGGCGTTCCCTAGGTTCTGTCTTTCCATCCCTCCCCTCTTTTATTCTTTCACTCTCGTCTTGGCAATCCGACTTGACCTTACAAAAGTGTTACATTTAATCTGAAGGACGAATTTTTTTCGAAAAGACAGTATCTTTCATTCGGCTATTAGGTTTATCAAATTCGACATGCGGGCTGGCGTAGGAGAATACTACGCTGGACTCAATTTTTATTTTCTATCTTATTTTTGACTTTATGCACTAGAATATTACCTAATTTAGCTATTGTATTGAGAATATCGTCACACATACCAGTGGGTATGATACTTATTTATTAAGTTGTTAGTATTGCAAGCTGGATTGGCATTTATGGTCAGTATATTTCATATGTATTATGAGCCGTGTGGAGCTTCATTGTGTGCAGTGTATCATTAAAAGGGAACTTACCTGTTAAAGGTGTTATAGTTAATTATTGTCAGCTACTGTATGCTGTGGTCGTCCTCTAGTGGTACAAGCCAAGTATGGAAGCTGTTGTGTATTGAAATCCACAGTATAAGTAGTTTGTCTGACAACCACCTTCCTCAGATATTTCATTTCTGAGGGTAGGAGCAGGCTTTTGTGGGTTGTAGTCACAGCGTCATGCTCCATTAGGAGCGAAAAGGGAGATATTGATGAATGATCAACGGTAGCCTTTTGCATTGTCTAAGATGATCCCCTTGCAGGCAGCCTGCACCACATAATTTCATGTGGTCTCTGTAGCAATGCGTTTCGCATGATAACATTGCCAGCCCCAGGTATAACTTCACATTAGTCATGTCTTACGGCATGTCAGGGGTGCGGTGGTACAATACTTTCCTCGTCTCCTCATCAGTGCCAGGTTCAAGCTAAATAAATGATGAAGGAAATCCGAGTCCTGTCAATAGGAAATAAAATAAGTAACTAAATAAATATAGGTAATTTAACAGGCACTCATTGGACAGAAAGGAGGACAGCAGACAGCAGACAACAGAAAAGAAAAATAAGTGATAGGCTTACCGGGAATCGAACCGAGGACCATCCGAACTACGTGCTCGTCATGCTGTCAAAGTTAATCGTTAAAGGACGCACAGCCAATTGTGCACAAAGTTAAAGCTAATGCAGTCTATTCAATGCATTTGACTCTCGTTTTTGGGATTACCCCCAGACAACTGAATTATTATTTACCCAATCGATTGTTTGCTAAGTTGCTCTTAAAAATTGTGTCCAAAATAGTCATTACTTTCGTTTATACTGAACAATTATTTAGTAATCATTTATTGGGTCGAATATGCTCTCTTGCAATTTTTTTTTTTTATTTAATTTTTTTTTTTAAATAGAAAAAGCAAGATATTGGTGAATAGCCATAAGAAACATGTTCCGACCAACATTACGTTAAATGGGCAAACGTTAGAAGAAGTGAACACCTTTAATTATTTGGGGTCCACTATATGTAGTGATGGAAGATCAAGTAAAGAAATCAAGACAAGACTTGAGATGGCCTCAGCTGCCATGACAAGGCTGAATGTGATCTGGAAAAGTAACATCAGTTTTCCTGTGAAGATCAAATTATACAAATCACTTGTATTATCTATTCTCTTGTATGGGTGTGTGAGCTGAACACTCACTGCAGATACGGAGCGAAGGATTCAGGCTTTCGAGTATAAATGTTATAGAAGAATTTTGCGCATTTGCTATAAAGAGCACAAAACAAATGTCTATGTTAGAGAGAAGATAAACACCTATGCAGGCCACCAAGAACCACTTTTGTCAGTAGTGAAACGTCGAAAGCTTGCCTGGCTTGGGCATGTAACTTGTCATGACTGCCTTTCGAAAACGATCCTTCAGGGAACAGTCGAAGGTAAACGGAGAAGATGAAGGCAAAGAAAATCCTTGGCTGATAACATCAAAGAATGGGCAGGGCACAGTTGTTCCACACTTGTATGCATTTCTGAGGATAGAGAGCAGTGGAGGACCCTGTCTGCTGATGCTTCCACCATGGCACCCCTACGACCATGTAATATCATTATTATATTCACTTTAAAATATTATTATATAATGTAATGTATGTGTGAATGTACCCACATAATACTGTACTTTGGAAATGTGAGTCGTGAGAATGTACCCGCATACCAAAAATACAGATTAATTGTAGACGGATTGACCGCATGAGTGAGTGTCGGTATACAGAATTTATTTATTTTTATTTATTGTTTTATTTATTTTATTTTATTATTACTTTTTTCCCCCATTTACTAGCTTGTTTGTTTCAAAAAAAAGAAAAAAAACCTACTCATTTTTTTTATTATGATTGCATACTGTAAATGAATGCAACTTATAATGTTGCATGCATTTAAATTAATGCTTAAAGCATCATGTGGGAATGAAAGGATATAGTATGCAAGATTAATGAGAGTGGAAGGGCAGAATGTTAGACGGGCCTGCGCGCCCAATTCTTTACCCTTCGAAAATAAAGTTCGTTCGTTCGTTCGTTCGACCCATGACGGGTTACGGGTTGAGATGATGAACTTTTTTTACCATCATTATCAAATATGCCTGTTGAACTATGTATAGTAAAGGTAAAGGTAAAGGATCCCGTTACACGCCCATTTACGCATATTAGGAATATGGTGTTAGGGCCATATTTTCTTGACCAAAGGCACACTATGGGTGATGTGGTCAGCATCACGCCGGGTTGAACTATGTACATCGGGAAAATAAAAAAACAACACGTCTTGTGGAATGTCTCGTTTAATAAATTAGCACTTACCTATGTGCAAAGGAAAACTAAAAACTGTAAAGGTAAAAGATCCCATTACATGCCCATTGAGGCATATTGAGAATATGGTGTTAGGCCTGTATTTTCTTGACCATCAGCACACTAGGGATGATGTGGTCAGCATCATGCCGGCCGCCTTAACCTCCCCAGAGTTGCTCTGGTACCCTATTCATGAGGGTGATTCGACCCCGAAGCCGTTTGCGATCTAATAAATCCCACCTCAACTGAGAATTGAACCATGAACCACCGAGCTAGGAAACCAGTGCACTAACCACTGCGCTACCACGGCTAAAGTTAAATTAGCAAACACAAATTCATAAAAACAAAGAACTTTTGAACAATCCAGTCCAATGCAGCTGCTACAGTGAAACAAGTCATAAGATGTTTGTAAGGGGATATGGAAAATGGGCAAGGCAATTTACCAGAAATAATAATATAGGACACAGTTTAGATACTTACAATATGCAGATGTTTCATTATCAGAACTTCCATCCTATGGACTTCAGAAGGAAAGCGAAAGCGAGGTCGGTCAAATGGTATCTGGCGGAGAACTGTAGAGGCAGAGATGTAAAGCATGAACCAGAGATAGGACACTACACGAAGGATGACTGCCGGCCGAGCAAAGTGGAGACTGTTTGTTGCTGTCTTACAAAACGCCACCAGGCGTGATGGTCACAGATTGCTTTGTCAGTCAGCGGCCAAGGACCAAAGTGGAGACTGTTTGTTGCTGCCTTACAAAACGCCACCAGGCGTGATGGTCACAGATTGTTTTGTCAGTCAGCGGCGAAGGATCTAAGAAGAATATAAACAGATTAGCCCCCGTGTGGTTCCTGGGAGTCTCTGAAGATATAAAGAAAGAAGAAGACTGCAGCACTTTCAGAGATGTCATATAAGACGACCAATAGGAGGTTGTGCACAAGGCTGGCAACGTCATGACGTAAAACAAATTGCCATAGAAACAGGAACATGTGAATTCTTGGTGAAGGCTTCCTGTAACCGGACCAGCTACATAGGTAGCTCATTATTATAAAAGGAGCAGAGACGAAAACGATGGTGAAGATAGTGATGATGAAACATTACTACATTGCTTATTCTCCATCACTAATATAACTTTCATATCGGCAAATACAGACCACATAAAGGCCGAAATATTTGTATCTTTAAATTGTCTGGGTTGTCCACGGTTCCTATATACCATATATGTGTGGTTTCAGCCATCGATGCACTTTTTTTGGTGCAGAATCGGCTGTGCGTCGTTTCACGATTTACTATCTGTCACGAAGTGGATTTAAGTACAGAGTTATGTATGAGTGTATAGACAAGACCCTAGTATGAAAAAGACTGAGAAGATAGATTTGTATGAGAATGACAGTGAATGTGGAAAGATGAGACTTATAGCTTCGAGGGTGAGAACCTAGATTGACTCTCCCTCGCCACTCGCGACTTTGTTAAGAGCTAAAGATTCACCACCTCTGACTACAAAAAGGAGATAAGGTTTCACTAAAAGTCCACAGACACACTATACAGACAATTATGTATACGTACAGTATAGTTATATACTAGTATATAGAGAGAAACTGATCCAGTATGAAGTTTATAGTTTATTTACACAATAAAATAAATTACATAACAAAATAAATAATGTGCGTGGTCGCACACCTGAAAAGAACAAGAACAATTAAAATGATCTGATTTGTAATCAACCCCAACCCTTCACCCACGATTTCAACCTGTATGGGGAAAAGAATTAAAGATTAAACAAAACCACACTGAACTTGGTGGGGTCTCGGATTTCGAGCCACCACTCCAACTAGCTATTATTAAGTATTAATATAAAAATATCTAACACCACTGTCCAGCTATAGACCTAACTAACTGTCTACAAAAAAACAGAAACCTCTGCATGAACTTTCTGAAGTCCTACACTGCACATCACGAACACTGATCCACTCTCTGACTTCTTCAGTGCAACCTCAGAAGCTGTCCTCTGCTCTGACTATCTAACTCTTTATAACTTCGTGCTAAGATTCTATTAAGAAACTAACTATAAGTACGACGCTTAATTAAAATATAGACATACCCAATTTTATCGAATATCTCACTTAGGGCAAGCGATAACGACGTTGTTTTTCACGGCTGAATTCTGGAGACAAAGAGACCCGCTAATGACTAGACGCGGGTATATATCATAAAAAAGAACGCTATAACCCATGCCGTACGCCATCGCTTGGCGTCTCTCTGGAACCAATAATCTTGTCGGAATTTGTTAATAATTTACCCCGGCCAATCCGATTGAAAGATAATACCTGACTCATGTTTATACTGATCGCGCGCATCTTTTCTTGCGTCATGTTAAATAACGTTACCTGTTGGCGTGAGCAAAATTAACTTTGATTCGTTGAAGCGCCAGTTTTTACGGACCTGGGTAGAGGCTCAGCACCCACCCATCGATTTACCGGGTAGGGGTTAATTAACGTCGGAAAATTTCCACCCCTCCTAATAATACTCACGCGCCTACCACAATAAGAATGACCGCGATTATTTTAACAAAGAAAAGCCTATGTGAGCAATTAATTTAGAGAAAGGAAGACTGGTGCAAATCTTAAAATTAAACCCTACAGTCATCCCTCATGAAAAACGCAATTAATTACCAAGAGAAGAAGACTAAACTCAAATAATTACAGGACATAATTACTGGGAGAAAAAGAATGGGGCCTGTGGAAAATAAAATCACAGTAACTCCTCACACTATCGCAGCAAAGTGATGGCGCCGTTTTGATGGTCCTAGGTTCGATTTCCGGTTAGCTTATCACTTATAATTTATTTTATATTATCTGGTGTCATACGGTATGTCTATCGAGTGCCTGTTAATTACCTTTATTTATTTATTTATTTATGTACTTATTTACTGTTCACATGACTCAGGTTTTCACCTTTATCTACACTGCTTGTAGCAGAAACTGAAAAAGATATGCATAAACTAATTGACATCACACAAAGTGCAAACGAAGATAAAGAATGTAACGTAACACTTCAACAAAATAAATAGTGAAAGTAACAAAGAAGAATGAAGAGAAACGTATTAAGACTGTGATAAACGGTCAGGTGAAAGAATGAATTTTCTCAATATTTCCCCAATTTGTTTGCTCTCGGATCTGACCCAGAAAACTGTGAAGTGTGACACAAGCGTAAAGGATCATACTGTTCTCAGCAATCTGAACATCGATTATGGTAGCCATTTTTGGCACCAAACCATTCAATATAGCACGGTGTAAAACGTGTCAAAATGTTACCAAACACACGTGGTGTCATTTCCCAAATTGCAACTACATGTGCAATCAAGAATGACTTCATGTGTGAGCTGCGCAACGTCATATACACCATTGTATGCAAACCTTGCAGCAAAATCTACAGTAGTGAAAATGGTAACCAACTTTTTGACCGTTTTTTGCCAAACACTCCTTTGTCTATGGCGGCCTTATACACACATATTACACACACACAAACATATATATATATATATACAATACGTGTGTTTGTGCGGGTGGATGTAGTTCCTCCGTCAATCAAGTATTGCAGCCCTTTAATCTCCTTTACACTCTTAGGGGGCAGGCCCACTTAGGTCATGACTCCCAAGTGTCAGCTTCCTGTTGCCTAGTGCAGAGAACTGAACCCACCCCACATTGGTTGCAGCTTTCAAATTCACTCCTTTTTTATGCCAGCTGCAGGCAAGTGTGAAAGTAACCCATATGTTGAAAACAAATTACTGTTCCGAGTTCCATAGTACGCTGCTTTTCCGCAGTTTCGCTGAGCCTCTTAAGTGCCCTTGTTCTTGACTGTCCCCTCAACCCTAACAGTTTCAGTAGAGTATACACTGATGCAGCCACGAGACCTCTTGCACCCACCTCAACAGCCATAACCATTGCAGTGAACATATCGTGTCTTAAGACCGCCGTCATTTCATTATACTTGGCCACTTTGAACGCGTGTTGCTCGTCCAATCTGGATTCAGATGGCACGGTAAGCTCAATCATTATAATCTGGTGCAATGATGAGGAATGCAGCACTATATCTGGCCGTCTTCGAGATCTTCTGATACTCTCTGGATATACCATTGCCCAGGTAGGTCTACTGCCATCTCCCAGTCATTTGCACAGTCAAGAAGAGATAGTAAACTGCTACTTGATTTACTTGGTTTGGGATGTGCTGACTGTCCTGCTCTCAGAAAATGTGTATTTGCTGTGTTCGGTCTGACTGCTGTTCGCCTTCACCCATGCCAGTTACTATTTATTTGCTCAGTCATCGTGTTATCAAGTACTTCAGCCAGCTCATTTAGTACTTTGTTGTGGCGCCATGTGTATGCCCTTGACCTAATGACACCTTGCGAGCTGAGAGTACGTGTTCAAGTGTCTGCCTCTCATGGCACGGGGGGCACTGAGCATCATCAGACTTTCCCCATCTCACAAGGTTTGCAGACGATGGCAGGAGGTCATACATTGATCTGATAATGAAGCTGAGCCTAAGAGGTTCCAAATGCCATTTATCATTCTATGTCAAGGACCTTTGCTGGGCTCCTTCCCATGTAGTCCATTGGTCTTGTTGGACCTGCTGCACCGCTTTAGCATCCTCTTATCATTCTCAGCTCCTCGTATCTCCTGAATTACCATGTCTCTGTGTTCCCTCTTTGATGCCTTGGACCACCAGCGGATGTCACACCACGTCCAAATCCCCCGCCTATTCGTCTGTTTGTATCCGATTATCTCTCTCAGCTTGAGCGACTCTTGGGCAGCACCAACAGCTTCATCCACTCTCACCTTCCTTCCAGTTTTTAGTGTGGGCAGTATGGACTTAACTACGTCATCTGCTGACTCGCACAACATCATTGCGAGCCTTGCCTTTCCTGTTTTGTATTCTTCAACGACTGACTTGAAAGGAAGCACAAGCTTTGCCTTCTTGCAGTTCAGTGCTACGTCTGACAGAATTGGTGGTACTCCTAGCCATTTCCTCATGAACTTGTTGACCTTTTGCTCTATAGCTTCCATTGTACTGGTGCCTATTTCATATGTAAGCAGCGGCCATAGCAATTTAGGTATCAACATGAACTGAAGGCACGACAGTTTGAACGTTCCTAAGAGTCTGCTTTGGTTTATGATCTGAAGTACTCTGTCTGCCATTTATACTGAAGCGTTTAAAAACAAATGGGCTGGAAAACGGAGTCTATAAAGTACTTCGCAACAAAATGGACTTGAAAATTGAGCGTACATGACGTTTTTGGCAACAAGATGGCCGGAAAACTGTGAGTTTATGAAGTACATTACAACAAGATGGCGGAAAAAAAACCCATTATCTTAAGGACTTTGAATCAAGACGGCTGGAAAATTGTTCGTAAATGAAATTCTTGTAAGATGATGGCTCCGAAAGCAGCGTCAACCTGAAGTACGTGATAACACGATGACTGAGCAAATAAATAGTATCTGAAGCGTTGGAATGCTTAAAGACAGTTACAGAGTTACATCTTTAACATCAACAGCCGTGATTCATATTAATAGTGATAAATTAGAATTTCCAGCCTCAGGCGGACTGCCAGAGAACTGGATCCATGGACAACAATGGTCATTGAACCAGTTGATTAGGCTAGATGGGGCCTAGGGAAGAGGGGGCCTCCTACAGCTCGAGCGTTCGGTCCGCTCCTGTATCCAGCACTTAAAATTAAAGAAGAAGGAACTACTTGAATCCACGCTACATCAGCAATAGGGCAGCAATAGAGCATTAAATAATATTTTGAGATAGCAGTTTCAGGAATTAGATATTAGGGTTAAAAAAATAATCATTTTAATTAATGTTAGTGATACACCTTTGGTATGCGGTAGTGGCTTACAGGAGCATTTCAACGATTTGCTTGTAAAGTATATGCACATCTACATTTCTAAGCAGCTGTCCACTTGAAGGGATCTCATGTTCCGGGTCACCTGCAATACGTCATAACTAGACAGTTTCAGCAACAAATCTTGTACCTCAGTGGCTTCCGGTCAAAGCCCAGTATAATTATTTTTTTTATTTTTTTTTAAACCCAATATAGGTTTACCTTACTTTGTTGTTTTTATCTGCTGCCAACAGCTTTGAAGATTAAGAAAAACCAATTTATATTTCATGTTGTGGTTTGTTACAAGATACTCAAACCGTATTAATGTTTTATGTCAGAAACACATGTACATGGAACATACTTGGAAACCGAAAGGGAAGTTACATTTATTTGTCCATTTAACTCAAAACGTCCCTGAGAATGCGAAGAATTGGTGGAGTCAGTTTATGACAGAGTTTTATCACAACAATTATGTTGTGAGCGCAAAAAAAACAAGCTGGATCATTTATCAAATATCATCACTATATTTTCTTGCACTCCTTACAAAGCATGGAGTCACCAATGTAGCTGGTCTCCATAGGAATTCTGCGCCAAGCATACAGTACACATGTTCTTGTAGTAGTGGTTTATATGGTAATTAGTTTTACATGATGAGGTTGCACTTCACATTATTCGCCTAATACATCATGCCTGAGAGTGCAGTAATCTTTTTCCATCTCTCTTCAGAGACCCCCGAGTACCACACGTAACTTTAAGAAACATGGAACGCGTTAAATATGATCTGTATTTTCTAGTAAAGTGTTTGCTTCGTTATAGCCAGCAAAAAAAATACTTAGGCATTTATGGCTGGTCTATTTTCATGTACAGGGACCCTCAAATTGTGTTTTGCGTTGAGCCCCAAAATTCTTTAATTAGCCTTGCTCCTTAGAGATCCTCGGAAATCCTATGGAGACAGAATTACTTGCAGTTAATTTCTTCAGTCCCAAAGCAAACACTGCGCATACAGAAGAGCAAAGTACGACAGAGTTCAGACATCATTTAGGTATTTCTCAAACTGAAGAACGTACTGATAACAGAACTCAGAAATCATATACCATATCATTTTCCTTTGCGCTCCCTACGGAAAATGGTGCGACAACTGTAGCTGGACCTCTGCACCAAGCATTCATATGGTCACGTAGTCGTGGTTTCTGTGGCATTTCGTTTTACATGAAGAGGTTGCCAGCCCCACGCTCAATCTCATATTAGTCGCCTTATACGACATGCCTAAGGGTACAGTATTCCTATTCTTTGTATCGTCAGAGACCCACACATGAACTATACGGGGAGCTAATCCATGTATAGTATTTCTCAAACTGAAAAGCACAAAGATTATAAAACTATGAAATCATATATATGTGATAGTTTCAATTGATTGTCAACCCAGATTCTTTTGCTTGTGTGATTGTTGTTATGTTGACCCTTGTGTATGTTCTCAACTTAATGATGACCGTAATGTCCTTGTCTTATGTTCACAGGCCGTAATTGTAGGCGCCGTACCTTTGTGGCCTACCTTGTTCCTATGACTGCTGAATGAGATTAAATTATCTACCAATGATAATACTTGAAAGGACTTGACGACTCAGAGCTGACAACCAAAGTTCTTTATTAGTTGTCAAGGAACATATTCACAAATTGGCTACCTCTCAGCCTGATTATCAATAAATATACATATGAGACTTCATTGATGACCCTCCTACATCACTTACTGCACTGGTCAGGAGCTAATGTTATTATATCTCTTGATTAGCTCCGGATCTCTGCTGTCTTCTTTGTTATTCTACCTACCCATCACTACTACACATCGCTACTGATTAATGGGCTGTTCTCAATTTATTAAAGTAAGCTTCGAAGTATTGTCTGGGTAAACTTCCAGTGCTGGTAACTTATTCTTAGCTATAAACTGTTCCTAGTAAATTGTCTACACGTCCGACACTGGACTACAGTTCTAACACTTTTCTTTGTCTATCCACGCTCGTTAAATATGCTGGAGTATTTGCTGGACAAAAATATATATAATATTGTGTAAACTGAAGAACATTATTATAACAGAACATTCTCATTAAGAACTTGAACTTCCTTTCGGGAAAATCTAATATCATAATTTTATGCCTTCATCTGATCGTCACATTTTTTCAGAGTATATCAGTATGGACACATAGATTAAAAAAATGTTAAAAGACTAGATCATGGCTTCTCAGATGATGCGGCAGCTCAAACACGCATAAATTTTTATGTGACAAAATATAAGATAGATGATGAACAGCATATTTGTTACAAATCTTATCTATCAATCTAAAACATTGCCAAAGGAGAGGAAAGTGTATGAGATAGATGCATGAGAAGTAATTACTGTCATCATGCGGTACAGAAGGTAAAACGACAACAAGAACATCTACAAGACAAGTACAAGATGTGTCCGCTAAATAAATAAACAAAATGGTTTGGACATCTAGATAGAATAACAAATCAACTACATAAATAAACAAAATGGTTTGGACATCTAGATAGAATAACAAATCAGCTACATAAATAAACAAAATGGTTTGGACATCTAGATAGAATAACAAATCAGCTTAAAAATAAACAAAAGGGTTTGGACATATAGATAGAATAACAAATCAGCTAGATAATAAAACAAAAGGGTTTGGACATCTAGATAGAATAACAAATCAGCTAGATAAATAAACAAAAGGGTTGGACATCTAGATAGAATAACAGATCAGCTACATAAATAAACAAAATGGTTTGGACATCTAGATAGAATAACAAATCAGCTACATAAATAAACAAAATGGGTTGGACATCTAGATAGAATAACAAATCAGCTCGATAAATAAACCAAATGGTTTGGACATCTAGATAGAATAACAAATCAGCTACATAAATAATCAAAATGGTTTGGACATCTAGATAGAATAACAAATCAGCTAGATAAATAAACAAAATGGTTTGGACATCTAGATAGAATAACAAATCAGCTCGATAAATAAACCAAATGGTTTGGACATCTAGATAGAATAACAAATCAGCTACATAAATAATCAAAATGGTTTGGACATCTAGATAGAATAACAAATCAGCTAGATAAATAAACAAAATGGTTTGGACATCTAGATAGAATAACAAATCAGCTAGATAAATAAACAAGAGGGTTTGGACATCTAGATAGAATAACAGATCAGCTACATAAATAAACAAAATGGTTTGGACATCTAGATAGAATAACAAATCAGCTACATAAATAAACAAAATGGGTTCGAAATCTAGATAGAATAACAAATCAGCTAGATAAATAAGCAAAAGGGTTTGGACATCTAGATAGAATAACAGATCAGCTACATAAATAAACAAAAATGGTTTGGACATCTAGATAGAATAACAAATCAGCTACATAAATAAACAAAATGGGTTGGACATCTAGATAGAATAAGAAATCAGCTCGATAAATAAACCAAATGGTTTGGACATCTAGATAGAATAACAAATCAGCTACATAAATAATAACAAATCAGCTACATACATAAACAAACAGGTTGAGGCATCTAGAAAGAGTAACAAATCAGCTACATAAATAAACAAAATGGTTTGGACATCTAGAAAGAATAACAAATCAGCTACATAAATAAACAAAAGGGTTGAGGCATCTAGAAAGAATAACAAATCAGCTACATAAATAAACAAAAAGGTTGGGGCATCTAGAAAGAATAACAAATCAGCTACATAAATAAACAAAAGGGTTTGGGCATCGAGAAAGAATAACAAAACATCTACCAGTGGCAGATAATCTGACTACAGAGACCAAAATGTCAGAATGGATAAAAAATATATCTAAACGGTATTAAGAAAATAAGTGTCAAGTCTTGTTCTGTAGCTAGCCAAGAGAACAGGTCGCACACATTTTGAAGCTTCATCTCGTTTATACACTTGATGGCACATGTGCAAGGGCAAAGTAGACTAACGTAAAACACAGACAATTTTCTGTAGTTCTACGTTACTTTTAACTTCATTGAAAAAATTCTTTATCTGAATCAGAAACAATTAAAAGCATCAAACTTTATACATGATATTGACTTACTTACTTAGTCGTTCTTCTTCTACCGTGAGGTGTATATGACGAATCAGTTGTGCACTTTTATAACTTTCGTCCTCTCCGGCAGTATCACTTCTTTTCTTCATTTTCGTCACCGATCGACCTATTATTTGGCATATTTTATGCCCTACACTTTTGCCCAGCCGCTCCCAGACCTGTTTACGTTTCGCCAGGTGAATCGTAATAAAAGCACGCTAATTAGACAGGCCAGCGGATAATACGTTTTTCACCTAAGATGTCTAGCCACCTTTGATGCCGACAGTAAAGGTGAAGAGGAATAGCGACTTTGACGTAACTCATTTCCGGAGACAGCGACAAACAGGCAAGTGACCACCTGGATTCGCGGTCTGTCTGTCTGAAAAAGCCGTCTGGGATGTGCGAAGACACAGGTGATAATTAGATAATCGTTTCCGCTGTGCCATCTTTGTATCAATATTACAGATAATCTGTCTGGGGAGACAATATTGTGAGAAAGTATCTAGACAGGTAATAAGTTCACAGATTTGTTTATGAGTTTGCATAAAGAAGCAATCGGAAGTGTTACAGCCTTATTAGAAAGAGGTCGCGCGTTGGAATGTTAAAATTTGATATTTTAATACACGCGAGGGATATTATGATTTAACACCCCGACCCATTTAGTTCTAAAGAGTTTACCATTGGCTTAATTTGAGAGCCAGAATAGTCTTTGACTTTCATTTGCAAATTCGTCGGAATCTGTGATTTGAACTGAGAAAGGGAAATATAATCTAGCGAAATCGGAGTCACAGATCAGACTACGTCGCAACGTCAAAGTAGCAACTCCCAAGAACCAGAGATAGACATCGGACTAAGAATTCCAAAATTATAATTGACAGACCGAAGTATTTCTGCAACTCTGAAACTTAAAAGTAAACTCGAATTTTTAAATACAAAGACTGGAGACCTAAGGAATCAGATAACCCGTCATAAGAAGAATACTAAATTTTCTAGACCAAGTGATTCGAAAGCATCTAACCTAAGTTGCTGTGTCCATTCTAAGCTGTGCCAGAAGATTGTGTTCCCAAAAGTTACTTTGGGGTAGGTGTAAACATTTTTTTTGCAAATGTGAATGTGACATGTTTTCTTTGCTAAGGGGTTATATATGAGGCCGGCAACCTCAACATATGAAAATAGTATATTCATAAACCACTACAGCAAGCGCTTGTGTTTGTTTTATGCTAATTCCCTCAGAAACGCGAAAGCAGCAGCAACCACAGACTCCGAATGGAGCAATGATGAGTGATAATTACATCCCATGTGCATCAAGTGTATAATATCAGTTTGTGAGATATATGTACCTTGTTAATTGTAATTCAGGCAAATCATTGCTCGCGCTGTCCAAGCACACATGTTCCCAGTTTAATACCCAGAAGAATACTGGTGATTTCTAATCACCTTCCATGAGTTACGCTGTGTATACTCAAGAGTTTAATTATCCAGAGGGGCTAATATTGTTTGGTGGACAGCGAGACAACGAGCCTATTAAATTGCAGCCCACAAATGTACTTAGCAGAAGCATTTGTTATTTTTAATTTTTGTCTAACGTTCATGGTACCACGCTGCAAGACTAAAGTTTCTACGTCACTAGTTGTGAGTTAAAAGCAGGGAATCAACACTAACCACCTAGATTGGACGAGTTGTGTGAAGACGCGCCCTCATCACAAAAGAATTGACGAAACCACGGATGCAGGACTCACTTAGACCAGCTAAGTTTATTAAGGAAACAGCCAAAGGACAATTGTTTTTTTAAATCCTCACCTAAGTCTCAGTGAAGACAATTTTATTTATATCTAAAATTCAGCATCATTCCATCACTATTTTAATCTGTTAAGACTAATTGATTATTAAATTTGCTACATGTTATTTTAAAACAAAACAATCATAGTTGATTCAGTTATTATAGGGTATGAAAGCAAACGTAAGAGCAAAACTCTTTAATATATATACATCTAGACATACATTTACATCTATAGAGCAAATACTTATACAAAGGAATTTCGCTGGATTTACACCATCTGGGGGCTTGAACGGGCTAAAACCATTGCTTAATTCTTCACAAAAGGAGACGGATCAGATATAAGTTAATAGTGCTCTGCCCTATGCAGCATTGTTCTTGATTTCTGAAAACATCTTGTGAACACTACCTTGAGATAGAAGCGTCATTATCCTTATATCAACAACTCTGCCAAGTGTAATCTTGTGCGAAGGTAGAAACCTTTGAAGACCCAGATTAGATACTCTTGAGTGGTGGCCACTGGTGGACCACTACTGCAGAGCTAAGGTGAGGCAATTCTGTGACAGTGTAGAGGTTTGGAAGAGAGCGCGCCATACTATCCTATCGGCTGTCTTCCTCCTGGCCTGATTCCATTCTAGTTCTCGGTCTTCAGAGATTTCTAATGTTGTCCTCCCAGTGGACTCTGGGTCGTCCTGGAGGTCTGGATTCCTGGCTCTTAGTCTCTCATTCCTGCCGTGGCTACCGATCTTCTCGCATTCTGCGGACATGGCCAAACCATCTTAGTTAGGACTGTTCTACTTGGGTCTGCTGTAGTTGGGATTTTAGGTTGTGACGTAACGTCTGGAGGATATACACGAGACAGTTCTTAAAATGCATTTATTCCTTCGTTTTTTTTTTTCGCTTTCGCTCCCTATAGAGCATACAACAAACACTGCAGCTGTCTGCCTAGCAGGTGACCTGCACCAAAACATTGATGCTCTTGCAGCAGAGATTTCTGTAGTGTAACGTTTTTTTGCATGATGAGGTGGCCCATCCTCATGTTAGTCGCCACTTACGACATGCCTGGGTGGTTCTTTCTTAGTCTCCTCAGAGACCCTCAAGAACTATTAAGGATGCTTGAAAAGTTTATTGAAATCAAAACAAAATTAAATATACGAGAAAAAAAGGAACTGTAAATTTGATTAAAATGTACAGTTTGAAGGTCTCCAGGATAGTTGAAAGAACAAAATAAGTCTGACTGTGAATAGTGTAGGTTGAGAGAGTGGACTGTCGGCTCACTCAACGCATAACTTTTGTTCCCGCATAATGTAAAGAGAAAACTAATATTATTATGCGAGTTAATAATTTAAATAACAGCAATACATATGGAAATGAAAAGGCAGATAAACCTGCAAAAGAAGGAGGAAAAAAATTCAAACACGGATACATTTGGAGATAAAAAAGCAATAGCCAGTAATAATTATAAAGAGCAATGGCATAAGGAACACCCAGGGTTCGATATTGCAGAATCTCATCAAGAGAACTCCAAATGATAATTTTCAGACTAAAAACCGGCCGTTGCAGACTAGTACCACTTGCACAACAGACTCAAATACCACTTGCACAACAGACTCAAATACCACTTGCATAACAGACTCAAATACCACTTGCACAACAGACTCAAATACCACTTGCACAACAGACTCAAATACCACTTGCACAACAGACTCAAATACCACTTGCATAACAGACTCAAATACCACTTGCACAACAGACTCAAATACCACTTGCACAACAGACTCAAATACCACTTGCACAACAGACTCAAATACCACTTGCACAACAGACTCAAATACCACTTGCACAACAGACTCAAATACCACTTGCACAACACATTGAAAATCTGACAGACATGGCCAGACATGTGCCCCTGTGGGGAGAACACACAAAAAAAACAGTAGAAAATGTGCTCCAGGACGGTTGGCTCCATGAGAGGAACGGGTTGGCAATGTGGCCTTCTCTAATCCAGTTGAGGAGAAACTATACGATGACGATAGAAGCCTGAAACGGGCTGCCGCTTTATAAGAGAGACAGATGTATTCATTTAAGAACAAACGAAGAAGAACAAGGAAAAGAATAAGAAGAAGAAAAAGAAGAAGAAAAAGAAGAAGAAATACGGATCCTCGTAAGCGGAATTAACTTTAAACTGGTGATAGTTATAAACGTCTTTCTCACTTACGTTACATTGATATATACACACACTTTTACTCACAGTTTTCACACGGGCACATGCATCAATAATCAAGCACAGAGACATGTAAACACCTTTTATTATTTTTAGCACAGTCACACATAGATTCATAAGTATTCCCAAACACGCACACATATCCACAAACGTTACTGACGCGAATTCTTGAATAAAATACGAAAGAAATAAGAAAGAGGATAGATGGAGAAATAAATGATCCACACTATATAATTAAATACACATTTCTTAACCATTCGTTATAAATATTAAATATAATTATAAACCTGCAAGCCTCAGAATAATCCACGTGTGACGGTATTGCCTCCCCTGCTTTGCAGTAGTGGTCCAACAGTGGCCAAAACTCAAGAGTATCTACAAGTATAGGCTTCAATGGAGTCTATCTTTACACGAGATTACTCTTGGCAGAAATGTCAATAGAAGAG
Organism: Oreohelix idahoensis; assembly: GCA_024509875.1. NCBI lineage: Eukaryota > Metazoa > Mollusca > Gastropoda > Stylommatophora > Oreohelicidae > Oreohelix > Oreohelix idahoensis. The sequence goes on from JAMPIV010001368.1 coordinate 453,886, forward strand.
TAGTAAAGCTTCTATCACATGGGAGTCTTCATGCGATATTCAGATGAGCGAAAACAATGCTGGCTGTCGCTGAGCACGTTAATTCTATAATCTGCCGACACTTTTATGAAGAATTTAGCAATGGTTTATTCTAGCTCGTTAAGTCCCCACCGCTGAGTTAATCAGTGGAATTTATTATTATATATATATATATATATATATATATATATATATATATATATATATATATATATATATATATATATATATATATATATATATATATATAGATATATATATATATATATATATATATATATATATATATATATATATATATATATAGCTCTGTTTAGAGTGTGTGTTTAGTAACTTTGACTGAGACAAACATGTAGTACATTTAAAAGGATTGAATCGAAGTTAAATTTGTAACATTACAAATAACAAAATTTAATAATCACTTTAAGTTTTAACAGTTGGAAAATAATTTGAATATTTATGAAAAGAATTTCATCACTTGGATGGGATTTAACTGAATAAAGGAGGTCACTTTTGGAAGCAGATATTTTTATTTAGCTGCCAATGGTAGTTTCTTCTCCCGCTGGGTCAGTTCCTTTCACTCTACTCTCGCTCGTCTCTGTTCAAAGTTCAGGCGCCGCACGTTCCCAGAACGTCAAGGAGTAACGGCTAAGTTGGTTCTGCGTCTGTCTATAAGACCCTCTTATGACGGCGTCTCGCAAAACGTCAGTCCACTTCTACCTTTACTTGGTTCCAGAGATAGTACTTTCTGCTGGTACCACCAATAACTGGTAATAGAAATAGAAACGAAACGCTCTTCTAAATATGGCGTTTTCCGTCCCAGTTATGGGCCTCCCTCTTCTATTCTACCATCCCATGTCAGAATTTACCCTCGATGAGAATTAAATTTAATCCCTCGGGATAAAACTTCCTTTACATTTAAACTGAATATCTTTAGCTTTACATTACATTTAAATAAAAAGGTTAAACGTACAGATATAATATGTTTTACATTTGCATCTCCACTGTTTGAAAAGTGTTCACAATAGAAATTCGTTTATGTTTCATTTATATTTACACTTATGGAAAAGCTTGAAACTTCTATTAATTAGAATGAATATTTTAACTTAGACATTTACACTGGTTTAAAGCTTGAAAACTTACATTAATTTTAAAGTGAATATGTTACTAATGTTACACTCCTGTTCTTATCCTAAACGGTTCTGTAAGCTGTCCTTCACGAAGAACTCTGCATGTCATGTCTTCATAGGTCTTCCTTATTAAGTTAATGATCTTCATGGGAACTCCATAATGCCTCATCAATTTCCAAAGTGATTCTCTGTCTACATTGTCAAATGCCTTTTCGTAGTCCACAAATCCGATGTATAGCGGTGAATTCCATTCAAGACTTTGTTCAACTATTATTCTCAATGTGGCTTTCTGGTCTGTACAGAATCTATTTTGTCGAAAACCTGCTTGTTCATCTCTCAATTTCTTGTCTATGGACTTTTTTAATCTGTCAAGGATGATTCTGTTTAATAATTTTCCTGGCACTGATAGTAACATTATTCCTATATAATTGTGCACTCTTGTAAATTTCCGTTCTTAGGCAACTTGACCAGATAACCTTCCTTCCATTCTGCTGATATTTCCTCTCTCTCCCAGACTTTGCCAAGTAGTTTGTATAATATCTCCGTAGAGGCGAGGCATCAATATCTGTTTTGATGGCCTCTGCTGGAATGCCATCTGGACCAGTTGCTTTTCTTTCTTTCAGAAGCTTTAGAAGAATGTTGCCAGTAAATAAATCATAATAATCTAAATATGCTGTCTCCAGTCCTAAAAAAGCTAAAGGTAGTCCTATAGAAGATACTACCTTAGTGAATGAAGTGTTAGAGACTTCACCATTCTAGGTCCAGCATCGAGAGGTGGGGTGAAAAGTTCTCTTCCTCGCTGCTTTTTCCTTCCCTAACTCCAAGTCAGGTACCCATTTACGGCAGGGTAGATTGGAGCGTGCCAGTACCGTGATTCGAACCCCGCACTTTTGCCGCGAGAGACCAGTGATCTAACCACTCTGCCAATCGAGAGTAATAGACACTACAAACCTGAAAAATAACCCATCTGCGAACAATAAAAAGACTGAGTGGTCTAGTAATTAAGTATATTTCTCGTAATTCAACTGTAAACATGAACACAAAACTCAATCAGAATCTTACAAACACGATCAGATATTTACAAGCCCATGAAGTTCTAAGCACAACACCACAGTTAAACAAATGACACGATACAAGAATCGATCACGTACCAAAATGTTTCCCCCTACATTCAATGTGTTCTTCAATGTTCTTTATTTACAGTATTTAGACTTACTTACTTGGTCGTTCCCCTTCTATAATGAGGTGTAGAGCTTTAGAAGAGAGAGCGCCAGATCATCCCATCGGCTGTCTTCCTCCTGGCTTAGTTCCATTCCAGTCCCCGGTCCTTCAAAGATTGTCCAATGTTGTCCTCCCAGCGGACACTGGGTCGCCCCGGAGGTCTGGATCCCCGGCTCCCAGTTTCCCACGCCTGTCGTGGAAGCCGATCCCCTCCCACTCCGCAGGTACGGCTAAACCATCCCAGCTGGGACTGCTCCACTTGGGTCTGCAGGGGTTGGGTTTTTAGGCCTTGACGTATCGTCTGGTTGTTTCTTCTTGTTACTTCAACCACCTTCCTCAGATACCTCATTTCTGAGGTTTGGATCTGGCTTTTGTGGGTTGTTAGTCATTGCCCATGACTTGCATCCATACGTCAAGACTGGGACATAGGTGGAGCTCCAATATTCAGACACTTGACATAATTACTAAGATTTAAATTGAATACTGACGATTAGTCGTATCAGTGAACTAAGTGCTTCCTTGACAATCAAAGAGACACATTTTTGTTAAGTGCTGGGGAAAAGGGGGGGGGAGGGGGGGGGGGGGAATAAGGTCTTTAAATACTGTATAGATCCTGTATACAGTACGATAGATTTTCAGATCTTATCGCGACTAGAGTTTTACTAGCTTGATCAAACATATAATTTTTTAAAATCGCTGACACAACATTGCTTGAAGTGAAATATTGACAATGAAGTAGCAATTAAAGTTAAGAATTACGAGTGGAAATGTAAATTTAAGTATTAGTCGACAGCTGTGGGTTAAACGTGACATTTTATAATTATGCATAATTGTTTCAAATAAAAGAATAATATAACAAAAGCATAAACAATAATCATGGCTGTAAAAAATTAAGTCATAACAAACAGAAACCAAGAACATATCGTCTGTCACCCAAGTGCCTGTAGAATTAGACATGAGAAGAAGACGTTGGTAATGGATAGGACTAATAAATTAGAAAACCTGTTGATAGCATCACCGGGTAGCCTTTTTTCGGGAATCCCCATAGTAGGAGAAATAGGGAAAACCCGAAAAATACACGGAGAAAAGACATGGAGACAGAAATGAAAATGATGAAGAAGATATATAAAGACTTTGAACTGTGTGGTGAAATTACAGTAATGCAACGTTAAAATTCCTCCAATTATAAAGATAATAGGTAAAATAACATGTAGGGATAAAAATATTGGTAAGATATGCTGATACATTCTCGCCCACGCCCGCGTTTTCTAGCGCCATTGAAACTAACTAGTTATAACATGCAGACTAAACGAACGATCTTTTTAGACGGGGTGGAAACGGAGATAAAAGAAAAAAAAAATGTGACGGTCTGAACACGTGTTTGAATCTAAAGTCTAAAAGACGCAATTTGTAGTTTTTTTAAAGAAAAAAATTACGCCACTAGTTGACACAATGTAAGGAATTGGAAGAAAAACGACCTTAGCTCTTGTTAGAAACAGACGTATCTTGGACGGTTTACGGTAATTAGTCGTTTTCGTTTGAATATAGCGGCAAACGCCGTACACGAAGGTTCAAAAACAAATTTCAAAACTAACCTTGAAAAAAGTAGGTTTTTTCTTAATAATAAGTTTAGGAGAATAAAAAAATAGCTAGTTTGATAGCCCATCTTTAACAAAGAAAGAATATACTTTTAATTACGAAGACGGACAGATAATACGGAAGATATTGACGAAAGACTGTATTGTTCAATACAGACTAGCAGACAGTTTTTTGTGCATATTTTCACTAAAGTTACATTTTGACGTCCTTGAGACTAAAAATGCAAAAACCAAACTGCAGGTGGACTAGGGGCAGGGTAGGAGGATAGTAGCTAAAAATAACTTAGCATAGAATCTTAGAAGTAGGGGGAGACAAAAATTTGTGTAGTTTTTTCTTGTAGTCTCGTCCAAAAACAAGTGTAATTTTGGGAAAAGCCAAGTTGGGACGGACAGACCGACAGAAAAATACTACACACTAGACTGAGACTGGACCGAAATTGTACATTTGTAGTTTGAATATTTGAAAGGTAGAGGGGAAGTCCGCTGATTGGACAGAAGATTTTATATTGTAGAAAAACACTAGAAGCAATTGCCATTTTTGAAGAAGGCTGTCCATTGACACAGTTCGTTAATGCTAGAGGTGTGATTTCCAGGAAATATTAAATATTATCAGTGGGACGCCTTAATCTAGCCAGCAGCTCAGCTGAGTTTTGCTAGTACAACGTAACTGTGTTTTCAGTTTTAAATTGTGGTAAGGAGAAAAATTCATTAACCCTTTTATTTAATATTTAATATTTTGAGAGATTGATACTGCCATATCATGAAAAATGATTACGACAAGTGAGTGCTTACTCTAGGTCCCCAGCAGCAGTCCAGGGCCTAGAAGCAAACAAATAATATAGGAAAACATATCAAAGACTATGGAAGGAAGATCTATATTTGAGATCAGTGGGAACATATTACCCACCTTATTGAATGAAAGAGGAAACTATTGAACATATTTCGGATGCAATGCAGTCATGGGAAACTAGTACTATTTGGTACCACCTGGGTGAGATGTGCTGAGTTGGATAGAGAGATCTGACCTGATCTTTGTAATATTTTTTTTCGTTGTTATGTGTAAAAATTGGTGCAGTAGGCAGTGTGTTGACACATGGCACAAATTTTGGTTTCAGAGTTTCTGGTCTGGCACTATGCTAGTGCCAGATGCTTGAAGAGGTCCAAGATTGGATGCCTAAGAATCCTATCATTTTACTCCAGCACTTGTGAGGAGTGGGCCACTTGAATTCTTTACTGCATCGTCACAGGCCAGATAAGTTGAATACCTGGCCTGCTGTAGATTCATCAAAACTGTTTCCACCAATAAATACATAAACCAAATCCTGGTTGATAAAAACTATATTTCAGTACTATATTTTCAAAGACAATGAACATTATAAACAGAGATTGGGTATGATGACATCACCCCGACTAAACATCCAGTGCTAGTTTTCCCAAGACACTGTAGTTAGTGTTAATATTAACCAATGTAGATATATATCTTGTACAAAATTTGCATTTGATTAGTTAATATATATGTGCACTTTTATTGAAAAATACATAATGTTTCATACGTCCTGACCATAAAAATAAATTTGGCTCAGGACTAAATAAATTTAAAAAATTATAACTTTAACTTCTAAAGCCAGTGTTAGTTGAGTTGATCATAGAGCTTTTTATTATTATTATTATTATAATTAGTGTTTACTTGTGTGTGTCAGTGTATTTAAATTACCTACACATCTCATTTCATTACCCTAGATATTAAACGTAGCTAACATACATAATAGCAGAATAAGTCTGTTTGAGGTCGTAAGTGGTAGCAGAAAGGCATTCTGTAACTCACATAAACTTTTATCATCAGGAGCCTTCACAGCTGACCTCATCCAGTACACTAGGTAACATAGCAACCACACAATAACATCAAAAACCACTACAAATATTGGGTAGCTCTTGTCCTGGATTTAGATTTAACAAAGATATTAGGGTCTCCTGGTCCGGGAATCAAACTAGTGGGGGCATATGTTGTTTAAATTTAACAGTGTCCCTAAAATTAAAAGTGGAAAATAAAAGTTGATGAATCTTCACAGCCAGTGGTAATTAATTAATTAATATATTACCTTGCTAATTAGATTGTATAATTTACCTTAGTCATTGTTAAATTGTGTGATATAGTATGGCAGATCTAGCCAAATTCAGATCGGCTGCTGTGCTGACGGCTAAGGAGATGAACATGGATGGTCAGGTTTTAATCCAGTATGTAACTTCAGAATGTGACAAGTATATTGAAAGGGAAGATAGGAGGTTAGCTGAAGAGAAGAGGTTACAAATTGAGGCTGATAAAGAACTTAAGAGGCTGCAAATTGAGGCTGACAAGGAGGCTAGGGCATGGGAGGCAGAAGAAAAGAGATTGACTGCCGAAAGGAAAGCAGAAGATAGGAGATTGCAAAGGGAGCACGAGTTACGACTCAGGGAGTTGGAATTACAAGGCCATGCTCCGGAAAATGGTGCCAGCCCCTTTGCCTCAGATGCCACGCCTAGTCAGGGAGCCTCAACCTCAGCTATGGGGTTTCATTTAGACCATTTTGTTGAGAAAGACGATGACATAGAGGGGTACCTAAGTAGATTTGAACTATTGGCTACTACGTATGGGTTAGAGAGAGAGAGAAGTGGAGTCTTAAGTTATCCCAAGGGCTTAGAGGTACTTCTTATGAAGTTTTTGCTAAAATGAATAGAGACGACCAAGACAATTATGACATGTTAAAGCAGGCTTTGTTATTGAGATATGAAAAGAATGGTGAATTTTATCGTAAGAGGTTTAGAAATGCCAAACTGTTGTCTGGGGAGACATACCACCAATTCTCTGCCAGACTGGAAACCTATTTGGAGAAATGGACTGCTCTGGGGAAGACCAAGATCTCAAAGAAATGATCATGATAGAGCAATTAAGAGAGTCCATGGCTCCAGACCTGAGAAAATTTCTCATGGAACAAGGTGCAGAGAGGTTGGGGGAGGTTTTGAATGTCGCTGAGAGGTATCAAGCAGCCCAGGCAGAGGTAGTTGGCTATAAAAAGAAACAGATAGAAAATTTTAAAGCCCCACAGCACTTTAATAAATGTGATACCAGAGAACAAGGTAATAAAGGTAGGACAAACTTTGATAGGCCACGAAATGATTATCGTGATAGAAACTCACAGTTCAATGGCCAAAAATATAATGAAACCAAAACCAAGGAAAGAGGTGGGTTTTTTTTTTTTTCGTACGCCCGCTAATACTTGAGGCGAAATCTCAGGTTATTATTTATGTCTAACCTGACATTGATTTTACGTGAGTATCCCTTTATTTCTTGTACAGAGACAGGTGTCCCTCGCCATTCAGGCAAATACTCGCCGATTTCTGAGGTACCCATTAGAGCTGGGTCGGCTCAGGAGCCGCCAATCCCTGGTCGACAACACTTCTTCAAATGTGCTCGCCAGGTCTCGAGTTAATCCAGTCCAAATCCCGGTAGACGAAAAATCCTCAAGTGCCGTCGCCCGGGTTTGATCCTGTATCACCCGGTCGCCAGAGCGGTGTTGTAACCACTACGCTAGCGCGGCTCCCTGAAGAGGTGGTGTAAATGGTATAAGAAGGACAACCATAACACCGAATTTTGTAGAAGGAAACCTTCAAACATTGCTTCAATGAAATCGGGGAATCAGAGATTAAAGGTTAATCCTAATGGACAGCAGGAACCTTATCACCCCCCAGTTTGTGAGGATGTTATTTGTAATGGGGTCACCATAAGGTGCCTATATGATACAGGTTTGGATTATGATTCAGTTGTGAAGTCTAGCCTAGTGGACCCAAGTCAGTATACCACAGAAACAGTGGAAATACAAGGGGCGACTAGGGACATACCACTCATGACACTTCCCATCGCAAGGATAACGGTGAAAACTCGCTATGTGGAAGGAGAAATCAGAGCAGCAGTGATAGATGAACCAATCTACCCTCTGATATTGGGGTGTAGATACGTCTTCTTGGGGAATCCTGAGAGACCTGTGATCATGGCGACAGTGCAGACCAGGTCACAGTCAAAGGAGGAAGAAGGTGAACCTATAAATGCTCATCCAGAAGAGATGAGGAAGGCGCAGGCTGAGGATAGGACACTCAAGCCATGTTTTAAAAAATTGCTCAAATGCCACACACCTCCAAGCAAGGGAGAGTATATTATGAAGAACAAATTGCTATACAGGAAGGCCGGATCTGGAACAAATGGGCACAACCAGCTGGTTCTTCCCACTTCATATCGGGAGAAAGTGATGGAACTAGGGCATGCGATTCCCTTCAATGGTCACATGGGGATCAGCGCCACAGGACAGCGTATAGCTTGTCATTACTTCTGGCCAGGGATAACGGAAGATATAAAAAGATATGTTAAATCCTGTCCAGAATGTCAAAGTGTAGCTCCAAAGCATTGGACTGCTACTGCAACTCTAGGGGAAATGCCCATAGTGGGAACACCCTTTGAGAGGGTTGCAGTGGATATTGTGGGACCTCTCACTCGGACCAAGAGGAGGAACAGTTACATCCTTACTCTGGTGGACACTTGTTCTATGTGGGGAGAGGCGGTAGCCCTGCCATCATTTGATTCGAAACATGTGGCAGAAGCACTACTTACAATATTCACAAGATTAGGATTCCCGCATCAAATCTTGACTGATAATGGCTCACAGTTCAAGGGTAAACTAACGGAAGAAGTTTTTAAGCTATTTCAAGCCAGACACTTTCATTGTAGTCCGTACCATCCACAAGGGAACGGCCAGGTGGAGAGGTTCAATGGGACTCTCATTTCTATCCTGAGGAAGCTGGCACATGAAAAACCTGATATGTGGGATCAATTTCTGCCCGCTGCGTTGTTTGCGTATCGGGAAGTACCACATAGTTCAACCGGGAAGGCTCCCGCAACACTGTTATTTGGGAGGCCAATAAAAGGTCCATTGGAAGCCTTATTAAGGACCTGGACAGATGAGAAAGCAGAAGAGACTGTTACCTCATCATATCAATATGTGAACGAGCTGACCACTCGTCTGAAAGCTGGATGGAAACTGGCAAATGATAATTTGAGACAAGCCAGGAAGAAACATGCAGCTTATTTTAATAGGAAAGCAAAGGACAGAGAATTAGCTGTGGGAGAGAAAGTGCTTCTTCTACTACCCGGCAGCCAGAATAAGTTGCAAATTGGATGGCAAGGTCCATACATGGTTCTAGAGAAGGTGTCTAGAACAAACTATAAAACTGATAAAAAGGGGAAGGAGAAAATGTATCATGTGAACCTTTTAAAAAAGTATCTGGACAGACCAATCCAGGAAGGCACCCCCTTACTGACCTTGGCTATCGCAACTGAAATGAGAAAGGAACCACTCACCTCACATGAATACCCATTACACCCCTGTGAGACAGCTGCACAGGTAAAAGTCAGTAAGCACCTGACTAAAAATCAGAGGGAGAGAGTTCAACAGGTTCTGGAGGAACATACAGATGTATTAACAGATAAACCAGGACATACAAATTTGCTACAGTATGACATGAAGCTGGTAGACTCAAACCCAATCTGTATGAGAGCCTATTCTGTTCCGTTCGCTAAGGAGAAGGCATTGAAAGAGGAAATAGATTATTTGTTGAAAGAAGGGATTATTTCACACAGTGAATCTTCTTTTAGCTCCAGTGTAGTTTTGTTGAGGAAACCGTCTGGGGAACATAGACTGTGCATAGATTACAGGAAACTGAATGCTGTCACAGAAGGTCAAGTGGATCCATTACCGGACACAAAACAGTTATTTGCCAGATTAAACAAGGCAAAATACTTTTCGAAGGTGGATCTTAGCAAAGGCTATTACCAGATTCCAGTGAAGCCTGAAGTTAGACCTTATTTAGCTTTTAGCACCTCAGAAGGACATTATGAATTCAACATGCTACCATTCGGATTGAAAAATGCTCCGAGTTTATTTTCTAGGATGATGCGCAAATTGTTGGATCCCTTGAATAATCCATGTATCACAAATTTCATGGATGATATTCTCGTCGCCACAGAAACATTTGAAGAACACATTAACTCTCTGAATATGTTATTTTCTAGGCTCAGTGAAGCGAACTTAACTGCTAGACCAACAAAATGTTGTATTGGATGCAAATAGTTGGAATTCTTGGGACATACTGTATATCAGGGTAACATGACCCATGACCCCAAGAACTTGGAAAAACGGCAGACAGCAACTAGACCACAAACAAAAAAAGACGTGCGATCATTCGTGTCGTTATGTGGATTTTACCAAAAATATATCAAAAATTGTAACTCTATATGTGCTCCTCTGACTGATCTGACTCGCAAGGGAAATCCAGATAAAATTGTTTGGTCAGCGCAATGTGAATTGGCATTTCAAGAGTTAAAGAAAAAACTCACTAGCAAGCCTATTCTCAAATTGCCTGATTTGACTCAGGACTTTGTGGTGAGAACAGACGCAAGCAATGTAGGCCTGGGGGCTACTTTGTTGCAAAGGTCCTCTTCACCCAATGGGGAACTGAACCCAGTCGCTTATGCAAGCCGCAAGTTGAACAAAGCGGAACAAGGATATTTCACAAGCGAAAAAGAATGTTTAGCGTTAATCTGGGCAATAAAAAAGTTCCAAATCTATCTGTATGGTAGGACTTTTGTGGTCCAGACAGATCACCAGCCTCTTGTGTTCTTATCTCAGGCCAAGCATGAAAATGCAAGATTGTTAAGATGGTCTTTATTGTTGCAACCATATCAGTTTAATATTCAATATATCCCGGGGTCACAGAATGTCGGTGCAGATTTCCTCAGTAGGCACCCCTGTGATCAAAATTAGAGTAGTTGGCAGGCGTGAGGAGTTAATTTTATCTATGTGTATCACTGGTTTTGGAACTTGCATTAGTGCATGTTCTCAAGTGGGGAGATGTGTGGTGAAATTACAGTGATGCAACGTTAAAATTCCTCCAATTATAAAGATAATAGGTAAAATAACATGTAGGGATAAAAATATTGGTAAGATATGCTGATACATTCTCGCCCACGCCCGCGTTTTCTAGCGCCATTGAAACTAACTAGTTATAACATGCAGACTAAACGAACGATCTTTTTAGACGGGGTGGAAACGGAGATAAAAGAAAAAAAATGTGACGGTCTGAACACGTGTTTGAATCTAAAGTCTAAAAGACGCAATTTGTAGTTTTTTTAAAGAAAAAAATTACGCCACTAGTTGACACAATGTAAGGAATTGGAAGAAAAACGACCTTAGCTCTTGTTAGAAACAGACGTATCTTGGACGGTTTACGGTAATTAGTCGTTTTCGTTTGAATATAGCGGCAAACGCCGTACACGAAGGTTCAAAAACAAATTTCAAAACTAACCTTGAAAAAAGTAGGTTTTTTTCTTAATAATAAGTTTAGGAGAATAAAAAATAGCTAGTTTGATAGCCCATCTTTAACAGAGAAAGAATATACTTTTAATTACGAAGACGGACAGATAACACGGAAGATATTGACGAAAGACTGTATTGTTCAATACAGACTAGCAGACAGTTTTTTGTGCATATTTTCACTAAAGTTACATTTTGACGTCCTTGAGACTAAAAATGCAAAAACCAAACTGCAGGTGGACTAGGGGCAGGGTAGGAGGATAGTAGCTAAAAATAACTTAGCATAGAATCTTAGAAGTAGGGGGAGACAAAAATTTGTGTAGTTTTTTCTTGTAGTCTCGTCCAAAAACAAGTGTAATTTTGGGAAAAGCCAAGTTGGGACGGACAGACCGACAGAAAAATACTACACACTAGACTGAGACTGGACCGAAATTGTACATTTGTAGTTTGAATATTTGAAAGGTAGAGGGGAAGTCCGCTGATTGGACAGAAGATTTTATATTGTAGAAAAACACTGGAAGCAATTGCCATTTTTGAAGAAGACTGTCCATTGACACAGTTCGTTAATGCTAGAGGTGTGATTTCCAGGAAATATTAAATATTATCAGTGGGACGCCTTAATCTAGCCAGCAGCTCAGCTGAGTTTTGCTAGTACAACGTAACTGTGTTTTCAGTTTTGAATTGTGGTAAGGAGAAAAATTCATTAACCCTTTTATTTAATATTTAATATTTTGAGTGATTGATACTGCCATATCATGAAAAATGATTACGACAAGTGAGTGCTTACTCTAGGTCCCCAGCAGCAGTCCAGGGCCTAGAAGCAAACAGATAATATAGGAAAACATATCAAAGACTATGGAAGGAAGATCTATATTTGAGATCAGTGTGAACATATTACCCACCTTATTGAATGGAAGAGGAAACTATTGAACATATTTCGGATGCAATGCAGTCATGGGAAACTAGTACTATTTGGTACCACCTGGGTGAGATGTGCTGAGTTGGTCAGAGAGATCTGACCTGATGTTTGTAATGGTTTTTTTCGTTGTTATGTGTAAAAATTGGTGCAGTAGGCAGTGTGTTGACACATGGCACAAATTTTGCTTTCAGAGTTTCTGGTCTGGCACTATGCTAGTGCCAGATGCTTGAAGAGGTCCAAGATTGGATGCCTAAGAATCCTATCATTTTACTCCAGCACTTGTGAGGAGTGGGCCACTTGAATTCTTTACTGCATCGTCACAGGCCAGATAAGTTGAATACCTGGCCTGCTGTAGATTCATCAAAACTGTTTCCACCAATAAATACATAAACCAAATCCTGGTTGATAAAAACTATATTTCAGTACTATATTTTCAAAGACAATGAACATTATAAACAGAGATTGGGTATGATGACATCACCCCGACTAAACATCCAGTGCTAGTTTTCCCAAGACACTGTAGTTAGTATTAATATTAACCAATGTAAATATATATCTTGTACAAAATTTGCATTTGATTATTTAATATATATATGCACTTTTATTGAAAAATACATAATGTTTCATACGTCCTGACCATAAAAAAAATTTGGCTCAGGACTAAATAAATTTAAAAAATTATAACTTTAACTTCTAAAGCCAGTGTTAGTTGAGTTGATCATAGAGCTTATTATTATTATTATTAGAATTAGTGTTTACTTGTGTGTGTCAGTGTATTTAAATTACCTACACATCTCATTTCATTACCCTAGACATTAAACGTAGCTAACATACATAATAGCAGAATAAGTCTGTTTGAGGTCGTAAGTGGTAGCAGAAAGGCATTCTGTAACTCACATAAACTTTTATCATCAGGAGCCTTCACAGCTGACCTCATCCAGTACACTAGGTAACATAGCAACCACACAATAACATCAAAAACCACTACAAGCTGAGAGCACGCAACAGGAGCACCTGACTGGTGCTTGCTGATGGCATATGCTCCATGGGGAACTGAATGTAATGGTGAAACATCTTCTCCCCTCCTCCTAATTATAACTTCACTATCGTACAGTGAATAAATAATACGAACCCAGAATGTTCATTTTTATTCATTGAATTAGACGGCCATTGCCCGTGACTTCCTTGGGTCACATTCCTGCGATCAGACGCTACTATCCATATTGTTCAACTGCCACTTTTTGCTCTCTCCCTCCTTCCCTCTCTCTCTCTCTCTCTCTCTCTCTCTCTCTCTCTCTCTCTCTCTCTCTCTCAAGATGCATGGTCCTTCCTACGGGTAGCTGGTGCCCTATAACAAGGTAAAACTCAGGTAAAGAATATAACACTTATAAGACTATAACTCAGGGCTCTGCATTTGATAGATCAAGATCTACGGGTATATAACATATAATTATTTGATAGATCTCAAGGTACCGGAGAGGAAAACGATAAAAAATTTTAAAGCTAGAGGAATTTCGGACATGCCCTCTCCCACTGGTATTTTAAAAGCGCGGTACCCCCAATGATGGGAGCCGCGGTAGCATAGTGGTTAGTGCACTGGCTTCCTAGCGCAGTGGTCTATGGTTCGATCCCCAGATGAGGCGGGAATTTTTAGGCTACAAACGGCTCCTGGGTCGACCCAGCCCCAAATGGGTACCAGAGCAACTCTGGGAAGGTTAAGGCGGCCGGCGTGATGCCGACCACATCACCCCTCGTGTGCCGACGGTCAAGATAATATGGGCCTAACACCATATTCCCAATATGCCTCAATGGGCGTGTAACGGTTTCCTTTACCTTTTTTTTACCCCCAATGGTAAAGGTTGCTTTTCCGCATTTGCAATGAAAACTCACAATCTTGCATACATTATTCACTCAAGAGCTATGTGATAGAAATGTGATGTTTTCTATGAAGTGATACTTACATTCGGTAAAATCAATATTTTTTAAAAATTGTTCATCGCGCTTTTTGATCGAATTGCACGAAGCAGTTCGTACGGTAGAGATAAAATTTACATAAACATGAGATACCTTAGCCCAGTGGTAAACAGCAATCAGGCACTTGTTATTTCTTACTGAGTGCCTGATAACTACCTTTGTGTGCTGTTTGTTTATTTATTTACTGTTTACAGGCCTCGGGTTTCCCCTCCTTATATGTTTATGTGTTCATAAAATACCAAGAAACCTGCAGTCTATACTTTACTTATTCTCATTCTTCTATCATTTGCTGGACACAGTGTTAAGGCCTTTGTCATGTGTAATCTGGTCTACACTGTTGTATAGTGGAACTGCAGAAGTGATTGCGTCTATAATTAGTCTAGGTCGTCCTATGGTACATATCCGGGTCACGGAGTGTTCGCGCTAGACCTCTGTCAGTGAAGCATTATTTTTGTAATGCGGAGCTGGCAGAGTGGATAAGTGGCGATTCGCTACCGTGGCTAGGCGGTTGGGTGCCGTTCGGAAGGTCCTGGTTCGATCCTGGTAAGCCTATCACTTCTGTTGTTTTTCTGTTGTCTGGTCTTCTACTTCGTTATTTCTTACTGAGTGCCTGATAACTACCTTTGTGTGTTGTTTGTTTATTTATTTACTGTAAACAGCAATGGCGTGCAATGCTCCTCAACATAAAATTATATACATCAAACATATACGTGGCGTACTGGCAAATGATTCTCGCCAGGCAAAAGGGAAGCATGGCCTCAGGCGTCGAAAAGATACCTACTCATGTCTCACCTCTGCACTCCAACGTGTGCTTCCCATCTCTCGTCAAGAGGCCCTCAAACCTCACTATAAATCCACTTCGGATAGAGTCAAATTAATCTTGACCCATCACCCTCACAGTACTGCTGTCAAACAGATCCTTTTCCGCCACCTCCCTATCCTCCAAGCAGAGCCTGTGACCCAAGAAGTATTCGGTGAAGCACCTTTGGTGGCATATAGACGCGACAAGAACTTGAAGGATCTTCTTGTTCACAGCCGTCTCCCAAAGGAGAATGCCACTCACTTTGGCACACTACTCTGTGGTCGGACACGATGCAACACGTGCAAGTATGTCATCTCAACCCAGAAGGTGTCCTTTCCTAAGGCTACGTACACCATCACTAGTAGCTTCACGTGTGAATCGCGCAATGTCATTTATACGATCATATGTAAACGTTGCTGCAAAACCTATATTGGCCAAACAGGCAAACGACTTGGGGACAGATTCAGCCAGCACTTAAATGACATCGCTCAGCAAAAGTCCACACCAGTTGCCATACACTTCAATGGTACTGACCACCATGGTCCCATCGACATCCAGGTCACAGCAATCCGATCCTGCTCCTCTGACACTGCCAGCCGAGAACAGCTTGAGAACCGTCTTATCCACCGCATGGGGTGTCTAAAACCAGCCGGTCTCAACACTTTTCACACCTTTGTCTGAGGTCACCCTTTCCTCTCTTGCTCTATTTTGACTCTTTCCACTCTTATCCTATTCTTCTATTTTTATGCCATCTTCCAATATGTATGAATATACACTGTTTCTAATTTGTCTTGATTTTTTATTTCATATTTATTTATCTCCCACTCATTCTGTCCTCTTCTATTTCCAGTCCCCACTTTTATTACGTTTGGGTAGTTTATTGTTCGGTTTCGTTTTTTTTAGTTTTTAATTTCTTAGTATGTATTGTGTACATCCGGCGGCGGAAGTCACTTCCGGTTCAGCCACGCGCCCATCAGCGGACAGCGAATATTGATTGGATTTCGATGCCTTGCCTTCAGGGAAGTACCTAGGTTTTATTTTTATATTTATTTTAGTTCTTATGTGTCCTATCTAGCCTTCACTTTCTCTCCTTTCCTGACGAAGGCCTTGTGGCCGTAACGTAGACTATTTTCTTTGTGTTTTGTCCTCGTAAGACGAATCACCTTTTTTCGATTTTTTTTCAAACCCATCCCATGTCTACTGTGGTCACCTTTCTTTAAGAGCGAGCGATTCCAAAATAGGGCAGTAGCTGACAACATAATAAATTGAAAACGTATAACATTCGCCAGTGAAATGTAGATGACGTTATGAATAGAAGTCAGTTTAAATTAAAAAAGGCACTTATAGCAAAACTTCTCATGGAAAAATTTAATGGGAGCTGTATTCAATACAACTTTAATCACAGATTTGACTGGTCATATGGGTAGACAGAGGGACACAAAAGGGGAACTTGAATTCTTACACACGAGTATTACAATTATGTATAAACATGCTGCATGTTCATGTTTCATTCATTCGTTAAATGCTTCTTATTTTAATGATATAAACGTTCTGTTATTTTATTTTATATTGTACTATTCGGAATCTCTTTGACGCGTCTCTTCCTTTGTAGCTATAACTATTGCCCGATGTTAAGGTGATGGAAATAAGGTCAATACCTGACAGTGTCGGTTGTTATTAAATGAGAATGACAGCTCTATATACAAGTGTTATCAGCCATGAGCACAGACACTCTCAACGCACAGTGGTGATATGTCTGACAGGTTTACTTTACGGTGACGCCATACACTGATAACTGTGATTGCTAGTTGTGAAAAATGCCCTACCTAGCTCTATATCACATGAACTAATACATGGGTCATCCTATCCTGCATTGTAAGAAAGGCCTACATTTTGTGTGACGTAATGTGGCGGGTACAGTGATAGATAAAATAGTCCTTATCCTTACTGCCGACCGTCTTTTCTGTGTGTTCAATAGGTTACGAGGTAACAGGGGTGCTGATAAACAGATATATCATTTTTGACTCATCCAGGACGTAGAAAATCACATTACACATATCTTATAGTGAAGGTTATAAGCCATTATTCGGTTGGTAAGCCGTCCACCAGTATGAACGTACCGTTATACTCGTATTTATGTATATTTTTGTGTGACTTTACATCATGAAGTTACAAAAATATAAGTCACTCCATTAAGTCTTCATAAAGAGAGGATGTGAAAGAAAAAACTTGCTAAGATTCAAGATAATTATAGCCCCTTTACAAGCAGAAAAGAAGAGCCTCTCTACTATCGCGACATATTCGTAAAACGGCGCTAGGAAAGTGTAGCCCCTCCAACCATGTAATCTGGTTGGATCTAGCGAATGCTTATGGATCCGTTCCACACCAGATGTTGTCGCAGGCCCTAGAAATGTATCATGTTCCACAAGAGATTGCAGCAATGCTGAAGCTATATTTCGCAGGGTTTTCTGTCAGATTTTCAACCAGAGAGTACACAACGAAGTGGATTGGCCTTGAAGTTGGAATTGCGATGGGATGTACCATCTCTCCGATACTATTCGTGATGGCTATGCAGGTAATCCTCAATGCGGCTGAAGGAATGGCTACAGGTCCAAAGCTCGGTGGAATGTGTCACATGCCACCGCTCAAAGCATTCATGGATGACACAACAATTCTGACATCAGATGAACATCAGGCCCGGAGGATGTTATCACGCCTGGATGAACTAGTCAGCTGGTGCAGAATGAGCTTCAAACCCAAGAAGTCGAGAAGCCTATCAGTCAGGAAAGGGAAGATAGCAGAGGTCATATTCATGGTTTCCAACCAAAGAATCCCTACTGTCATTTAGGAACCTGTTAAAAGTCTTGGCAGGGTGTACGATGCCTCATTAAAAGACTCGAAGGCAGTGCAACAGACAATAGAAATGGCAGACAGAGGACTACAGATCATAGACCAAAGCAGACTCCTGGAAAAATCAAACTGTGGTGCCTACAGTTCATGTTGATACCGAAGTTGCTGTGGCCACTGCTTATATATGAAATAAGCACAAGTACAGTGGAAGCTATAGAGCACAAGGTCAACAAGTTCATGAGAAAATGGCTAGGGGTACCACCAGGTCTGTCAGATGTAGCACTGTACTGCAAAAAGTCAAAACTTCTGCTTCCCTTCAAATCAGTTGTTGAAGAGTAGAAAGTTGGAAAGGCAAGGCTTGCAATGATGCTAAGCGAGTCAGCTGATGATGTGGTTAAGTCCATTCAGCCCACACTGAGAACGGGAAGGAAGTGGAGAGTGGAAGAAGCTGTTGATGCTGCCCAAGAGTCACTCAAACTGAGGGAGGTAATCGGATACACACAAACGAATAGACGGGGATTTGGTCATGGAGACATCCGCTGGTGGTCCAAGGCATCAAGCAGGGATCGCAGAGACATGGTAGTTCAGGAGATACGAGGAGCTGAGAATGATAAGAGGTTGCAAAAAGCAGTGCAGCAGGTCCAACAAGGCCAATGGACTACACGGGAAGGAGTCCTGCAGAGGTCCTTGACATGGAATGATATATGGCATATGGCACCTCTTAGGCTCAGCTTCGTTGTTAGATCAATGTATGACCTGCTGCCGTCGGCCACCAACCTTGTGAAATGGGGAAAGTCGGATGATGAGCAAGAGCCCCCTGTGCCAGGGGAGGCAGACACTTGAACACGTGCTCTCAGCGTGTAAAGTGTCATTAGGGCAAGGGCGATACACTTGGCGCCATAACAAAGTGCTAAATGAGCTTGCTGCGACAATAGATCTGGCAAGGATGAAGGCGAATAGCAAATCCAGGCCGAGCACCGCAAATACAAACTTTCTGAAGGCAGGAACGTCAGTGTCGTGAAATATTCTAATCCACATATATAAATTAAAACGTAAATATAAAGCCTAACGAATTACTTCAATAACAGGAAAGAGAAAAGGTAAAAAAGAACAGTGCTGTCACAATGACTGTACTCGAAATCCCCCTTGTTTTCTACTTCGTCTGCAAATTGTAACGTTTCACGTTGATAGTAAAGGCCTTCTGCAGCATACACGCGTTTCCCCAACACAATAAAATGTGTACTCCAATTCTAAGAAAAACCTTGAGATACGCAAGTTGACCTAGATTTAAAATTCCATTCATGTCATTTTATACACTACGTTACCAAAAAAACGAAAGACAGATGGACTAAAGATAGAAAGAAGGGAGGGCTGAAAGCAGGGACACATGCAACACTAAACACGCGTCGCGCGATACACAATTGCTGCCATCACGCGTGTAAGGCCACCTGCACTAGCTTTTTTCAAATCGACAGTGAAAAAAAAACACTACCCATACCAGAGTTAGGTTTTAAAAACTTACAAAATTCTTATTAGGAAATATGACATTATACTGGTTTACGTTTGAAAACATGACAGTACCCAGACACCCCAAAGTTTGGAAGTGAGGAGGTAGTAACAGCACGACTATCCTAGAAGAAAATGCATATTGGCTCCATTAAATATATATATTTGGGTTCCTTAGGACTTGCTGACAAATAATATGTTAAACGTTACGCAATAGTCTAGGAATTAACAAATTATAGCCAAAAGAAAATAGTGAGGGTGTCAGACAACACCAAATTCAGAATCGCTCAGTGGCAGAATTTCACCCCACCATTGTACGGGAAATAGGCTGACATGTTACCTCCTATTGGATTGGCGGAAAATAAATGTAAGGCTAAACACGATTAGTCGGACTATAAATACTACTTCTTTGTTGTTAGGGGAAACGTGAGAAGGGTAATATTTTTTGAAAAGTAGGTAAACATGGCATGATTGGTTAGAGCTGCCAATATACTCAATTCAGGGCGTCTGTTCCGGGCCACATCTTGTAATAAACCTACTAAGAAACAGTGCGTTGGGCACCAGTGCATATTGTTATAAATAAAAGCCTGGGACATCGGCAGATCGAAGTTGTGCTATATTCATTGCCATTCAACGTCACTGTGTAATATTTCCATGAATTGTGGTAAGCTTGAAAGGTTTGATATCTTTTTAATGAAAATTGAATGTAAATTGATAAATTATGTCTGTATATATGTGTGGTTCAGTAGCAAACTTGAGGTAAAGCCTATATAATGCTCCAGCCTGAACAGAAGGTGTCGGAGGAAAGTGAAACTAAATGGAATTGCCAAACAGTACACTGACACCTATATTATTGACTAGAAAGAAATAATGCTGGAATTGCAGAGGCGTGGTAACCATTAGGGAGGAAAATACTGGTGAAAATTGTTTCAGATGAAGATAGCAGTTGGCCTACCGCTCTGAACTCAGTGTTTGTTATGTATTGTGCTCAGTGTAGAAATAGAGTATAAATTAGTTCTGAAGTAGGAGGTACAACCTTCTTGTTTCAGGGACTGTGGTCCTAAAGCTATTGAGCAGTACCTGGTCAGAGCTTTGCTGAATCCAGAGGCGGACAGCATACTCCTTGGTCCATATAGCAAACAGTGAGGTGTCTCCAGAACACAGGGGAGCAATCGAGCAGAGGAGTCTTTTCCTGCCGCCATCACGAAAGTTAAGCCTATGTGGCCAGCGGAGCTCAACATTATGTATACCCCCTTAAACTGACATTGTATTAAAATAAGAGGGGAAATTAATTGTTTTAATGAACGGAACTGAGAACATCTCCAATACTAGTTCCAACAGAAATAAACACTTGAAGTCATGATGACAAATACCAACATAGCTTGAAAAAAACAACACCAGTATTACCTCATATTACTACTACACAACTGACACACATATGATAAAATTAATAAAATATGTCACTACAAGATTCATATTGATAAATTCTATATATATATAACTTATAATTGAAATTGATTGTGATTCCTGGTTCACTTTGTATTTGAATCAGGACACATATATATTAATGAAAAGTAATTAATACATATTGATATTTGAAAATTTACCAGTGACTCGTTTAAGATAGTCTCATAGAATGTTCAATGTATGTGAGTGTCACAGTGTTGTCAAGTGTGGTGGAATAAATTAAATTGTTTATCTGTCTGTTGTTGTTGTGACTTACACTTCATCATATACATACCCTAGACATATAACTTAGTCATCACAATATTCCAGAATAATTCTGACTGAGGTATACATATGTGGCAGCAAGTAAGGTTATCTGTAAAACACTACACCTATTAGATACAGATACCTTCACAGCTGATCTCAGTCAGTACACTAAGTCCCCTATTGATATTTATAAAATCCCACTTTACCACAGTCAGCACACCCCAAACCGAGTAAACTTGGTAGCAGTTTACCATCTCTTCTTGACTGTGCAAACGACTGGGAGATGGCGGTAGACGTACCTGGACGAGGGGCATATCCAGAGAGTATCAGAAAATCGCGGAGACGGCCGGATATAGTGCTTCATTCTTCAGCAACGCTTCAGGTCATACTGATTGAACTGACCGTGCCATTTGAATCCAGATTAGACGAGCAACATTCGCTCAAAGCGGCCAAGTATAGTAATCTGGCCGCGGATCTGAGACACGATGGGTTCACTGCAAGGGTCATGGCTGTTGAAGTGGGCGCAAGAGGGCTTGTAGCTGCATCAGTGTATGATTTATTGAAACGGTTGGGGCTGAGGGGACAGTCGAGAACAAGGGCACTGAAGAGGCTTAGTGCTTAGCTGTGAAAACTGCAAAGGGCAATGGAAATCGGACAATAAACGCTCACAGAGGTTTTCTGTTCACAATACGCTGAGTTTTTTGGTGTACTAGTGAAAGGGCTGTGACTGAG
The DNA here is from genome assembly GCA_024509875.1 of Oreohelix idahoensis. NCBI lineage: Eukaryota > Metazoa > Mollusca > Gastropoda > Stylommatophora > Oreohelicidae > Oreohelix > Oreohelix idahoensis. Next base: position 475,746 of record JAMPIV010001368.1, read on the forward strand.
GGGCAGCAGGCGGCGTTTATTATAAGGGGTGTCAGGCACAGAATTTCAGTGGCTAGCGCGCGGTGGCTAGACTCGTTTGCTTCACGCAGGTGTGTCTCAGTGTGTGTCCTTAGTTGTGATGTGCGACGGAACGAACTGAATAATTTGTCTTCTCTTTGTTACTTTCACAATTGCCTCCGCGGCTGACGGAATTGTGGATTTTAAAGTTGCTACCATAAGTGAAATGGGTTCATTTTCGATACAAGACAACAGGAGGCTGAGACGCTTGGGAATCATGACCCAAGTGGGCCCGCCCCCCTTAGAGTGTAAAGGAGTATATCGAGCCAAAAAACTTGTCGGACGGGGGGGGGCGGAACTGCTTCTGATGATCAGATTGCTTCCTGTTGTATCGCTCTGTAAAGAGTTTCCTATCATCATTCATGAAGAGAGGATGTGAAAGAAAGAACTTGCTAATGTGACAGCGCCATCTTGAGGTCTGTAGTTCTCGGCGCTGGCCCCATCTGGGCAGTCATGTTGTCTATGTGGTTTAGTGCCTTTTGATCACGTTATCTTCAAGCAGATTTATTACAAGGCCATAATAAGCCTACATATTAGTTGTGTTTTTGCTCTAGTTGTGTATATCTGTGTTTTCATGCATTCTGGAGCATAATCGCGTGTGTTATCTGTGTGGCGTAGATGAATGCGCGTAAGCGCGCAGTAAATTGAGTGGTTAGGCCAGGGCCTATAAAAGGGGTAGCAAGTGGCGAAACTGGGATTGTTGAGACAGCCGCCCAGTGAGAACAGACGAAGAAGACACACAATGGCCAAGCTGTAAATGCCTTGAGCACGTGAGTTAATTTAAATTAGCATTAGTTTTCTAGGATTCTGAAATTATATCAATGTGGCTATTTTAATGTTTAATGGAATAAATAGATAGATAGATAGATGTGAAAGTTTAAGAGCGATTATTTCATTCTTCAGAAAGGCAGACATAGTGTGAGGCTATTTCACTGCGAAATTTAGATAAGATTAACAATCGCAAGATAGCAACCTCGTGGTGATAAAAGGCGGTGATAGCGAGTCTGAGCAAACACGCTCCGCGTGTTAAACCTATAATATGTTATGCCGAGCGACACGCGGTGTATTTAGTTCCAGTTTTTGGTTAAAGCCAAGAATATTATTCTTTAATGTAAGAGTAATTTTATTTTATCCTTTAATGTAAAAGTAATTAAGTGTATTTCACGATTATTGATTATTCTACTGTTTATCTTTAGTGGTTACTTAGAAGGGAGAATAGTCATTTAGATTTCTGGTGCATAAGGCAAGTTGAGACAGGTGTTTCTCTGTTTGCTCCCGGTGGAGCATGGAAACACCAATGCGGCTGGTGTCCACCACAAGTCAACAGAAGCATTTTTATGCTGTTACAGTGGTTATTCCTGTAATAATGTGTTTCATGTGATGAGTTCCCAATCTCGTCAGGGGTCACATATGACACGTTTGTGGCCAGGCGCACCAGTCGTCACTTACGACATGTTCAGAGTGCGGGAACGAGTATTGATGTGGGTCGGTTGAGAGGTAGTAGTTAATTCTCATTATTGAGATTATTTGTTGTACATGTATTGAAGAATATTATTTTATGTCCAGTTGATTATTATTGTTATGTGAACATGGTTTGTGAGAGCACGTGGGCGTACTTAGAGTTGTATATTTCTCTCCTCCGCTCCTGAGGGAGCATGGGGCCACCGGTGTGGTTTGCCTCAGCATGAAGCATTCAGATGCTCTTGCAGTAGTGGTTTCGGTAGCAACCTATGTTACCCGGTGCGATTGCCAGCCTCATGCACAACACCATACTAGTCGCATTGGACGACACGCATGAGTGTGTGAGATAGTTGATGATATCAGGTGGGCGCATGTTTTCTTTATGGTAAGTGTTATTATCCATGCTATTAATGTTCACTTAGACATTGTTTTATTTATTATTTTTCAGACAGTCTATGAACACTGACTGGGTGTTCGTTTGATTGTTTGTTGGATTGTTTGTTTGATTGTTTGTTTGGTGTTCGGTTCTGTTCGGTAGAATTAAATGTTGATCTGCATAAGGCTTTGGGTTGCTTGAATTGTTAAGTCTGCTGCTGAGAGGGTTGCAAGCAACCAATAATTGCAACCCCTGTCAAACGATCCTTTATAAATTTTCTTGGTGCACGGGTCTTGGGTGTGAGGTACCCCTAGCGCCCCTGTCACACTAAGATTCAAGATAATTATAGCTCCTTTACAAGCAGAAAAGAAGAGCCTCTATACTATCGCGAGATATTCGTAAAACAGCGCTAGAAAAGTGTAGCCCCTACTACCGCGAGGTGTTCGCCTCTCTTTCGTTTTCCTTCAGGGGTCCGAAGCATAGCTGTTCTTGTGATGGCATCGGGGTCTCTTCTGAGGACATGGCCAACCCAGCTCCAGCGTCTGCCAGCTATGATGGTGTGCATGTTGTGGTGAACTTCAAAATACAATATCTAAATTAGATTATAACAGTATAGTGCCTAAAGTCAAAGATAAGATAGGACTAAAAATTTTCGGCGAGAATCGTAGGTTGTCGCCTACGCCTTCAGCTTATTATTTGCTAACGCATAAGCCGAACAAAACGGTACCCTATTTTTCAAATTCGTCCTTGACATAAACGCCCCACTTCTCCTAGTTCTAAGAAATATTTGCCTAACTGCATTTGGGGAAAGGAGAGGCAAGGCTAGATAAAACACGCAAATCACGTCTCAAATTGGTTCTAACACTACAACCGACTTGCACGCTTTGCCCTAGGCGGGTTTCTTCAATACGATGAAAAAGTTAGAAATGTGGACACTACGGTCATGGAAACACGTTTAGCTCTTATTGCGAATGACATAAGCTCTCGTATTTAGCTTGAAACTAACATAGAAAAAAAGATAGAATTTTGAACCAAGCCACATAGCCCCATAAAAATCGTATATTCGTGTACCTGAAGACTTGCTGACCAAGAATATGTTGTTAGTGATCTAAATAGTCCATTAAATAATCAAATATTGATAAAACAATACATAGAGGATCAGAGATACTGTCAGGTCAAGTCATATCTGCTTAGATTGGATCGCATATTTTTGGGGAAAAAATTAGGTGAAAGCTAGGCTAAGATGGTACGAGGAAGGGGATTGGGTGGAATTTGAAGTGAGACGAAATATTATTGGCCGACCTCGTACTAAACATATATCACCCGAGTAACGTAGTAGAAAAATTGAATTGTATTTTTGAATGACTTTGTTTACAAGTGAAATAAGGGTAATCATTGGCCAGAGTAGTTGATATTGGGGGAAAAGCATGAGTTGGGGACGCCATTTCTAACAAAATTTTGACACGTAGCGATGAGATCAGGCTTGTGCAGTGAAAACCATATTTCTCAAAAGCCTGGACAGAACGGCAGATCGAAAGTGTGCCAGTCATCGTTCACTGTGTATTTCATTGAATAAATGTGGTAAGATTGACTTTATTAACATGTATCTAAAATAAAAATTGAATGTGAAATAATAATATATGTCTGTAAGTGAGTGGGTCTGTAGCAAACATTAGGCAAAGCCTAGAGATTGATCCACCATGTGATAGACTGTCAGAGAGGTGTAAAACTACAAGAAAATATGTATGATTGTCATTAAGGAGCATAACACCTACCCTATTATATGGAAAAGATGACAGCTGGAATTGCAGTGGCGTTGTAACTATTAGGGGAGAGGAATACTGGTGTACATTGTCACATCAAAAGATAATGGTGGCATGGGTTGGTATAAAGCTATGACCCTTTTCGTTTGTTTGTAATGTACCTGTACTTAAATGTGGAATAGTATAGTATACTAGGTATAAAGAAGGATGCATAACCTTCACATTTCAGGGTCCTGGGTACTGACGTTAATGTAGTACCAAACGCTTGAGAACTGCTCGATTCAGGACTCTATCTGTATACTTCGAGCCCATGCTAGTGGCCATTGCCCATCAAAAGGTGGAAAAGATTGTCAAGCGAGCAGAGGAAACGTTCTACCTGTATTCTCCTGCCAAGATAAGTTCTTGTTCGGCACCTGGAAGCTCAACTAAAAGAACTTAACAGACTAGAAAGTGGCATTAAAGAAAACTGTACTTAGTATTAATATTTCCACAAGTGACAAACGAAAATAGACATAACTTAAAGGGAGTGATTAAAACCAACAACCTATGGTTTAATACCAGTATTATCTCAAAGTAGAAGAATAGAACTACACACTTATATTAGAATAATATTGTATGTATGGACAGAAGATCTACTGTGTTATTGGAATGTTGTAAATGATTCTTTTGATTTCACTTTTGATTGTCAGTCCTGGTTCAAAATAAATTAGAATCAGGATAATAAATAATTGTAAAAATATTATATTTACACAAATTTCAATCACTGTCTTAATTAAGATAGCCTTCTAAAGTGTCGTTTGTATCTTATTGTTGTAATACTGTTGGTGGTTGTGGATAATAAACTATTTGTTTGTATGTTTGTTGGTTATTGCACATTACACCCTACCTTCATAACCCTAGACACTACACGAAGTCATTTTAATAATATTAATATAGATTAATTTTGAATGAGATCAAAAGGGTGGTAGCGGAAAGGTACTCTGGAAAGTGTAAAATACTATTTGTTAAATTCAGGGACCTTCATAGCTGATCTCATTTAATACAATAATAATACATAACAACAATTCATAACATCAAAACCCACCACACATGTCCTCTTGCTTGCTCCGAGTAAGCAGATCTTGGTTGGTGATGGTATTCGGCCAGAAGATTTGGTGAATTTTTCTTAGGCATGTTGTGTGAAAAGAGGACAATTTCGACATTTCCTTCTCTGTAACTCTCCAGCATTCCGCACCATAGAGAAGCACAGAAAGCACACAGCTCTGATATAATCTTAATTTTGTGCTTGTGCTGTATTGAGAGGACTTCCAGATGTTGTTTAGTCTAAAACAGGCTAATCTTGCCTTATTCATTCTGATGTTGATGTCTTTGCCTGCCCCGCCGTCTGGTGTTACTATGCATTCTAGGTATGTGGAGGTGTCTGTCTGTACCAGTTGCTGATTTCTTACTGATATGGGCTTAGAGTTGCTCATATTGAGCGTCATGACCTCTGACTTCTTTAAATTGATGTTCAAGCCCACCTGCTGGCTAAACTTATTAAGTCTATCCGTTTTTTCCTGGATGTGTTGATGTGAATGTGCAAGTAGTGCAATGTCATCTGCATATTCCAGATCTTCCAATGTAGAAAATGTAGTCCATATTATTCCTCTTGGACTGCCCTCTGTTGTCTGGCAAAAGAGACATATTAGAGATAAAAACAAGAAGATTAATGCTCTCTAATAGATAATGATATTTAAGGAATCATGTGGAGTTTATTCTGTATCCCCGCGACATTAACTTCTGTCCCTAAAATCTCGACAAAGAAATGAGCCACCAACCTTATAAGTGAACGATTTTACATATTGGTAAAATCGTTCACTTATAAGGTTGGTGGCTCATTTTACCTATATGTAGGGAGGGGGGGTCGGAGTGGCTCAGAGGTATGGCGTCCGCCTCGTATTCAAGAGGTACAGGGTTCGAATTCCAATTGAGGGATTATAATTTATTGAAATATTTTTTCAGAACCAGTGTTCCTAATTACATCATACTCCCCCCTGGTCTCATGGGTAGTGAGATCGGATGCCTAGTCTTCTCGGATAAGGGCGAAAAAATAGGAGGTCCCGTGTGCAAGTTGCGCACGTTAAAAATCCCACGGTAGTTGGAAATCGTAAAGAGTAGACTTATCAGGCCGCTGCCCTGATACAATTTTTTTTAAAATTAGGAAACCTACCCACCACAAAAACATTTATAGAATGTGTGATTCCTATACATTATATACACACGTTGGGATTCTCGCCGGTGCTACGGAGTTCGTGCACTGCGCTGAGATCCTCCTTGTGTGATCTAAGGGAGGAGATCGAAGCACTGATGGCGTTATCCGTGTGCAATGAAGATAGTCCTTAAAAAAACCAAACCTATATGTAAATACTTATCACAGACAGCGCGTGTGATACAAGTTAATCACTAAAGCGTTAACGATCAAGACGGTGATATAAGTTTATTTGTTACATATGTACTATCTATTTATCTTCCTTTTTCAGTCATTTTCTGACTATAGGAGCGTACCCCCGAAACATAGTCTCGGTGGCACGAGGTTGGGCACTTGAGGTCAAGCTGTTGCCAATGCAGCATGCCTCTGCTGGTGCCATCAGAGGAACGGCGCAGCCGTTACAGTCTGAAAGCAGAGTATTTGGGTTTGCTATACCTCATGTCTTTGTTGATGCTATACCTCATGTCCTTTATTTTCTGTGCCTTCCTTGAATTCATTCTGTGCTCTTCCCTTTCCCTTTTCCCACCTCTGACAGTATTTGCTGTTTTCGAGTCGTTGTTTACGTTGTTTCTTTCAATTCATGTCAGGTCTGGGCCTAATTGAACAACCTTTGTGAGATTAGACAGGTGGGGCAATATTGGCCTTAAGTCATGATGGTAAATTTGGTGTAGTGATACAAAGTGTTTCTAGGAAGGTAATGACAGTGAATTGGAGCGCCGGATTAATACGTAAACAAAGCCGAGATGGCCACAGTCAGTTGTGTTATCGCTAATACGGCTATTGTTACCTCCGTCTGAAAACAAACAAGAAATCCAGGTTGCTGCGATAACTTGTTAAAGGTTGCATATGCCGTGCCCAAAAACACACGGTAAAAATCAGTCTGGTGACAGATTAAAGACAAGCACTTGAGATATAGAATAAAAATTTTGGAACATGAAAAATGATGTAATCGTTTCCGGGCATATTTGTTGCAGGCAATAGTTACAATAAGTTGTCAATCTGGGAAGATATTATCAGTGTTAAATCTTTGAAGCGATGAGTTGTAAACATGATCAATATCAATAGAAGGTTCAATGCCTTATATGGGATTGACATTTGAAAATACACATCTTATGTGTCACGCAGGAATTTTCCATGAGAGGGTAGTGGGAATATCCCCTACCAAAATACGCAAGTTTATTGCTATTGGTGTGGTATTTGAGATGTTGAAATACAACATCTTGGAATGGACTTCACGTAGCAATGTGGATGCGTGGGCTGAGTGTTGCTTAAAATCAACACCATTTTAAGATCAGGACACTGCTAATTCAACTCGTCAAGAAGACAGTCAGATAAGACAGAATAAGGAATAGATTCAAAATTTTAATTTAAAGGTCGGCACAACTATTTGAGCATCTTCTGGACTTACACAGTAAGAAAACTCTATATTTACTAATACTGAAAGCCGGAATCCTAGGAGCCTTAACGCGAAATCATAGTGGGATTCTAGTTAAAGTAATACCCTAGACCACTTGTAAGAGGCGTCTTAACCAAGCTGCCGAAAACTATTTCTCTGAGTCTGTATTCTCACAAAGTTTTTTGAGGTAAGTTGTGCATTTTATAGTTCTACATTCTGCAATATTAACATTTGAAAATTGCTTGTGGATGTCCAAGTTCACACGAGGGAGTGGTTGATGACAGAGGTAATGTAATAATTATTATATTAACCTTTTTAACCAGTGCATAGTGATATGTAAATATGTTTTATATAAATGCAATGAGTTTTTTCCGCTCACTATGATTAACATTAGTGCTCAGAGAGGGTGGTGTTCTGGGATGATGGAATGAAAGGGAAGAACACCTGATTTTCGTATCAGGACACCCAATACTCAGGAGGGATACTTGTTTATCTCTCGTTTCATGATAATAGTCGTTGGCACCAATTGATGGTACTAGTCCGTGAAACATGTGTGTGGTATAAGTGGCCTTCAGTCAAAGCTAGGCACCAACATCAGACGTGTCTTGAAGACGATGAACCACCTTCGTAATTACCCCACGATACTACGAGGGACGTGTTACAGAAACCATACTTGACCAGTGACGAGAAGAACCAGTCTACAACCTGCAAGAAACTAACATCAGCTGAAGCAGAAGCCAACTGACACTTTAGTGGCAGCTAAGTGCCCACTTAAATCTGCCAAACAAATAAACTTAAAACAAATATTTCAGAAACTTACTAGACCATCACCTGTGATGAATCTTTTAAATATACATTTGTCTATATCAACAGCCTTATTTATTTCACTGTATTAACTATAATTGATTATTAAATTTTTTATCTGTACATGTATACATTTATAGTTGATTAAATCATTTTTCTGAGTGATGTGCACCCGTATGTCTCAGTCATTTTAAATACCATAAACATAGCTTTTAAAGTAATATTTAAAGTTAAATCAGTTGAGGGCTCATCAAACGAGCAAAATTATTTTTTCCTCATAGAAGGTCTAGGAAGATAAAAAGTTTGTTACGCCTTGGATAATACCAGCTGTAGTCCTTGATTTCTTTAATTCCTATGAGGCTCTCTAGATCTGAAGCATCATTTTTTATTTCAAATCTCTGCCAAGAGTAATCTTGAGCGAAAGGTAGATATCTTTAAAGACCCTCAGTAGATACAATGAACTGTGGCCACTGTTTGACCTTCACTGCATAGCAAGGGGAGGAAATTCCGTGACAGAACGATGATTTTCCATTCAATTTACTAGGTTTTTGATTTATGCTCAAGGAGGGTAAAATTACTGAGAAAAAAAGAGGCGATGGAAGTTTGATACCAGTTTGTGGTGCAAGTTGGAGATACCAGTGTGATACAAACTTGATACGAGTCTGTGCATTAAGAGCTTGTGGTCTACGCTAAACATCCTTGCCTTGATGATAGAAGCGGTCATTCCTGCAACTAAGCCTGGGACCTGTCCTCAACACAGAAGTCGGCGATTACGGAGCAGTCAGCAAACAATTTCAACATCTGGCTAGTTAAGTCATTTTAATCTTTCCAAAGCAAATTAAATTTCACCACCAATTCAAAACATCCTCACCAGTTTTCGATGAGGAAAAACCCTATAGTGTAAATTCACTTACATCGCGTATTTATTTACTCATGTAAAACAATAATTGATTTACAAATTAATAGTTTATTTAATTATTACAGAGAGAAGTGCACACGTTTGAATCAGTTATCTTAAATATAACTGCAACAGAACTACGTAAGTAATATTTTATTGAATAATCAAGTTGGGGGGCTCAGAAACGAGCTAATTTATCTTTATCTTCATAGAAGGGGTGGGCAGATGCAAAGTTCAGGACTGCTTTGAACAATTCAGCGCTGTGCTTGATTTCTGAAATATCCCATGAAGACTCCCTAAAATAGAAGCACCGTTCTTCAATTTACAGCTCTGCCAAGAGTAATCTTTAGCTAAGAGATACCTTTAAAGACCCTCATTGTATACTTTAAATTTTAGCCATTGTTGGACCAGCACTGCAGATCAGGGGAGGCAATCCCATGACCGTTGGATACTAGAACTTAAGGCGCAAAGTGATATCGCTGGGGTTACTCTCTTTTAATCATATAATTCACGTGCATGCCTATGGAATGTACTATATTTTCTGTCCTAATATACCTTGTTCCCTGCGGTCTGTGATTTATTCTTGACGGAATTTGGAAGACAGTGAAGTAGTCTTTCGACTACACACCCAGGTTGCTACTTAGAGGAACAATCCAATCAGGGGCAGTCTATCTTAGCATCTGAAAAGCTAAACCAATTGTGAATAAGTGTCTGATTTTGGTAGGGGTCTCCCCACTACCCCCATGTAGAACATTACTGCATAATAACATAAAATATTGCCCTGTACATGTGATTTTCAAACTCAATAACCATATATGGTCTTGCTACTTTGGTTCGCCTATGTTTGCAAACTCGATACTTCTCAGATCTAACATTATAATCTCCTCCAAGGTGTTACTTTCTGGTAGTTGTTTATCGCAACAAAATGTATCTGCCGGAAATATTACACCACTGACGGTGCTTTCATGTTTACCAAGATTGTTATCCTCCTACATCCCAGTGAGATTGGCCGTGTATTTGGGCACGTCATGTTTGCAAACTAGCACCTTATCATGCGACAACATGGTTTCGTATATCTTCCCAGAAACAAAAAGTCTGAGTTGACAATAGGAATGTCGCTCAGTATAGACTCTTGCTCCGTCTGGAGTTGGTGATAAGCGAAAGGTCAATGTGGCAAGTTCGCTCCTTCGCTAAGCGTCGCCAAAACGAAAGGAGAAAATAACCAGGACAAAAGGGTGAGTGAGAGGTTTGACAAGAAGTGATAAGAAAATCTTGAACGGTGAAAGCAAAAACAACTAATACTGGAAGAATTAGCACGCAAAATGAATGGCAAGGTAATAATGCCGGAGAGGAGTTGTTCTTATTTAACTAGGGCTACTGAGCTTTTCCCTCTTTTGAAGCCAGCACCAATTTGAAGACTCCTTGGTATTATCTACACTGTAGATCTGGGCTCTTCCTGCGGCTTTTCTGCCATTCCGAAACATATTGAGCTAAGTCATTAGCTCCAGTTTCTCCAGCTTGGCAGGCATTGAAAGGGTTATCACATCTGGTCCCAAGCTACGAGGAAGAAGCGTGTGGCATACTGTGAATTCCCTACCATCCAAAGGGGCTCTCCAAATATGCAGAACTAAAATAGTGTGCTCTGGTTCTGGGCTCTCGCAAGGAATCATTACGTCCTACACAGAGCCTTTTCTCAGCTATCCTTGCCTACCATGGGGCCCATAGTGAGATCCTACTGCATTCAGACAAATAGGTAAAAGCCAGAGTTATGTCTGAGGCTCAAGTGACTTTTCCAAGCTTAGTGTGCGATGCTGGGTTCTCAACATGTTTCAACACAGGGGGAATCCCTGGAAGTGTGTTGATGATTTCAAAAGTCAATAAGGGTATAATTAGCCTCACAGACAGAGGTTCACATCCAAATCTACATACTATAGTATTGTGCATAGCTTCGTAACATTCACAGAACTGATGAAGAAAACACATATGTTAAAACACCGTGGACAAACCAAGAGTCCCAGATACAGGATCACACACCAGACCGGTTATCGCAATTATTGGCAACACTGAACGTAGAAGGTCAAAATAAAACTAAACTTAGTGCGTTCATCACTAAACACCAAGATGTTTTCGCACTAACGGATATGGAGTTAGGCAGAACCAGTACGGTACATATGGACATTCAGACCACAACAGAAGAACCTGTTAGTTTGAAACCCTACCACACCTCTTTGAAAAACCGTGAAATAGTAGAGAAGTCTAGAAACGACATGTTGAGTGCAGGAATTATAGAATGATCCAGATCAGCATGGTCATCGCCAATAGTAATTGTATCGAAAAAAAATGGAACAAGTAGATTTTGCTGCGATTACCGCGCATTGAACAGAATTACCAAAACGATTTCACACCCATTACCACACATTGATGATATTTTGGCGACACTCGGACATTCTACACACTTTACTACATTAGATGCACGCTCAGGATTTTGGTGTATTCCTATGACACCAGCAGGTAAAGAAAAGTCAACATTTTGTACACATATGGGTAGCTACAAGTGGAACGTCATGCCTTTTGGTTTGAAAGGGAGTCCCGCAACATACATGGCACTGATGGACGAAGTTTTGCAGGGACTGCATTCTTTTGCATTAGCCTACATAGATGACGTACTTATTAATACATCAGGTACCGTGGATGACCACTTAAAGAAAGTTGAGCAAGTTTTTGATCGCCTCCAACACCATCAAGTTAAACTCAAACTTAGCAAATGTGAGTTCCTAAAAACGGAAACCAAATATTTAGGATTCATAGTTAACAAAGATGGCATTCGCCCTGACACAAAGTGGAAGCAATTAGGAAGATGCCCACCCCCACAACAGTGAAGCAGGTACGAGCTTATATCGGTTGCTGTGGTTACTACAGACGCCACGTTATTAACTTCTCAAAGGCCGCTGAACCGCTTATTGCTCTAACAAAGAAGTATTAACGATTCAAGTGGACGGAGGAATGTCAGAAATCCTTCGACTACCTCAAGAATGCGCTTACAACAATACCACTTCTCGCACATCCTGATACATATCGCCCAATGATCTTATACACTGATGCCAGCAATACTGCAATAGGTGCTTGTTTAGTCCAACCCAGAGAAGAAGACGAGACACCGATCATACCAGAGATTCCCAACGAGATGCCCATAGCATTTGTGTCACACGCCCTCTCCAAAACACAGAGACGATGGTCGACTACGGAGAAAGAAGCTTTCGCCATACATTACGCGATACAGAAGCTTGATTTTTACATTAGAGGCACCAAACTCATCGTTAGAACGGACCATCAACCCTTCGTGAATTGGCTCACTAAGACACATGAGCAGCCCAAGAAATTGCAGACCTGGTCCATGAACTTGCAATCCTATGACACAAGAATTGAATACATTCCGGGTACTCAAAATACGTGTGCAGACCTCGTTTCTCGAATCCCACACCCTAGTACCACACAGGAAGATGAACCTAATGCTTTTACTGACATCATCGACAATGCAAAGGAGATGAACATCATAAATTCCAACATGATAGATGTCGACTGTAACACCGCCACAACAGATACTGGTACATCAGAAACAGTAGACTTGGACACATTTGACGTACACACTGAACAGAGAAAAGACCCCCAAATTCTCAAGCTTATGATAGCTAATCACAATTCGCAGAAAGCTTTCAAGAAATGGCAGAAACAACACGATAAAAAAGGTACATTAGAACTATTTCAAGTTGGTGATGAAGTTTATTATAAGAAGAATGTTCGCGATAACAAATTTGACGCACGATGGCTCGATGGATATAAGGTACTTGAAAAGACGACACCTGTAAATTACATATTATGGCATGAAGAGAAGAACATAGTCACCAAAGCTCATGCAGCACAAATGAAGAAAGACAATCATCGCCCGATAACACCACCAGTTTCATCTAATGGCAGACCCAAACGTAAAGCCACATTGACTCATTATAATTCCACAGAGACGTCAAACACCTCACACAGTGAACGTGACACAGATGATGATCTTGATATGGACACGGAACAGTGTGATACCCCAAATCAACTACAGGATGCTATACATCGATTGAATCGCTGTAGAGACACGTCAGAAGATGAGGACGACATTCCGTTGGCGGAATTAATAGAGAGGTTAGCATTTCGAGACAATCGTTTACACGATCGAGATAGCAGCACACTAGTATCGATGCATGAGTACGAACCCCACCCTTCCATAACGAGTCAAACATATTATGGCAGTCAAGGATTACAACCGCTAATTCGAAGTCAGCAACAACCCACACCAGTCTTCACACTCCAGCTGGGACAGCGAAGATGAGAGGCCCTTGCAAGCAACAAGAAACAACATAACCCACCACAGCCGGAGCCCTACAGAAGGTCGTACAAACATTCAAGCATTGCAACCTTCCGATGAGACACACAGAGAAAAGAACATTGTGGATACACCTTTAGCACCTTATGAGTCAGAACTTGAGATAACAGAACGAGACAAAAGCGACACCACCAACACTGAGATACGTACAGCTACCAAGCACCCTTACCGCCCCTCATCAGCAGATTTGTCGCCACAAGCGAAGCTATTACGTCTACCACAAGAGCATGGTTGAGCCAAGTTCAGAAGAAATCATCGCCCAGTTCACAAGCCGATTCCAGTTTTACAACATCGTCCAAATATTCCATCGCCCTCTTTCTCCTGCAGAGCGACTGTAAACACAACATCACGATCGATACCAACTTCATCACATTACGACAGTCGTCTCTCCAGTAGAGAAATTACACTGTTAGAGCTTGCAATATAAATTTCAAAATTTATGCAGGCATTGTAATCATCGTAAAGTAATCCCCCAGCAAAGTACTAATCGCAGCACTTCCCCAGCACAGTGCTTATAGGTACTTTATCAACATAGTACCTACCACTAAGTCACTTTATTATTTTTACCAGTGCTTAAGTTAGTTGATTTATTGGACACTTGGACACTCACACTACTCATGTAGCTCCTTAAGAGACGAGAGAATAGAACTGTGGGAAAAAAAATAATCAGACTGTAATCTAGAGAAACACAGAGTCCTGACTATGTAGACTTATTCTAGATAAACTCACAGAGCTTGTCAGTGTACTTCCCAAGATATCGGATTCAGCACACCAGAGGATCAAGTATTGATAGTATTATTGTCATAATTTGTTAGTATTGCGTATAGATTCCAGTTATATGAACATTTATGGTAAAAGAGAAGAAAAAAAAAGAAGGGATATGAAATAGGCATGACCAAGTCATAGAAATGTAAGAAATTCCTCTCACCCATATACAGGTAGCAAAGAGTGCACATGATGCACTAATGGTGAACATCCCCACGACACATCTCATACTCTTTCCCCCTTCACTGCCCACAAATGATGTACCCCAGTTACCATTGCGTTGACTATATAGCGACACCAGGAACGCGACATGCTTCGCAGTAGTGCTGCTTTGAGCAGTAATCATAGTTTGGACTTAGTAGAAGACTTACTAAAGATATTATATGTGACTACTTGAGAGATGATAATGATGACACAGCCACGTAGTCACGTTGACATTAACTTTAGCCAGAAGGACGTTCTATATTTCATGAAGTTCTGTACTGTGACAGAGGTTATGTTATCGATTTCATACAAGGTATCTTTCTCTTTGTCTTTATTTTCTTTTCTACGTCTCGTCACCCACGCCCGTCTGGACTTAACTCTCCCATTCAAACCTTTGTCAATTCTTTTCTAAGTTAGCAAGCATTTAATTGTAATCTCTTTGATGATGAGTTTATGAGTAGACCGGATTAGCACGCGAGTGGTTTTATGTAAATTGTAAGACGCCAGAGCTCTAGAATCGACGTAACAGTGACGAAACAGAGGAGAGTGGCGTTAAGTCTTAACGAAATCTTCGTTAAGTACCGGGATCATGGGAAATAAGTCAGAGACAATTGCTATTATCTTCCCCTGAATCTGTTCGCCTGTAAGTAATAATTCTCGATGTGTAATTTGAGATGAAAGACTTTGACCGCTGGGAATGGCCATTTGAAGTGGAAGGTGTAAAGTCTGGACTTTGGTCTCAGCGTGAGAAATGCGGGTATTTGCAGAAAGTAGTTAAGGAATATGTAGATATTCCCAAGGTGCTACATCTGGTAAATTGAGTCTGTTTCAGGTCTTAGACGTAACTTATTTCTTTCATCCGAGATATACATATATACTCTAGATTTTCTACTCAAATTCGTCCAAGTACCGCCAGAAAGACTAGAACCTTCTAGCTTTCGAGTCCTAGATCTCTGTAAATAGAATATCATTTAGTTGGTCGAATTGGAGATAGTTTCTACTTCTGCGCTGTGGTAAATATATATATATATATATATATATATATATATATATATATATATATATATATATATATATATATATATATATATATATAGTAGTGATTGAGTGATTTAAGTGGTGATCGCTTATTTTATTTCACTAGTTAATTTCTGTGTAGAGAGATTAAATGATAATTCAGTTATATTCTCTAAAGTTACTGCGTTACAGTGGAGAGCAAATAAATTATATTTCTAGCTAAACTCATTCGGCTATTAATAAATTGGATTAAACTGCTAGTAACCAGCAAGAGAATAGTTTAACTAACTAAGTAGATGCACTGATGCCTCATGAGTATTGACGAAATATATTTATATGTATTTCTAATTCATGATGATTGATTTTTTTTAATGACTAGAATTTATTTCACGGAAGTTTTAACGATGAGACTAGCTCTAAGCTTATGGTTTCTAATTTAAGTTGAATAACCGAAGTGAATATTATTTACGCGTAGGATTAGATATACTATTAGGGTTGAGTATTTATGTGTTTCATTTCTTCCCTATACAGTATTTTGGGTCATAAACCCTAAATCTTACCAGCGGCTTTCAGTACCTATGTAACTGAGAAGAACTTTACTTAAAGAACATTCTGAATATAATTACCGGGTTTTGCAAGTGACCTGTCTGGCTACGGGGTTTTTTTACACCCAGAAGAACGACAGATTACTGGCCCAAAAATAATATTAAGAATAAATGGTAACTGGACTTACAGAATATCCAGATTTCTTTCTCAAGTTCATATATACTTCGCCTGTGGTGGCGACTGAAATAACATTTGACATTTCCCATATAACGACCATTGTGTTGTGAACAAGATTTATCTTAAACCGATTTATGTACCTGACATTCAACTTAATGAGTGAAGTTCCAAGCTATTGGGCCCTGTGAACATTAGATATCATAAGTACTTTCCTAACTGGACAAAAATTGAAGTGACCTTCATCAGCCTCCTATTACAACAGTGAAACAAACGTTTCCCAACATTTTGATTAATTAGTCTTTGGAGAAACTGGGGTTTGACTCGCCAGTAAACTCAAACTTGGATGGTCTGTGAGTGACTGAACAATTTGTTTTAGATGTTATGAAAAGCAACGATTAGGTAAGAGTGCGCATGTTGTCTGTGATCACAGCTGTCAGAGCGAGAGAATAACAGGGATGAATAATTCGTTTATGATTTAACCCATGTAATAACTTTGTATTTTCTCTTGTATGCAAGTTTTGGCTAATGCTGTTTTCCTCTTAGGATAGATTAATATATATAAACTCTGTTCTTTACTGAGAGAGGGAAAACCTTGGACCTTAGCGTATAAATCTGTGACTCTTTGGGCTATATCTTCACTTATAACGGGATCTGGGCAACAGAGAGGGGAAGGAATACACCTATGAGTCTATCTCTTTAATTGATTCTTAACCTATGTTTATTGTATTTGATTTGATATTCAATATTGTCGATGTAAAGTTTCTTTTTATGATAAATAAAAATTTACATAAATTTTATCTACGTGTGGCGGTCAGCTTGTTCAAAAAGATCCCTATTTCATAGATATAGTTTTTCACGTATGTGCGTCTAATCGTCATCACTTATCTCTGTGTGTGTGTACGTTAGTTGTTAAATATATCAATATATATATATTTATAGGAAACTGTCTGATCTGAACTCTCAGTCGTAATCGATAGGCGGGTTTGATTATCTATCAAATCCAGGGACAGATTTTACCTTTCATCATTTCACTTGTGAAAATTCTATTTCTTTACCTTATCTCCCACTGAGCTATCACCTGTTCTAGTCTTGTTCAGTCCTATTCAGGAGGGACCAAAAGTGATCTTAATTACCCTAGCGAAAATATACGACAAATTGGGTGCTCGTTTTTCCGGTAATTGAATTCTAATCCTGAGTAGAGCGACCAGAAATTTCTCGTTTACCGGGATTTTTTTTTTTTGATCTGTAATCTTTATAGACTAGTTAGAGATAGTGTGATTGTCTCGTGGGTTTTGGTATTTTTTATATAATATTATCCCCTAGACAAACGATCTGATATTGGCTTGCTGACCACACACATATATATCTATTGTTTTCCACAGCATTATTAGAGTTATACAATTGATTACAGGGTGATCTTTGTCAGAATATGTTATGTATTGATTTTGTAATACAAAGCCGCTGGTAATAGATTTTGTGATTGTATAACAATCACTGGGTTCTGAAGCAGAAAGGTGTTTGAACTAAGTTAAGGAGCGCGTTCGGACTATTCGTCCTGTTAATTGCCTCCCTTACCCTAACTGACTTCAGGGGTGAACTTGTAGTGGATTTAAAAATTAGGGATATTTTTTTATTTCTCCTTTAAAATTTTTGCAATAATCGGTTGTTTCCACTGTAGCAACTTATTTTTGTTAGTGATTAATCTTAAGTACCATTTATTTGGCATAGTCGCTTGCTTTTAGAGCTTAATTGCCAATTAATAGCAGCGATAGTTAGATAACTATTTAGGAGGAGGTATCCCAGTTAAAATATATCATCTTTTGTTGGTATTTTCTCGTAAGTGGTAAGGAACCAGCGTAACTTTTTCTTAATTCCTTCTCGTTTTACACTCAGTCAGTTCTTTACAACGGCAGAGAGGGCAAAGCTTAGACAGATGCTCAGACAGGAAGCGAGAGAAGAGGGATTGGACGGAGAAGAAGCGAAAGCTTTTGTCAGGGACGAACTCGACAGATATGATGCGGAGCAGAAGGAAAAAGCAGCCGAAGCTAGAGAGCAGATGAAGATTGAGGAAGAAATGGAAATTCATAGGGAAAGAGAGAAGGAGAGGGAGGAAAGAGAGAAGGAGAGACAGCATGAGAAGGAGAGGGAAGAGAGAAAACATGAGCTGGTGCTTAAAACTCTTGAGATCCAAAGTCGTGCTGCTGCCTCTACCTCCAGCAATAGAGAGTCTTCTCCTCATTCATCCTTAACTGATCCTTCTAACACTTAATCTCTTTAACTCAATGCAATGTCTTTTGCTCTAGAATCTTTCCCTTGTCCTAAGGAGAACATTGACACATGGCTTGAAAAATTTGAGAAAATTGCAACTCTGTATGGTTTAGAGAGGTCGCATTGGAATATGAAGCTTTCTCAGGCTTTGAAAAGCAGTGCGTATGATGTTTACGCCAAACTGGAAAGCAGCCAACAAGGCAACTACGACGTGTTGAAGAAAGCTTTACTTGAGCGCTTTGAAATGAATGCTCGCAAATTTTTGCAACTGTTTCGCAACAGCAGGAAAAAGAGCTCTAAAACTTTCCAGCAGTTCTCGTCTCGTTTGAAGGGATACTTGACAAAGTGCCTTGAGCTTTCACAGCTCGCCTCTACCTATGAAGGTCTTGAGGAGTTCGTTATATGCGAACATATAAAGAACACTTTGTCTGCTGACACCCGGAGATTTCTAGCTGAGCAAGGGGCAGAAAAGCTTCAAAACATTTTGGAAAATTCTGAGCGATATCATAATGCGCTGGCCGAACTGCCGGCCACAAAACGTAAACCTATAGAAGAGCCTTTTCGAAAGAATAATCTAGACCAATCTTCTCATGCTTCTCATCAAGGTAACCACAGAGAAACTGGACCACAAAACCCCCCTCCTGAAAAGTCTAAGTTCTACAAAACAAGTACCCCACCAACAACAAACAGTCTGATCAACCCAACCGTCCTACATGGCAGCGCGGCCAGAAAGGACAAGGTGACAAAGTGAAAACCACTGCGCACGGGACATATGATCAGAGCGAGCACACCGAGCCTAAACGCATCGGATGCTTGCTAACAGTCTCGCAAGGCAGAATTGATGTCAGTGATTCTCGACCTGAAGAGGGGAGACCCTCAACGCGAGGTACTGTTATTGTGAACGGTTCTTCAACTTTTTGTTTATTTGACACGGGGCTTTCTTATGATTGCATTGCCGCCAGGCACCTGGTCAAACCCGGTCAAGAGACAGGAGAAACCGTCCAACTTTGTGGAGTTTCTAAGAGTGATGCACCAACAACGCTTCCCATCGCATTGGTTGAGATCCACTCTGATTTTGCCAGAGGTGTGATCAAAGCGGCTGTTATGGATGACCCGATCTACCCAGTCATACTTAGCGATAGATATGTGTTTATTGATAAACCGGAAGAGCCAATTGTGGCAGCAGCAACTACAAGAGGGCAAACCAAGAAGGAACGGGAGCCTGCGCCAAATTTGTTACCTATGGAACTTAAAGAGGCGCAACAAAAGGACCCTACCTTGGCACCCTGCTTTAGGAAACTGCCCATGGCTAAGGACCCTAGACAGCACGGGGACATTTTTTCTAAGGATGGCGTACTTTATCGCAGAACGGGCAAGCCTGACCAAGGTTACAATCAGCTCCTAGTACCGAAACAGTACAGAAGCCAAATCTTAGAAATGGAGCACTCTCTTCTCTTCAGCGGACATATGGGACAGAACGTCACAAACCAACGATAACTACTCATTATTGGTGGCCAGGAGTGAACTCTGATATTAGCAGATATGTGAAATCCTGTGCCCAGTGCCAACGTGTGCCACCCAAGCAACGGACACCCCCAGTCTCTCTGGGTGAAATGCCAATAATGGGAACACCATTTGAACGGGTAGTGATCGACATTTTAGGGCCCTTGGAAAAAACTAAAAGAAGGAACGGGTTCGTCATGACCTTAGTCGACACATGCACTTTATGGGCAGAAGCTATACCGCTTACATGCGCGGATGCCAAGCATGTCGCAGAAGCCCTCGTGCAGATTTTTACTCGGTTGGGATTCCCTCAACAAGTGTTGACGGATAACGTATCTCCATACCGAAACCTGTTAATGGACGAGATCGTAAAGATCTTGAGGGACCAGCACATCTATATAAAGCCTTATAATCCGGCCGGAAGTGGGTTAGTAGAACGTGTCAACGGAAACCTCAACATGATGTTAAGTAAACTGGGACAAGTGAAACCTGAAGATTGGGATCTTTGTATACCTGCAGCTTTATTTGCCTACAGGGAAGCTCCAAATCCTTCCACAGGATTTCCCCCAGCTACGCTTTTATTCGGCATACCTAATAAGGGGCCGCTTGAAGCCTTACTTGAGTTGCTGACAGACCAGAAGGCTGATGAGACAGTCGTCTCAGCCAGTAAATATGTGTCGGATTTAAAGGAAAGGTTACAGCTAGGATGGGATCTAGCAAGGATCAACTTTAAGCGAGCACGCGCAAAGCACGCTAACCGATACAGGAAAGTCGCGAAAGAGAGAGAAATACATACAGGGGAGAAAGTTTTGTTGTTACTGCCAACCGCAAACAACAAACTGCGTATCGAATGGCAAGGGCTGTGTACAGTCCTTAAAAAGATTTCAAAGGCTAACTACCAGATCTCTCTTAAAGGAAAGGAGAAGGTCTACCATGTGAATCTGATAAAGAAATACTTGGAATTACCAGTGCCAACCTCCGAACATCTCCTGGCGTGCGCCAAAACTGACAAAGATGACGATAGTTGCAGGGAAATTCCACTGCAGACACACGGAATCTTTCAAAAATATCAAAAGCGGGAACACTCTTTCAAGCGCGCACAGAAGACATTCCAAAGAAAATGTGGGAGCAGACTACATGAGTAGGAACTGGACAGAGATGGAGGGGGAAACGAGAGGGCAGATGACAGTCACTCAGACACCACTGATATAGGAAATCTATTTCCATAACGTGGACATGGAATGGTTCCATATCTTAAGCGGGGACGTCTGTGACAGAGGTTAATGTTATCGATTTCATATATCTTTCTCTTTGTGTTTATTTTCTTCTTCTACGTCTCGTCACCCACGCCCGTCGGGACTTAACTCTCCCATTCAAACCTTTGTTAATTCTTTTCTATGTTAGCAAGCATTTAATTGTAATCTCTTTGGTGTTGAGTTTATGAGTAGACCGGATTAGCACGCGAGTGGTTTTATGTAAATTGTAAGACGCCAGAGCTCTAGAATCGACGTAACAGTGACGAAACAGAGGATAGTGGCGTTAAGTCTTAACGAAATCTTCGTTAAGTACCGGGATCATGGGAAATAAGTCAGAGACAATTGCTATTATCTTCCTCTGAATCTGTTCGCCTGTAAGTAATAATTCTCGATGAGTAATTTGAGATGAAAGACTTTGACCGCTGGGAATGGCAATTTGAAGCGAAAGGTGTAAAGTCTGGACTTTGGTCTCAGCGTGAGAAATGCGGGTATTTGCAGAAAGTAGTTAAGGAATATGCAGATTTTCCCAAGGTGCTACATCTGGTAAATTGAGTCTGTTTCAGGTCTTAGACGTAACTTATTTCTTTCATCCGAGATATACATATATACTCTAGATTTTCTACTTAAATTCATCCAAGTACCGCCAGAAAGACTAGAACCTTCTATCTTTCGAGTCCTAGATCTCTGTTAATAGAATATCATTTAGTTGGTCGAATTGGAGATAGTTTCTACTTCTGTGCTGTGGTAAATATATATATATATATATATATATATATATATATATATATATATATATATATATATATATATATATATATATATATATATATATATATATATATATATATATATATATATATATATATATATATATATATATATATATATATAGTAGTGATTGAGTGATTTAATTGGTGATCGCTTATTTTATTTCACTAGCTAATTTCTGTGTAGAGAGATTAAATGATAATTCAGTTATATTCTCTAAAGTTACTGCGTTACAGTGGAGAGCAAATAAATTATATTTCTAGCTAAACTCATTCGGCTATTAATAAATTGGATTAAACTGCTAGTAACCAGCAAGAGAATAGTTTAACTAAGTAAATGCACTGATGCCTCATGAGTATTGACGAAATATATTTATATGTATTTCTAATTCATGATGATTGATTTTTTTTTAATGACTAGAATTTATTTCACGGAAGTTTTAACGATGAGACTAGCTCTAAGCTTATGGTTTCTAATTTAAGTTGAATAACCGAAGTGAATATTATTTACGCGTAGGATTAGATATACTATTAGGGTTGAGTATTTATGTGTTTCTTTTCTTCCCTATACAGTATTTTGGGTCATAAACACTAAATCTTACCAGCGGCTTTCGGTAACTATGTAACTGAGAAGAACTTTACTTAAAGAACATTCTGAACATAATTACCGGGTTTTGCAAGTGACCTGTCTGGACTCGTGTTTTTTTTACACCCAGAAGAACGACAGAGTACTGGCCCAAAAGTAATATTAAGAATAAATGGTAACTGGACTTACAGAATATCCAGATTTCTTTCTCAAGTTCATATATACTTCGCCTGTGGTGGCGACTGAAATAACATTTGACATTTCCCATATAACGACCATTGTGTTGTGAAAAAGATTTATCCTAAACCGATTTATGTAACTGACATTCAACTTAAAGAGTGAAGTTCCAAGCTATTGTACCCTGTGAACATTAGATATCATAAGTACTTTCCTAACTGGACAAAAATTGAAGTGACCTTCATCAGCCTCCTATTACAACAGTGAGACAAACGTTTCCCAACATTTTGATTAATTAGTCTTTGGAGAAACTGGGGTTTGACTCGCCAGTAAACTCAAACTTGGATGGTCTGTGAGTGACTGAACAATTTGTTTTAGATGTTATGAAAAGCAACGATTAGGTAAGAGTGCGCATGTTGTCTGTGATCCCAGCTGTCAGAGCGAGAGAATAACAGGGATGAATAATTCGTTTATGATTTAACCCATGTAATAACTTTGTATTTTCTCTTGTATGCAAGTTTTGGCTAATGCTGTTTTCCTCTTATGATAGATTAATATGTATAAACTCTGTTCTTTACTGAGAGAGGGAAAACCTTGTACCTTAGCGTATAAATCTGTGACTCTTTGGGCCATAACTTCTCTTATAACGGGATCTGGGCAACAGAGAGGGGAAGGAATACACCTATGAGTCTATCTCTTTAATTGATGCTTAACCTATGTTTATTGTATTTGATTTGATATTCAATATTGTCGATGTAAAGTTTCTTTTTATGATAAATAAAAATTTACATAAATTTTATCTACGTGTGGCGGTCAGCTTGTTCAAAAAGATCCCTATTTCATAGATATAGTTTTTCACGTATGTGCGTCTAATCGTCATCACTTATCTGTGTGTGTGTATATGTGAGTGGTTAAATATATCAATATATATATATTTATAGGAAACTGTCTGATCTGAACTCTCAGTCGTAATCGATAGGCGGGTTTGATTATCTATCAAATCCAGGGACAGATTTTACCTTTCACCATTTCACTTGTGAAAATTCTATTTCTTTACCTTATCTCCCACTGAGCTATCACCTGTTCTAGTCCTATTCAGTCCTATTCAGGAGGGACCAAAAGTGATCTTAATTACCCTATCGAAAATATACGACATGTACACATGTATATGACGTCTATAGTTTCAGACAGAATTAATGACTTGAACGGTGCATCCAAGGCTAAGATCAGTCGGGCACATCAAATTCTGACCTGATTAGCGACACATGTCTTTCACTATCACCCCAGGACAGTTTACTATCCACGTTTCGTCATGTTATTAAGTGTAACTCCGCCTATCTGACCGTTTTAATTCAGTAATGATATTGACGGCAGATACTACAGACATAACGAGTGCTGACAAATCTCTGCTTCCAGAGACAGCTACCATGTCGACCTGTATAAAGATAAGATATATATATATATATTGCATTATTGAATTAATATTGATGAGTTGTTGTATCATATCAGGTTATGTATTTAAGTAATGATTGATGACATACCTATCCTACGTCGCGATACTTTATAAAGCTAATTGAAGCATTAGTTATTGGTATCGGAATGACATTACATTTATGGTTTTATCTTTGCGTTTTTCCATATTAGAACTCATAGTTTGTAAATGTATATGTACAGGAGCAGGTATAGGATAGTACATTATAGTTAGGGACTAGATAGTTGTTGATAGAACGCAAATGTTCCCTACGGGATACATTTGTGTGGCCCCGGGTTGTATGTTACCGCGAGGCTTGCCCTAGCATTATTCGTGCTATTGTTAGAATGAGATAAACAGTTAGGACAGCTCACAAGGAAAAAATAATGAATGAAAATAATAGTAAATTGCTAACTAACAACAGTTAAGAGTATCGGTTCACGTTAACTAAAATTGAGTGATTATCAAGAGTTGTAAATGTTCGAGAACAAACGAAAAAAGGCTCGACCAATAAATTTAAGTAAAAAGATGTGGGTCAGCGAATCAGAAGGGTGGAGAGAAAAACACACCACGCAGAGATGACCAGAGGTCATTAGTTATTCCTGAGTTGGTCATCAGTGTCTGATCAAGAGGTGAGAAGATTTTGAGCTGCTGTGTGAACAAGATGTACCATCTGTGGTTTTACAGATAGGGTTTATATGAATATATATATAGATGTCCAGCCATCACTAGCCAGTGTTATTCTATCGGAAGATAGTATTTGATTCTGTAGTTCACTGTTAGTGTATTTCTAAAATGAGATCAGCGTTTATGCTGTCTTGTAAGAATTGGATTGTGATTATATTTTGCACAGAGTAGAATTTTGTTTCCAGGAGAGTTTTGCAGAAGCACGATTTGCCAGTTCGCTATGAGAACTTTACGACTATGTATCAAGAAACGGATGGTTATGAATATATAACGACTATGTATAAAGTAATGAAAGGCTGTAAATATGTGAAGGCAACCATAGATATTATGGAGGAGCCATGTTGAACAAAGTTTGAGTTGTCAAGAATTACATACGACTTTTAAGAAAAAAGTGAGTGTCGACTTCTATATGAGAACCGCAAATATGCTCTCTCATGTAAGGTATCAGAATGGTGAACATATATTAGTTATGCATGAGATGAATTTTGTTTCTAGGAACGGTTATAGAGAAATGTCTGACCAGTTCGTCGAGGAAAATATTTAAGTACCTAAAAAAGTATGGAAAGCTAATAAAGAGCATAGGTACCACGAGTAAATAGGAGCAGATTTGGGAAGACTAAGAAAGTCTACAGGAGATAATAATATGTTAAAGAGGAATACGGAAGTTTAGAAGACATAGAATTCATGTATGAATTACCCCTGATGTACAAAGACCCAGTTAATGCTTATATGCGAGCTCTATCATTTGATTGACTCATCATACGTGTTGCATTATTATGTTATTAAAAGTTTTGAAGTATCAGGATGAATTTGATTCCATCTTTAAGAGTTGCTGAAAGTAGGTCATTTTTGTTTACACTACTACTATATGAGAAGTCACTATAACATCGAAGAAGGAACTGAACGAACCCGAGGTATACAAGAAAAGGATTGTAGTATCATCCAGGAATTTACACCTCTGGCGGAGATGGCCAGTAATAATATTAACTAATAACTTGGAAGATAAAAACAGAAGTTGTAAACTTAAATCACGTCACTAGACCTGCTATCTGCCACCTAGTGATATAACGCTGTCACAACAGTCTTATGCATGTGATACCCGGCTTAACACCCGGTCGGTTATAACGTCGATATATATTGTTATTTTCTATATAGAACGTTACATAGGATGTTTTTTCTGTGTTGTGTCTTCCAGGCGTCAATGTCTCTGCTGTTTGTTGTGGCATTTCCTAACGTCTGCAGGGTTTATTGTGCATCCCTTTCCCTGCTCCTGGGCTCAACACTTTTTACCCGGTTGCACTTTGATGCACTTGCAGGTTTTGTTTTACTGTATCTTCCTATCTTGCGTAGGACCTAACAATTCCTTGGGAGAGGCCAGAACCAGAGCCCAGTATTTTAGCTCTGCATATTTCGAGAGACCCCTTGGATGGCAGGAAATGCACAATATGCCACGCGCTTCTTCCTTCTAGTTTGGGACGAGATGTGATGATCCTTTAAATGCAAGCCAAGCTGAAGAAACTGGAGCTCATGACTTGAACTCCACGCAGAAAAGCCACAGGGAAAGCTTAGATCTACAGTGTAGATAATATCAAGGAGTCTTCAACTTGGTACTGGCTGAAAAAGAGCGAGAAGCCCAGCAGCTCTAGTTAAACAACAACAATAACTTACGATGTTTACTGCAATGATTATTATCTTAAATGTATCTACAGGACATTTGTTGCTATTTTAGTACTCGTAGTAGTTCCTCCCCCCCCCCCCCCCCCCCCGCCATATGAGAATGAATGAATTCAGTATGACAGGTGAGAGAAAGGAAGGGCAGAATGTTAGACGGGCCTGTGTGCCCAATTATCAACCCTTTGAAAATACAGTTCGTTCGTTCCTTCGGTCCCCCCCTCATATCTTGGGCAGTATCCACTATTGGACTACATTCACTTTCTGTGTTGGAAAACATAACAAGAGATGTTATTGCAGCCAATGGAATTAATTTTTCTTTAATACATGTTCATGATAACATAAACAAAGTTAGATCATGGCGTCACCCGCACTGTCAAAACAGGCTAACGATCTTGAAGCGTTTCTGACACCATCTCGCTCACGTGGGGCAATATAAATAAAACGTATTGTGACAACCATGTGCCAAAGTCTTGTAATGTTTCTTTTGTCTATGTGCAGCTAAGACCCTCTATAAGTGGTCCTAATAGCGCGGATTCTCTCCCATTTCTTATAAATACAATATTTTTAAAGTACAGTTTTACTTTTGCCCTTAAGCGTAAAATGGCGGTATGCTTCAATGCGTGAAATGTTGTCTTAAGGCAATGGACAGATTAAAACCTTTGATAGCCAATATTTTCCCCGAAGTGTTCGTGGGTTTGTGATGTCGTCTTGAACACACCCATTTTACAATTATGAAGAAGTTTGATGATGGGGGGAGGAGGGGCTTTTCTTTAAAGAAATGTGACGTCACACAAAAATTCGAATGAGGATCGCTTCTTTCATAAATGATATCGGAACAAAATAGATTTTGTTACCTCATTCCTCATAGTCTACATTTATCCGCAATAGTTGACGACTTTTATTATGATTATCATGATGATGATGATGATTTTTATTATTATTATTATTATTATTATCGCAGCTGAAATATCACATAATTGTGAAACCATTTAACTCTTTTAAAAACATATATGTGTGTGTATATATATATATATATATATATATATATATATATAGATATATATATATATATATATATATATATATATGTATATATATATTTATATATATATATATATATATATATATATATATATATATATATATATATATATATATATATATATATATATATATATATATATAATGTAATACACACCTTAAAAAATAAAATTCAGACTAAATATAATGCACCATTGATTACATTTAGAAGTTAAAAGAACATTAAATAAATAATATAATAGAATGTTAACGCCATCCTGACATCAGTCCGACTGAATCAACGTTCCAGAAGTTTAGTAAGTTGAAAGTATTACGGATGATGTGGATATTAACATTTTTATTTCTTTATTTATTATGAGTTTTTTTTTTTTTTGGTATGGGAAATTGCGAAACCAATTAGCTGGGTAGGTCATGGGTTAGTCCCTGTCGCGTATTGTGATGCGGCACACATGAACAGATATTTGTTAAAGCTGGATTAATTAAACGCTATTTCTATTCAAATACGGGGGTTAACGATTTGTGACGTCACATGGGGAAAAAAGTGGGGGGGGGGGTTTTCTGGGTTTTTGTGACGTGTGACAAAGGATGGGGGAAAGGGGGGTCAAAACTGCAAAAATTGCTTGACGTCATACGTGGACGATTCCTAAGATAAATAACAGGCTCAGTAAAACATGAGTACTTGGCACCTGGGTATACAACTGATTTCTCGAGCTCACCCTTACACCTGCTATTACCTGATGCGATCAACCATTCAAGCTCAATTTAAAAATGTGACCTCTTCTGACCAGGACTGCGGATGCAGAACATAAAACATGACCTGTGAGTGTTTGAACTCACCACCCCGAGTGTGCATGACACAACAAGAATCCGGCTGAAGCAAACATCAAAGTGCCGTTTCAGCCGATACAAATTCTTTGAATGTGCTGGTAGTAAATGTCGGTGGCGAATTGGTGAGGTGGATGTTGCTTTTGACACAACAAAAAAAGTCAAAATTAGAAGACAAAAAATTGAAACCTTTATCTCAACTTTGGTCGCCACCATATTTCTTGTAGCCGTTGTGCTCCCAGAAAAGAAAGTGATTCGGCTTCAGTCTGGTCGCCTAACCATTTTATATCCATTCACTTTTCAGTAAATAATAAACATAAATGGATATGTTGCACGCACTCATGAGAAATTAAAAAAAAAGTAGGATACCAGGCATCAGAAAACTAATAGAAGGAATAGACTAACCGAGGTTTCGAACCCAGGCCATATGGCCTGTAGTGGATTTGATGGTATTGTATGGTTGATGTTACCTAGTGTGATGTATGAGGTCAGCTGTGAAGGCTCCTGAGATAAATGTAGCTGTGACTTTACAGAAGGCCCTTCTTGCTACCACTTACGACCTCACACATATCTTTTTTACTAATGAATGTGGCTACGTTAAAAATCTAGGGTACTGATATGTAATGTGTTGTGGTAGATTACATACACACACACACAGATATTTAATAAGTCTAATAATATTAATAAAATTTATAATACACTGAACTAACTCAAGCTGTTTAAATTTTGATATTAAATTTTCTTTAAGTTTATTTGTTCTGAACCAAGGTTTTATTTTGGTCAGAACATATGAAAGGTTTTGAAATTATGAATGAAATGCATGAATATATGTCATAATAAACTAGAAAATGTGTACATATGTATTTCAAATGACTGGTTAATAGTAATTATCTTAAGATAGTCCCAGGAGAACTTATTTCTAGATATGCTGTTGGGGTGATATCCTGAGCCACTTCTGCACACAACACTACACAACAACACCACATAGACGGGGTCAGATCTCTCTGACCATACAGCACATCTTACCAAGTTGGTTTCACATAGTACTAGTTCCCCAAGACTACATATTCTGAAATATGTTCATTAGCTTCCTGCTATTGAATAAGATAGGTGATATGTTCCACTGATCTCAACACTTGATCCGCCCTTCATAATCCTTGCTGGCGTTTATGTATTTTGTTTGTCTCTAGACCCTGAACTTGGGCTGGGGATCTAGAGCGAATCCTTACTTGTTGTAAGGGATAGATTTTGATATGGCAGTATCAAATCACTCGAAACATTAAACAATATTAAAATATACAAAGAAATGCTTTCAGTCTTACCAGAATTATGAATAGAGAACACAGTTATATTCTAGCAAAACTCAGCTGAGCTGCTGGCTCTAGTATGGCGTCCCTCTAAATATGGCAATTAGCTTCTGGGAACTACACCACTGAAGAATTACTGTGTCTACTACTGGACAATTTATGTTGAATGGCAAAAATGCGCGTCTCTGCGCCGATAATATGATTATCTGTGGCCAATCACCGACTTTCCCCCTTTCAAATTTCAAACCTCCTACCAAAAGTCAATTCAGTCATACCTCAGTCAAGTATTTATTATTGTCTGTTGGTCCGTCTGTCTCTACTTGCTGTTTCATAAAAAACACGCTTGGTTCTACCTGCCTTTTTACACGAATCGGTCTCTAGAGTTATTTTTAGCCACAATTTTCCACTATTTCCCCCTCTCTTTCATTCCAACTAGATTTTAGCACTTGAGTCTCAAGGCCGCAATTTTTGAAAATTAGTGACATTTTTTTAACAGTGCAGTCGCTCGTCTGTTATGAACAACACAGTCTTTTGTCAATATCTTCATTATTATCTATCCGTCTGTATAAATGAAAGCATATTATTTCTCTGCTCAAGATGGTCTATCAGACTAGCTAGGTTTTATATTCCTAACATTATTATTAAGAAAAAGTTACTTTTTCAAGGTTAGTTGTTTTTTTTTGAAATATGTTCGAGCATCTTCTGTAATGCGTTTGCCGCTGAATTCAAATAAAAGGACTAAGTATCGTAAAAGCGTCCAAGAAATGACTGTTGCGTATAATAGCTAAGGTCTCTTTTGTCCATTTCTTTACATTGTGTCAACTTGGGGACGTGAATTTTTTTCCTTTCCCCATCAATTGCGTCTTTTTAGCCTTGCTAGTTTCAAGCACGTGTTCAGTCATATTTTTTCTTTTTGCTCTCCGTTCCCTCCCGTCTCCAAGGGTAAACGTTTTGTCTTCACGTCTAACAAGTTAGTTTCCATGGCGGGTAGTGAACCGCGGCATGGGCGATCATGTCTTCTAGTAGCTTACGCATTATTTTTATCCCTACATTTTATCTTTGGAGATATTTTAACGTTGTATCACGGTTAAATTTATCACACATCTCCCCACTTGAAAACATGCCTACGGCAAGTTCCAAAACCAGTGATACACATAGATAAAATTACTCCTCACGCCTACCACTACTCTAATTTTGATCACAGGGGTGCCGACTGAGGAAATCTGCACCGACAATAAATGACCCTTGATGTACTCAATACTAAACTGATAAGGTTGCAGTAATAAAGACCACCTCAACAATCTTGCGTTTTCATGCTTAGCCTGGGATAAGAATACCAGGGGCTGATGATCCGTCTGGACCACAAAACTCCTACCATACAGATAGATTTGAAACTTCTTTATTGCCCAGATTAACGCTAAACATTCTTTTTCGCTTGTGGAATATCCTTGCTCCGCCTTATTCAATTTGCGGCTTGCATAAGCGACTGGGTTCAGTTCCCCATCAGGTGAAGATGATCTTTGCAACAAAGCCGCCCCGAGTCCTACATTACTTGCATCTGTTCTTACGACAAAGTCCTGTGTCAAATCAGGTAGTTTGAGAATAGGCTTGCTAGTGAGTTTTTCCTTTAACTCTTGGAACGCTAATTCACATTGCGCCGTCCAAACTATTTTATCTGGATGTCCCTTGCAAGTCAAATCAGTCAGAGGAGCACATATTGAGTTAAAATTTTTGATACATTTTTGGTAAAAACCACATAACGACACGAATGATCGCACGTCCTTTTTTGTTTGTGGTCTAGGTGCTCTCTGCAGTTTTTCCAAGTTCTTGGGATCAGGGGTCATGTTGCCCTGATATACAGTGTGTCCCAAGAATTCCAACTCTTTGCATCCAATACAACATTTTGTTGGCCTAGCAGTTAAGTTCGCCTCCCTAAGCCTATCAAATAACATTTTTAGAGAGTCAATGTGTTCTTCAAATGTCTCTGTGGCGACGAGAATATCATCCATGAAATTCGTGATACATGGGTTATTCAGGGGATCTAACAATTTGCGCATCATCCTTGAAAATACACTCGGAGCATTTTTCAGTCCGAATGGTAGCATGTTGAATTCATAATGTCCATCCGAAGTGCTAAAAGCCAAATAAGGCATCACTTCAGGCTTCACTGGAATCTGGTAATAGCCTTTACTAAGATCCACCTTTGAAAAGTATTTTGCCTTGTTTAATCTGGCAAATAACTGTTTTGTGTCTGGTAATGGGTCCACTTGTCCTTCTGTGACAGCATTCAGTTTCCTGTAATCTATGCACAGTCTGTGTTCCCCAGACGGTTTTCTCAACAAAACTACACTGGAGCTAAAAGATGATTCACTGTGTGAAATAATCCCCTCCTTCAACAAATAATCTATTTCTTCTTTCAATGCCTTCTCCTTCGCGAACGGAATAGAATAGGCTCTCATACAGATTGGGTTTGAGTCTAGCAGACCTTTTATTGGCCTCCCAAATAGCAGAGTTGCGGGAGCCATCCCGGTTGAACTATGTGGTACCTCCCGATACGCAAACGCGGCGGGCAGGAATTGATCCCACAGATCCGGTTTTTCGTGTGCCAGCTTTCTCAGGATAGAAATGAGAGTCCCATTGAACCTCTCTACCTGGCCGTTCCCTTGCGGATGGTACGGACTACAATGAAAGTGTCTGGCTTGAAATAGCTTAAAAACTTCTTCCGTTAGTTTCCCCTTGAACTGTGAGCCATTATCAGTCAAGATTTGATGCGGGAATCCTAATCGGGTGAATATAGTAAGTAGTGCCTCTGCTACATGTTTTGAATCAATAGATGGCAGGGCTACCGCCTCTCCCCACATAGAACAAGTGTCCACCAGAGTAAGGATGTAACTGTTCCTCCTCTTGGTCCGAGTGAGAGGTCCCACAATATCCACTGCAACCCTCTCAAAAGGTGTTCCCACTATGGGCATTTCCCCTAGAGTTGCAGGAGCAGTCCAATGCTTTGGAGCTACCCGTTGACATTCTGGGCAGGATTTGACATATCTTTTTATATCCTCCGTTATCCCTGGCCAGAAGTAATGACAAGCTATACGCTGTCCTGTGGCGCTGATCCCCATGTGACCACTGAAGGGAATCGCATGCCCGAGTTCCATCACTTTATCCCTATATGAAGTGGGAAGAACCAGCTGGTTGTGACCATTTGTTCCAGTTCCGGCCTTCCTATATAATAGTTTGTTCTTCATAAAGTATTCTCCCTTGCTTGGAGGTGTGTGGCATTTGAGAAATTTTTTTAAACATGGCTTAAGGGTCTTATCCTCAGCCTGCGCCTTCCTCATCTCCTCTGGATGAGCATTTATAGGTTCACCTTCTTCCTCCTTTTTCTGTGACCTGGTCTGCACTGCCGCCATGATCACAGGTCTCTCGGGATTCCCCAAAAAGACGTATCTACACCCCACTATCAGAGGGGGGGTAGATTGGTTTCAGCCGTGAATGTCCACCAGTTGATAAATGTAGATGTTGGGACTGGTGTAGTAAAGTGTAACGATTGTCAACTCATTAAACCCAGCACAGTTTTGGTCATACAGGTCATCTTGTCCTGGAACGTGATGAGGCTCCGACAAGAATGTGAGTGTAGACAATGAGTGTGTATATGAATGTCAGAACGCGAATGGTAGAATGATTCGATAGAGTTGACAGGTTGGTAGTACATCACTCATACTCACACTGTTCGAATTCAAGAAGTACTGGAACTACGGTGGTCTTTTTATAACATTTAATGAGACGCACACTTGGACAGTACGTGTATGGTTACAGGAACAAATGTCGACATAGACAGCATAATGTTGATCACAGGAATATCATCTTAAGTTAGCATTCATGCTTGGCAAATATCATAATGGAGCATTCGTAAATAAGCATTCAGAGTTCCATCATGTAAATCATCTGGCTTTACTGACTGGGCACGTCAGACCATAACCAATATATAGGAAGGCTCCTAGACCTAACCTCGTCTAGCGAATATCCCTTCACGTAAAGTTCAATATATATATTTTTCATAAAGATATAGGAATCCCAGACATGGGTTCTCACATGTAGCAGTGATCTCTTGGTTCATCGAGCGATAGTACAGGCATCCCTTTTTCTCACTCGATAAATACAAAGTATATGGATTTCAACATGGCTGTGCTTCTCTCGTGAGCTTCACTCACTATTGGATACAGACCAAAATTGGTCATTCGTTAAATGTCCTCATTTCTTCATAGCTTCTATCATAGAGGTAATTGAATAATATCATATAATCTAGTGCTGATACATAGGAATGTCATCTTCCTTTGAATAAATATTCTTTTCAAAAGTACCACTGTGCATCTGCTTATCGACAACGATGGCGAAGCCCAAGTTCATAATAAATTGTGGTTTTACCTTTCTATGCGAAATATAACTTTGCCATTCCTTGGCAAAAGAGAATAAACACTGGGGTAAAGTACATACAACATGTCTAAATGACTATCACTTTTCCCCATTTACTTATAGATCACTTTTTCGGCGATAAGCCGGCTACAACAAAATTCGACATCCCGACAGGATGACAGCCATGAATCACACCCCCTGCTAGCGATACTTCCGCTGCATAGCCTTTGACCTTTTCTAGCGACAACCAACATAGTTCGACTTAGAAATGTAAAGATATCCATATATAAGACAGACTCGTCCTACTCATACAAACACTACGTATAAATTCAGGCCATAGATATACTGAAGCAAGAACAATCTATTCCTACCCAGGCAAAGAATAAATCGCAGTAGGCCTAGATTCGTCCGCGGAATCCGATCGAAGATGACGGAACTCCTTTCAAGGGAAGTAACTCAAAAATGACTTCTCCTTAAGCACTTAAAAAAGGAAATACTTTGTTTACAAAATATTTGCGAACATAATAAGTATATAAATGTATTATATTGCAAGATAGTAAAGATTGCACTTTACAGTCTTACCACACCTCCCGGGAAAAAAAAAAAAAAAATTTTTTTTTTTTTTAAATACATCTAGGAGCAACGTAGAATAGGCTCACAACGCAAGAATACTGCGCAGATGAAAATATCAGGAATAACTATAATTCCTAATATGACCGGTGAGAATATATCTCAAAATCTGAGAGAAATTGTTTCTCTACGAATAAATGTTTCCAGGAAGGTGTGATGTACGTATAATACAATTCTGGTAATTATACAATGCATACCAAAAATTCACACTATAATCTTAAATTTATGATTTATGAAGAAACAATCATCAAAGAACAGCGGTGAATAAACATCAATAAACCGCTAAGTAGAGATACCATCATTCTATTATTAAATTACAAATGTGTATCTTAGTAAAGAAACAAAAAATAACTGTTGTAAAGTTATACATATTAAAAAGATCCAATATTTAACAGTTAAGTGGCATCATGTGGGCATCTGGACAGAATGTCCGCCATCACATTTTCTGAACCACGGATAGCTCGTACCGAGAAATGAAAAGGTTGAAGAGCGATTGCGTATCGAGTTGATCTCGAGCTCTTCAAGTTCTTACTTTGGATAGCCGTAAGAGCTTTTTGGTCAGTTTCCACTACGAAATGCGCGCCCAGAAGGAATCTTTGGAGTTTGAGAATTGACCAAACCATTGCCAATAATTCACGGTCTAAAACCGAGTAATTCCTTTCTGCAGCATTAAGTTTTCTGGATATATACATTACAGGATGCAGAGTTCCAGAGTACTCTTGCATTAGTGCCGCTCCAATCCCAGTGGATGAAGCGTCACTACGAAGAACAAATGTCTTATCTGTTGTAGGTAACACTAAAATAGGTGGTGATGAAAACATAGTTTTGATCTTCTCTAGTGAAGATTGGCATTCATGAGACCAGTGAACCATGTTAGGCGACCCTTTCTTTAATAGTGTAGAGAGAGGTGCCATGATAGAGGACAGATTCGGAATGAAACGTCCATAAAATTGTATGAGACCTAAAAGACTTCGCACTTGCTTTTTAGTCCTAGGGATAGAGATGTTAAGTATCTTAGTGATATTATGGTCTTCTGTCTTCAAGAAACCGTGACCTACTCGATGGCCTAAGAAAGCAATTTCGCTAAAGCCAATACAAGCTTTGGATGGTTTTGCTGTCAGGTTATACTCACGCAGAGTTGATAATAATTCAACTAACCCTGAATAGTGATCTTCCCAAGTATCGCTGAAAAGACAGATGTCGTCTAGATAAGCAATGACATCTGACCGATACGATAGGATTCGACGCATCATGCGTACAAATGTAGCTGGTGCGTTCATAAGGCCGAAAGGCATAAAATTCCATTGGAAAAGGCCTCTGGGAGTAGAGAAAGCGGTAAGAGGTTTGGCGCGTTCGGATAATGGAACTTGCCAATATCCTTTAGACAAATCAAGTTTAGTGAAAAAATGCGATTTAGAAAGACGAGTAAGTAGCTCTTCTAGTAAAGGCATAGGTTCAGCATCGAACTTCGTAACTTGATTCAATTTGCGATAGTCAACGCAAAGACGTATGTTATTGTCTTTTTTTCGAACAATAACCATCGGCGAAGAATATGCAGAAGTGGATGGTTCGATTATTTGTAAATCTATCATTTCATCCAACTCCTTTTCAACCTGTGTTTGGAAATGTATAGGGATAGGATAAGGTCTAACCCTAATTGGAGTATGTTCAGTTAGAACAATGTCATGCTCAATGACATGAGTTTGTCCAGGGATGTCAGTGAGGACATCCTGAAATGTTTGTAACATAGACGAAACTTGTCGCCGTTCTCCTAGAACAAATCAGGAGAAACAGTAACGTCTTTCCATGATTCACTAGAATGAAGTGGGATCATTGGAAGCGGAAGATTAACATCCGAAAAACTTGTTTCCTCATCCTGTATTACAGACAGTGATGAGTAATGACCATGTTTGACATGAGAATCGTCCGTTGCCTGGAAAATAGGCTGTAGATAGTCAGGACGTTCATGGAACTCCGTAAGCATATTGATGTGGAAGGTTTTATGCTTCCCGTTAATATCGACGATGTAGTCAACATCTGAAATTTTCGATATTATATCGTACGGACCTTTCCAACTAATAAGGAGTCTATTTTCACGACAAGGTAGCAAAACAAATGCTTTGTCACCAGGACAAAGTTGTCGTAAAGTTCTCTTCTTATTAGCAAATTGTCTTGCCTTCTGCTTAGCAAATTCAGAAGAGGACGTTGCCAATTTGCATGCTTCGATAATCTTCTGTCTCAGCGCGATGACATACTCGTAAGAAGATTTTGTGTCATCGTCAATATTGTCAGCTGTTATAAGATCATGCAGCAAAGACATTGGGCCGCGCGGTCGCGCGCCAAAGACAAGTTCAAAGGGAGAAAACCCTGTATGTTCATTGGGGACCTCTCTGTACGCGAAGAGGGCCGCGGGTAAAACCCTATCCCAATCTTGAGGATGATCCTCAGTTATCTTCCCTAATAAGTTCTTAAGTGTTCTATTTAGTCGCTCGACCATCCCATTGGACATAGGATGATAGATGCTACTCAAAGATCTCTCTATCTGTAGAGTAGACATTACTTGAGACATGGTATCCGATATCAGTTGGGTGCCATGATCTGATAATATTTCTCCGGGGAATCCCAGCCGAGAAAATATAAGCCAAAGAGCATCTGCAATGTCAGCGGTAGTAATGCTCTTTAGAGGGATAGCCTCTGGCCAACGTGTGCACATGTCTACACACGTTAAGATAAACTGATGTCCTCTAGCAGATTTGATCTTGAATGGACCAATGATGTCTATCGCCATTTTCTGGAATGGACGAATAGGAATATCTGCAGCCTGAATAGGCGCAGCATGACGAGGACCTTTGGATTTGACTTCTTGACATACTTTACAGGATCGACAATAGATCCGTATGTCCTTGTTCACAAAAGGCCAAAAAAAAAAGCCGCAAGAACTCTTGACTTTGTACGGGAAAAACCCATGTGACCAGCACACTGAGAGTCGTGTGCATGTTGTAAGATCTTAACTCTCAAATTCTTGGGTACAAGAATCTGAGAATGACTTGACTTAGTGGAGTCTTGCACCATACGTACAAGTACGCCATTCTTCATTGTAATCCAAGATTTACAATTTGAATCTTTATTCGGATCACCTTTCGTTACAAGAGTGAAGAATTTCTTAAGAGTCGGATCTTCTTCTTGTTGTTTTATAAACGAGTCACGAGAAATTACCAAGGGATCATCTTGGTTATGCACTTCATTATCTTCAACAGATGAAGTTTCAGGCATATTGAGAGCTTGAGCTCTAGTGACTACCGCATTAGCAGATTGCATATTTTGATTTTCCCAAACGGAAATTTGCTCCGGAGTGCATTCTTTGACTCCGTGAATGCGACCGATGATAAGATCAGCGATCGGATTCGGCAAAAGACATGCGTGTACATCTCCTGTGAAGAAAGGAGTAGCAATCCTAATGATAGCGGTAGAGTATTTCTCTATGGTGCCGCCAAATGTTACGCATTTGACTACTTTGCCTGTAGAATGAGAAGGATCTATGAGTGACTGCCTAACCCCAATAGTTGTGCATCCAGAATCAAAAAGTACTGAGACTGGATTGTCATTTACTAAACCTTTGTGTAAGACAAGAGAACCTCTCCCATCATGCGCGATTGACGCAGGAAGAGCGGGAAGAGGATGCCCACAGCTTAAAGTAGACACTGTGGTTGGCTCAAATAATGTTTTGCATTGGGGGCACTGAGATGCTCTCCCAAAATCAAAAGCGGCACATGCCATATTATTAGAGTCATCATTATCTTTATTTTGTTTATAGGCTTCGTGGGACTCTTGCTGTGCAGAGTTCGCCTGGTAATGAGCTTTATGTTTTTTGAATTGTGCTCTACCTCTGTTATTATTGCCTCTGTACTTATCATTGTTTCCACTATTATAACCCCTACTCGGGTTTGAATCATAGCTCCTTTGGTTACTATCATCATATTCATTATAATGAGTATCTCGGTAATTATGATCCTGTTGTCTCCATGAAGGAAAACTTGGATAGTTTCTAGAATGACTTCCTTTGCGAAAGTTCCTGTAATTATGACCACCCCTGAATCGAGGGCTGTCAGCTCTTCTCCAGGTATTCGAAGAAGAACCCTGAAATGATTGGTTACCTTGGTTCTGATAACTGTAATAGTTACCTTTTTTATTAAACCTATTTTGAGGTCCTTGGAATTTGTGAGAGTGATTAGGGTTGTATGGTGTTGCAGAAGCAACTGGCATACCTTCTTTAACCTTACTGTTGCTAATAGCTACGTCCGGATGTGCAGTGACGTATTGGGTACAATACTGTTCCATTTCTTTTAGAGACTTAGGTTTACGCTCATGTAAGAATTCGAGGAAAGGTTTATTTATACTTGACATAATCTTGTCTCTGAGTATCAAGTCCATAAGGGCTTCATAAGTCTTTTCTGTTTTGGATAGCTCAATCCAACGATCAAATGTAAGACGTGTCCTTGCAATGAATTCTGAGAATTCTACACCTGCCTCAGGCACCATTGTCTTAAACAACTTCCGATAACCCTCTTCAGACAACTGATACTTCTTTAATAAGGCTGCCCTAATAACATCATAGTTATCTTTGTCAGCCTCTTCAACCAAACTTAAACTAGTCAGAGAATCACCTTTCAGATTTTCTGATAACTGGTTAGCATATTGTGATTTGTCCACATTATGGGCTCGACACGAGCGTTCAAATCTATTTAGCCAGAATGTTATGTCATCACTGGAAGGGTTGAACGCTGGTACCTTGACCTTGTAAGTAAAGGGTTTACCATTACCACCAGATGCTTGATTACTATTACTTATGTTTGTTAACTTTAACTTTTCTAACTCAAATGCTAAAAGTTCTTTTTTGGTGTTCATGTTCTCTTATTGCTTTTTTCTCTTGAGCTTCAGCTTGTA
The DNA here is from genome assembly GCA_024509875.1 of Oreohelix idahoensis. Classification (NCBI taxonomy): domain Eukaryota; kingdom Metazoa; phylum Mollusca; class Gastropoda; order Stylommatophora; family Oreohelicidae; genus Oreohelix; species Oreohelix idahoensis. The sequence continues at coordinate 515,433 of JAMPIV010001368.1, forward strand.
ATTTTCTCTTTTCTGCAGCAGCTTGTAATTTTTTCTCTTCAGCAGCAGCTTGTAATTTTTTCTCTTCAGCAGCAGCTTGTAATTTTTTCTCTTCAGCAGCAGCCTCATCTTTTCTTTTCTCTTTTTCCATTTCCATCTGGAATCTTTTTTCATCAGTCTGTATCTGCAATTTCTTTTGTTCATACTCTCTTTGTAATTTTTTTTCCTCAGCTTCTAATCTTTTCTCCTCAGCTGCTAATTTCTTTTCTTCAATCATTGCTTTTCTTTCTTCAGCAGCTAATGCTTTGTCATATTGAGCAACTGCCCATTCTTCTAATTGCTGACCAGTCTTATCAAGAACCTTGCCTTGTGTGATAAAATAATCTAATGTAGACATCTTGTCTAATAAGATCAGTAATTTGCAAAAGTAAATAAATTCACTTTCTTAGTCTTAATCAAAGACCTTGTATGATAACTTTGTAACCTGTGGAAAATAGTACTTAACTATCCCAATCACTGTGGGAAACAAGCCTTACAAAGGTCTTGTATAAATCCTTATATAATAACAGCTATAAGTTGCTGGTTCACTCTATAATATAAGTGCAGTGCACCAGAAATAGTGTTTTATATCATCAACTGTGTACCTTTAGTAATAGCAATTAACTATCAGTTGATTCTTGTACATCAATTTATATGATCAACTATATTTTAAATAGTGTATGTCGATCAGGCACAAAACAAAACAGTTATACAGAAGAACATGAAAACATTTGCGGAAATGAAATAAATCAAATGGGAAAAACAATAAAAGATAAACCGCAAGAGGATAACAAATACAAATAACGCCACAGTATATAAATATAAATTGAGAATAGAACTGAAAGATAGAATAGGGTAGACCAACAAATTACAAACAAATCAAAACAAACTAAAGAACAGAGGAATATTACAAAAACAACAATGAGTACAGTCTTCACAGCTAACACTAATAGCAACAGCTGTCGCAGCAAATTTTCAATCAAGAAAATTGCACCTATAGAAACGCACACATCAGACCCTCTATTACGTGGGATACTCTGTTGTGTGACACCGCCCAACCAAAACAACAACCCGCTGGATACAAACAAATATCACATATAAATATTTAAACATAAATACATAAATGCATAAATAGTATGGCAATATGATGTAAATAGAGTGTTGCAGAAAGAATGTGTTGTAAAGAAGGCTCAGTTACACTGCCTAATAGTACAGTACTGTGGTACTTTATTAAACAAATACTTCTGGTCTAATTATTTTAAATTCAACACAGAAATAGAAGCTCCATCGTTGATGTGAATGATAACAATCGATGTAGGACTTCTCAGTTCAATAACATTTCCTTTCGCAAACACTGTCAAATATTCTCCAGTCCTGATGTGTAATGTTCTATGTTTCAACCAAGCTTGCTGTGTAACACTGTCAGTTGTATGGCAAATGTCCAACGAACCAAATGTCAACAAACGCTGACCTAGTTACTGCATACTCTCGACAGGACAGGTCACGCTGACATCACTGTAGAGTTGTACTGTTGATGTATTTGTGTGTCGTAACAGACCCCAAGGAACGTCTGGTCTCAGTAGTTTACTTCTCAATATGGTCACTGTGCAGGTTGACCCAGGAAGCTGGCACACCAGTTGTTAAACTCATACTGGCCACCAGTTGTTAAACTCATACTGGCCAGTAGTTGTTAAATCACGTTTTATTTGTTAAATGCCGTGAATGTCCACCAGTTGATAAATGTAGATGTTGGGACTGGTGTAGTAAAGTGTAACGATTGTCAACTCATTAAACCCAGCACAGTTTTGGTCATACAGGTCATCTTGTCCTGGAACGTGATGAGGCTCCGACAAGAATGTGAGTGTAGACAATGAGTGTGTATATGAATGTCAGAACGCGAATGGTAGAATGATTCGATAGAGTTGACAGGTTGGTAGTACATCACTCATACTCACACTGTTCGAATTCAAGAAGTACTGGAACTACGGTGGTCTTTTTATAACATTTAATGAGACGCACACTTGGACAGTACGTGTATGGTTACAGGAACAAATGTCGACATAGACAGCATAATGTTGATCACAGGAATATCATCTTAAGTTAGCATTCATGCTTGGCAAATATCATAATGGAGCATTCGTAAATAAGCATTCAGAGTTCCATCATGTAAATCATCTGGCTTTACTGACTGGGCACGTCAGACCATAACCAATATATAGGAAGGCTCCTAGACCTAACCTCGTCTAGCGAATATCCCTTCACGTAAAGTTCAATATATATATTTTTCATAAAGATATAGGAATCCCAGACATGGGTTCTCACATGTAGCAGTGATCTCTTGGTTCATCGAGCGATAGTACAGGCATCCCTTTTTCTCACTCGATAAATACAAAGTATATGGATTTCAACATGGCTGTGCTTCTCTCGTGAGCTTCACTCACTATTGGATACAGACCAAAATTGGTCATTCGTTAAATGTCCTCATTTCTTCATAGCTTCTATCATAGAGGTAATTGAATAATATCATATAATCTAGTGCTGATACATAGGAATGTCATCTTCCTTTGAATAAATATTCTTTTCAAAAGTACCACTGTGCATCTGCTTATCGACAACGATGGCGAAGCCCAAGTTCATAATAAATTGTGGTTTTACCTTTCTATGCGAAATATAACTTTGCCATTCCTTGGCAAAAGAGAATAAACACTGGGGTAAAGTACATACAACATGTCTAAATGACTATCACTTTTCCCCATTTACTTATAGATCACTTTTTCGGCGATAAGCCGGCTACAACAAAATTCGACATCCCGACAGGATGACAGCCATGAATCACACCCCCTGCTAGCGATACTTCCGCTGCATAGCCTTTGACCTTTTCTAGCGACAACCAACATAGTTCGACTTAGAAATGTAAAGATATCCATATATAAGACAGACTCGTCCTACTCATACAAACACTACGTATAAATTCAGGCCATAGATATACTGAAGCAAGAACAATCTATTCCTACCCAGCCAAAGAATAAATCGCAGTAGGCCTAGATTCGTCCGCGGAGTCCGATCGAAGATGACGGAACTCCTTTCAAGGGAAGTAACTCAAAAATGACTTCTCCTTAAGCACTTAAAAAGGAAATACTTTGTTTACAAAATATTTGCGAACATAATAAGTATATATAAATGTATTATATTGCAAGATAGTAAAGATTGCACTTTACAGTCTTACCACACCTCCCGGGAAAAAAAAAAAAAAAATTTTTTTTTTTTTTAAATACATCTAGGAGCAACGTAGAATAGGCTCACAACGCAAGAATACTGCGCAGATGAAAATATCAGGAATAACTATAATTCCTAATATGACCGGTGAGAATATATCTCAAAATCTGAGAGAAATTGTTTCTCTACGAATAAATGTTTCCAGGAAGGTGTGATGTACGTATAATACAATTCTGGTAATTATACAATGCATACCAAAAATTCACACTATAATCTTAAATTTATGATTTATGAAGAAACAATCATCAAAGAACAGCGGTGAATAAACATCAATAAACCGCTAAGTAGAGATACCATCATTCTATTATTAAATTACAAATGTGTATCTTAGTAAAGAAACAAAAAATAACTGTTGTAAAGTTATACATATTAAAAAGATCCAATATTTAACAGTTAAGTGGCATCATGTGGGCATCTGGACAGAATGTCCGCCATCACATTTTCTGAACCACGGATAGCTCGTACCGAGAAATGAAAAGGTTGAAGAGCGATTGCGTATCGAGTTGATCTCGAGCTCTTCAAGTTCTTACTTTGGATAGCCGTAAGAGCTTTTTGGTCAGTTTCCACTACGAAATGCGCGCCCAGAAGGAATCTTTGGAGTTTGAGAATTGACCAAACCATTGCCAATAATTCACGGTCTAAAACCGAGTAATTCCTTTCTGCAGCATTAAGTTTTCTGGATATATACATTACAGGATGCAGAGTTCCAGAGTACTCTTGCATTAGTGCCGCTCCAATCCCAGTGGATGAAGCGTCACTACGAAGAACAAATGTCTTATCTGTTGTAGGTAACACTAAAATAGGTGGTGATGAAAACATAGTTTTGATCTTCTCTAGTGAAGATTGGCATTCATGAGACCAGTGAACCATGTTAGGCGACCCTTTCTTTAATAGTGTAGAGAGAGGTGCCATGATAGAGGACAGATTCGGAATGAAACGTCCATAAAATTGTATGAGACCTAAAAGACTTCGCACTTGCTTTTTAGTCCTAGGGATAGAGATGTTAAGTATCTTAGTGATATTATGGTCTTCTGTCTTCAAGAAACCGTGACCTACTCGATGGCCTAAGAAAGCAATTTCGCTAAAGCCAATACAAGCTTTGGATGGTTTTGCTGTCAGGTTATACTCACGCAGAGTTGATAATAATTCAACTAACCCTGAATAGTGATCTTCCCAAGTATCGCTGAAAAGACAGATGTCGTCTAGATAAGCAATGACATCTGACCGATACGATAGGATTCGACGCATCATGCGTACAAATGTAGCTGGTGCGTTCATAAGGCCGAAAGGCATAAAATTCCATTGGAAAAGGCCTCTGGGAGTAGAGAAAGCGGTAAGAGGTTTGGCGCGTTCGGATAATGGAACTTGCCAATATCCTTTAGACAAATCAAGTTTAGTGAAAAAATGCGATTTAGAAAGACGAGTAAGTAGCTCTTCTAGTAAAGGCATAGGTTCAGCATCGAACTTCGTAACTTGATTCAATTTGCGATAGTCAACGCAAAGACGTATGTTATTGTCTTTTTTTCGAACAATAACCATCGGCGAAGAATATGCAGAAGTGGATGGTTCGATTATTTGTAAATCTATCATTTCATCCAACTCCTTTTCAACCTGTGTTTGGAAATGTATAGGGATAGGATAAGGTCTAACCCTAATTGGAGTATGTTCAGTTAGAACAATGTCATGCTCAATGACATGAGTTTGTCCAGGGATGTCAGTGAGGACATCCTGAAATGTTTGTAACATAGACGAAACTTGTCGCCGTTCTCCTAGAGACAAATCAGGAGAAACAGTAACGTCTTTCCATGATTCACTAGAATGAAGTGGGATCATTGGAAGCGGAAGATTAACATCCGAAAAACTTGTTTCCTCATCCTGTATTACAGACAGTGATGAGTAATGACCATGTTTGACATGAGAATCGTCCGTTGCCTGGAAAATAGGCTGTAGATAGTCAGGACGTTCATGGAACTCCGTAAGCATATTGATGTGGAAGGTTTTATGCTTCCCGTTAATATCGACGATGTAGTCAACATCTGAAATTTTCGATATTATATCGTACGGACCTTTCCAACTAATAAGGAGTCTATTTTCACGACAAGGTAGCAAAACAAATGCTTTGTCACCAGGACAAAGTTGTCGTAAAGTTCTCTTCTTATTAGCAAATTGTCTTGCCTTCTGCTTAGCAAATTCAGAAGAGGACGTTGCCAATTTGCATGCTTCGATAATCTTCTGTCTCAGCGCGATGACATACTCGTAAGAAGATTTTGTGTCATCGTCAATATTGTCAGCTGTTATAAGATCATGCAGCAAAGACATTGGGCCGCGCGGTCGCGCGCCAAAGACAAGTTCAAAGGGAGAAAACCCTGTATGTTCATTGGGGACCTCTCTGTACGCGAAGAGGGCCGCGGGTAAAACCCTATCCCAATCTTGAGGATGATCCTCAGTTATCTTCCCTAATAAGTTCTTAAGTGTTCTATTTAGTCGCTCGACCATCCCATTGGACATAGGATGATAGATGCTACTCAAAGATCTCTCTATCTGTAGAGTAGACATTACTTGAGACATGGTATCCGATATCAGTTGGGTGCCATGATCTGATAATATTTCTCCGGGGAATCCCAGCCGAGAAAATATAAGCCAAAGAGCATCTGCAATGTCAGCGGTAGTAATGCTCTTTAGAGGGATAGCCTCTGGCCAACGTGTGCACATGTCTACACACGTTAAGATAAACTGATGTCCTCTAGCAGATTTGATCTTGAATGGACCAATGATGTCTATCGCCATTTTCTGGAATGGACGAATAGGAATATCTGCAGCCTGAATAGGCGCAGCATGACGAGGACCTTTGGATTTGACTTCTTGACATACTTTACAGGATCGACAATAGATCCGTATGTCCTTGTTCACAAAAGGCCAAAAGAAAGCCGCAAGAACTCTTGACTTTGTACGGGAAAAACCCATGTGACCAGCACACTGAGAGTCGTGTGCATGTTGTAAGATCTTAACTCTCAAATTCTTGGGTACAAGAATCTGAGAATGACTTGACTTAGTGGAGTCTTGCACCATACGTACAAGTACGCCATTCTTCATTGTAATCCAAGATTTACAATTTGAATCTTTATTCGGATCACCTTTCGTTACAAGAGTGAAGAATTTCTTAAGAGTCGGATCTTCTTCTTGTTGTTTTATAAACGAGTCACGAGAAATTACCAAGGGATCATCTTGGTTATGCACTTCATTATCTTCAACAGATGAAGTTTCAGGCATATTGAGAGCTTGAGCTCTAGTGACTACCGCATTAGCAGATTGCATATTTTGATTTTCCCAAACGGAAATTTGCTCCGGAGTGCATTCTTTGACTCCGTGAATGCGACCGATGATAAGATCAGCGATCGGATTCGGCAAAAGACATGCGTGTACATCTCCTGTGAAGAAAGGAGTAGCAATCCTAATGATAGCGGTAGAGTATTTCTCTATGGTGCCGCCAAATGTTACGCATTTGACTACTTTGCCTGTAGAATGAGAAGGATGAATGCCTAACCCCAATAGTTGTGCAGGCCGGGAACCAATGAGAGGGGGGGGCAGTGGAAAAGTAAAAGTTGTAAGATCTTGAACTCTCAGGGAGGTGCCTTGGGGTAAACAAGAAATAGGAGGAATGGAAATCTTGGGACTTAGTGGGAGTCTTTGCCCCACCCCCACCTACGTACTAAAGTTAACCGGGGCCCACTTCACTTTTCATTGCGTCAAGTTCCAAAGAATTATGACCACCAATTTGAATTTCTCGAGGGCTGGCTGTATGTCGGAATTACCTTTCTCCGGGTATACGAAGTAGAACCCTTGAAAGGATGATTTTTCCCTAAGTGAAGAAGGTCGGGGATTCTTCTTTCTTGAAAGTTTTTAGATTTAAGGATACCGAGAGGGGATCCCTGAGAACCCCTCTGAAATTTTTTTCACTGTGTGAGGGAGGAAGGGGGGAAGAAGAAGATAGAAAGAAAAACAAGAAAAGGGGGGGGGGGGGGGGTGTTTCGGGATTTCCCATTGGTTCACTTGGGGGGGGGGTTATTTGTATGGTTGGGGGGCCCCCTACTTATTAGGTATACATTTTTTTTCTATTTTACTTTTGGTTACCAGAGTTGGGGTGGGGCCAAAATTATGCCGGGAACAGTGGGGGGGTTGGGGGGGGAGGTGCGGGGGGGGGAGTGGGGGTCTGGGGTGGGGGATGTGCTTTGTTGATTTTTTTTGGGGCAGAGATTGTCCTTGAGATTTTTTTAGGTCGCGTTTTGGAAGACTTATGTAACGGAGGGGTTTTGAGACACGGGGAAGGGCGGGGGAGCCCATTTGAGTAAAAAAGGAGGGCTGTTGTGGGGCCAAGAGTGTGATTGGCACGAGGTGTTATGGGGGGGGGTGTATTTGTTAGGTGAAATGGGGGGGGGGGACTTATTGTGTTTTTTATTATTCCCCCCAACAGACCGGGGGGAAAAATAAAATGGGTTGGGCGTTTATGGGCTTTGGCGAGTTTGTTTTTGGGCCTATGTGGGTGTAGGGTTTGGTTGAAGGCGGACGAGCAAAAACTGGTGTTGATTGGAATGTTGTGGTGGCGAGGGGAAATCCCCCACCCAAGCGGGGGAAATCTTGGGGTCCGGGTGATGGGGTAAGATTCGGGGGCCCTCAAGTACCATAACGAATGGTTGGGTGGAATGTTTAAAGAACAAGCTGAGGGTAATCCTTGAATATATGGGAAAATTCTGAGAATTTTACAAACTGCCCCAATTTATTATTTGTGTCTTTATTCAAACTTCCGATGGAAACCACTTCACGTCAGACAACTGATACTTCTTAAACAAGGATGTCTCGTCCTATATAAGTTCATAGTGTATTCTTTGGTCAGCCTCTTCAACCCCAAACTTAAATCTAGTTGGGGGGTACCAGGGAGGGTTTACAACCTGTCTGATTTTGTTGTGTATGATGACTTTTCAGGGGTTTTTTGCCCCCATTTAGGATTTTCTATTTTTAGAATCATTTATTGTGATTTGTCATCTTTTGGTGTCCTTAAACTACGCTCTCACGCACTATATCAGGTCTCATTACGGTAGCTTCGAGGAGGGGGGAGCGATTTCCAAACAAAAAAAAGTGTTTAAACTGGAAGGGATGGGGTAATGTGACCTTGGGAGCGTTTATGTTTTGTTTGTTGGGTGTGGTATTATCCTCATTTTTTTAAAACGGGGGGGGTTAGAGGGGGTACACCTTTTTTGCCCAACGTCCAAAGGGCTTTTAAGCAAAAAAAAACAAAGTCAATGGTAATAACCCAACCTGTGTGGTTGGGGGGGGTTATTGGGCCCCAAAGGTGGGGGGAGGGCCCCCCCCCCCCCCACTTTCTTTTTTTATGGGGGAGTTAGGATTTGCTAGTATTTTTATTTTACCCAAAAACCAACAATTTTTGGGGAAGGGAGGGGGGCGGCGAATAAGGGGCGGGAGCAGGTGGTGGCAGTTGGGTGCCCACGGGGGTGAAACTATTGGTGCTTCTTCATGCTTATCGGGGGTGTTTTGGTTTGTGTGTTTTTTTTTTTTTTTTTTGTTTTGTTTTTTTTTTTTTTTTTTTTTTTTTTTGTTTTTTTTTTTTTTTTTTGTTTTTGTTTTTTTTTTTTTTTTTTGTCCGCCTTTTTTTTTTTTGTTATTTTTTTTTTTTTTTTTTTTTTTTTTTTGTTTTTTTTTTTTTTTTTTTTTTTTTTTTTTTTTTTTTTTTTTTTTTTTTTTTTTTTTTTTTTTTTTTTTTTTTTTTTTTTTTTTTTTTTTTTTTTTTTTTTTTTTTTTTTTTTTTTTGCGTTACCCGGAGCCACCTGCGCACCCGGAGGCTACCCGAAACACGCACGCGGTCGCAGCCCTGCCCGGCCCACACAGGCCTTATTACTCGTGGGTACACGGTTGTGCTCTGGAGACGTTCGGTTACTTTTATTCAATATTGGGGGTAACTTAAGTAATTTCCCTGATGGTTTATGATTTGTATGATTGATGTGTATTGAAAGCTGTTGAGTAAAAAGTTCGCTACGATCGGGAGTGTGCCCCTGGCTAGTTGTACTTTGGTCATTTCATGATCATTGTTTTTTGTGAAGGTTAGCAAACCCGGGGTATGGGTGTGGACGGAACCCCCCTGGCTGGCACTCACCCGTCGCGCAGGGGTCCTGGGTTGTGGATGAGGGTGGTGGTTCCCGACTGACATACGCAGCCTTGACGTTACCCTGTATTTGATGTGTGGTCTGTGTACAGAGGTAAGAGTCTGCGTCTGGGTAGTTGGCCATTTAGCATTTTCAGGCTAAATAATACCCTCTTCCCGTTTTTCGGAGGCGCTGGGAGGATGTTCGTGAGGATGGGTACCCATTGCAGCTTGGGTTATCATTCGGCATCATGTAGGCCGCCATATTCCCTGGTCGACAAACACTCCTTCAAAATTGTCTCGTAGGTCTCGGGTTGGTTAATTCACAGTCCAATTTCACGTGTTTTATCGACCGAAAAAAAAATCCTCAAATGCTCGTTTCGCCGGGTTTGATCCTGAATCACCGCGGTCGCAAGTAGGGGGGGGGGGGGATTGGCGTGGTGGGTTTGTTGGTTGGTGGGGTAACCACCTACGCTAGCGCGATCTACTCCCGCTTCTCTTTGTAATCTTTTCTCTTATGCACAGCTTCTGTTGTTATTTTTTCTCTTCAGCTGCAGAGCAGCAGAGCAGCTCAGCAGCTCAGACTGCTCTGCCAATTTTTTCTACCTCATTTCAGCAGCTCCCGCATGCATTGGTTGACCTGTGGGAGCCATGCCCTGCGAATGTTGTATGTTTTGTTATGTGTTTGTAAATTTTTTTTCTCTATTCGCCAGCACGTAGCTCCCATCTTTTCTTTTTTCTCTTTTTCCATTTCCATCTGGAATTTTTTTTTTTCATAGTCCTGGTATCTGCTATTTCTTTTGTTTCATACTCTCTTATGTAATTTTTTTTTTCCTCAGCTTACCTAATCTTTCTTTTATGCCTCGCCTTGCTTATTTTATTTTTTAATATCAGTGGCCTTTTTTTTTCTCTTTCTTCAGCATGCTAATGCTTTGTTCATTATTGAGGCAATTATGCCCTTTCTTTATTATTGATGTTACTGTCGGTTGTGGTACGTTGATTGTTAAGTCAGGAAGTACGGATGACACGACCAGCTATTTATGTCAAAAACGGGGGGGTGGGAGGGACGGTTGGATAGAAGCATCGAATGGAGGGATACGTGTTTTGGTTTGAGTGGAAGTGTTATTCTTTCGAGCTTGGGGTAGTTTGGAGGCGGGAGAGTTGATTGGAAGATGAGGTGTTCTCAGGGGCGGGGGTTGGGGGTGTCGACGTTGGATTGGTATGGGGATATGTTGGTTTGGATTCATGGCGTTTGTGCGGGTTGTGTGAATAGGGGGAGAGTGGCAAGCCGTTGATTTTTGGTAATAAGGGGTGGTAGAAGCTGGGGAGCGGTTAGTATAGGGGGACGAGGGGGTTCAGGTGGTTTCTTGTTTGGGATGTGAGTTTATGGACAGATCTTAGCTGGTTGGGTAAAAGCGGTTAAGGTTAGTGAAATCGTTTGATAAAGCGATAGCCCGTAATGTATGATGGCGGATATCAAGGACGTTGGTTTTCAAATGGTTTTATTGATAAGTCAAGGTAAGGTGTATTATGGAGAAAGGGGATAGGCGATACGGATGGAGGTTATTGTTTGACAGTGGTTTGTTCATGACGTGATTTATGTAAGGTGGAATAGAGGGGATAGAGCCTGTTGTTTTCGTGCACACCAGCGTGCTACACAGAAAGAAGAATAGAAGAAATAGAAAGAAAAAAGAACAAGGAAATATAAAAATAAATAGTGATTTTTCTATCAGAAGAACGTTTTATTTTTGTTATATCATTAAAATAAGAAAGAAAGCATTTAGCATTTAATATTTTTGTAACGATATATGAATGAAACGATGAAACTTGCGTAGTTTCATATGACTGTTTAAGCGCATGTTTTTTTTATAAGCATACATACTATTAATGGTTGGGTTGCTCAGCATGTTTTTATTACATTTATATTTGTATACTCGTCGTTGTTGTTGGTTGTCGATATGTACGTCAGTGTTTTCTTTTGTGTATGTTATTTGTAATTGTGTTGTTTGAATAAGGAATTCAGAGTTCCCCTTATTTGTGTCAAGCCCCTATTGTGAAAATAGATGTTTTTTACATATGACCAAGTCAATATGTGTGTTTATTAGTTTGATTTGGATTAATTTTTTTTTTTTTTTGGTTTTTTTGGGGGTTTTTTTTTTTTTTTTTTTTTTTTTTTTTTTTTTTTTTTTTTTTTTTTGGGTTAAATTTTTTAAAAAAAAAAAATAAAAAGAAAATTTAAATATAAAATATTATTTTTGATAAGTGCTTGTTCCGAGTATGGGATGTGTTATTAATTTAAACTGACTTTTATTTTTCATTGGGTGGATGTCTATTTTTGTAGTGGCAACCCCCCCCCCCCCCCCCCCCCCCCCCCTTAGTATTATGAGTATGTTTTGTAGGTAATTCAAGGTTTATTATACGTGTTGGTTTTACCTGCCCTTAATATGGGTTGGAAAAAGATCGCTCGCCTCTTGATTAGAAATGGTAAAATGACCACAGTAGTTTGTTTTGGGGGATGGGTTGTGTAAATTAAATAAAATATAGATGGGTAAAAATAAATTTAAGAATATAATAAATACTAGGAAAAGTTGTTCAAATTGTATAGGTGGAATTTAGTTATAAAATATATGAATGAAATCATAGCAGACAATTAAACGCATATATTTTTATAGTTGTAGGAATGATTACATCAGGCTGAATTTAATATAAGGGATAAATATTATATTTGTTTTTTTTTTAACTATATTTTAAATAAATAATATATAATCTAATTTAATAAGTGATAGAAATAAAGGATGATTTATTAGTGCAAAAACATAGGATTATTGGAAGTTTTGTCCATAAATACAAAACAGACTTTGATTATGAAATATATGAAACAAAAACTAATATAGGTAACTATACATGTGTTCCAAATCTTAAGCCTGAAAATTTTTAAGTAAGAGTCCAAAGAATTCACCCTTTATCCTCTGCATACGAAAAAACCAAAAGGTGTTTTTCCGTCTAACAACCTACTTGCCGCAGTCGCCCACTAAGAATATACATGGGAGAAGACCACTTCGAATATTAAATCCTTCAAAAAAGGGTTCGTTGTGATTGTGATTTGCATTTGCTGCACCAATGTGGTGCTCAACACAAATACGCATATGCAAGGTTCACAAAAACAGAAACACAATAAATCACCAAGCAACCAACATACAAAAGGTAGTTGGATATGTGAAAAAACTATCAAGAAACAGACAAAAAGTTCAAAAAGGGTCCAGTTACCATGGCTAGTATGTGCTACATAAAGGTGTCATTTATAAACAAAACTAGGGTTCCTGAAACTTGTAGTTATTGCTGTGTAAGTTAAGAAAACAACACTCAAACAAAACCCACGTAAAACAAATAAAATTGGAGAATCAACACCCCATTCCCCTCTGATGGACAAATACAAACCATCATAATAGCCACCCTAATTAATAATCCATCCATCAACAGATTCTCTGACCTGGTCAGATCAGAACCACAACTCGTATTGTTTAAACCAGGACACGACCACAGACCCTACCACCCCACAATAGAAATAGTAACACATCTACGTTACGGGCACGAAGGTCAACTTCTTTTTCAATAACGAAAAGGATATCCAAACATTGTGGTGAGAGGCTTCTATATCATCACCATGACATAAGAACCTGCATAACATATAGAAATATAAAATTATCCTCAACAGTACTTCATCATATACAAGGCAAACCATGGCACCTTCGAAATCCACACTCAAACCTTACCTACGGCTCCACATGATTAAATCGCACTGATTCCTATGGGAGAAATAAGAGGTCCCCCCAGGAGTTCACAGTATGTTCGTTGTTTGTAAAACAACGTCTGGGCTGAACAGGACCATGAGACCTGACTATACCACAGGGAAGGACGGATTGCTCTAATCAAAAAAACAAAAGTCAAGATCACCAGCAAGACAACTATACGCTACAGAATTGTCTAATGACAACCATAAAGACCACAATCCTTTAATACGGACAAACGCAACAAAAAGCCGGATGTGTTAACAGTCAATCAACCCCACTACACACACTTGGTCCCACACCCCAACAACAAAAATGAACAGAAACATTATAAAACTATACAAAGTAAGAAACAGTGGGGAGGGTATTGAAATAAGACAGGGACTAGGAAACTAGGAGGTGAAAACCCATGAGTGGAACGGATAGATTAATTAAACATGATTTACCATTCCTCCCACACATCAACCACTAAATATAAAAATCAGAGATCAAGCCCTAAGCTCACTATTCTTATAATGTCCCCATTGGATTATACGCTATACCATAAAAATAGAAGAATAGGTCAACGAAGAGAGCCTGGAATAAAAGAGTCCAATCATAGCTTCCCTAAATAAGAGAGGAGAAAAGCTCAATATTGGTCAACCCCCCCGACATCATATATTGTGCTATAACAAACTATTGACTAAGGTATATATCCCATTGATAACAATGTCATTATATTACACTGTATGAAAGCAAAGACCAGGTATAGATAAAGTCAAACAAAACTGTTGGACCTACTCTCGGGAACTCTGCTAGATTCTTTTTAGGACGATCCTCCCAAAAACATGCAACTCTGGTTAAGGGACGGGTTATAGTACAAAACTGTTTCTCGGTCTAAAACGCATTCAGTCCAGTTGTAATGTCCCACGGTGTTTGACGAAGGTTCGGCTTTGCTTCGTATGGAGCCATGGATTTCTTGATGGGACTTTTACACCCCCACAATCAGTTCCCATTTGAACTTTCTTTCACTTCATCAAACAGGATGCGACCATCCTTAAACATCCCCAGAGCATATTGTTCCCTTTAAAAATCCAAATGAGCACATGTAAAACAACCAACAACTAAGCTTGTCATTTTTTATTCATTTGCTTAGGGCCCCTGATCCTATGTCAAAAATATTGTCTTTTCTCCGCCCGGTCGTGAGTTGAAGTCGCTTTTTTGGTAGTTTCTTTCTCTTTCAATAGTCCTGAATACGTCTCTTTCTTCCCAAAGTATTACTCATTACTTCCTTGTCACCAAATTCCTCCACCCATGAAGCTTTTCAGATTAGTCGCATTTTTCTTTCCGTACACGTAGCAATTAGAGTTAATGGACACCTTTGGGGCTTGTATTTCCATTTTTGGCAGCTAAACCTTTTTACGAGTTGCATCGTTCTCAGACCCGCGGGTTACCCACCCTAGAGAACTTGTGCAGACCACAGGTAGTTGTGCAATCTGTGACGATGGCAATCTCCTTTGGCAGACAGAATTATGGTGTTATAAATCATATCTTGCAAGCTCTGCTCTAACATGATCCTCAGAGCCCTTATAGTTTGAACTGTATAACCTAGTGAAGGAAGTCCTCACTCCTCATTAAGTGGTCTTGTCTAAGAAAATAAAATAGACCGCACCTCCAGTCCTGAGACCAGAGACTTAATTTCCAGATCCTTCGCTGTTATAGGCGCGTAACAGGATATGTATCGGATAGCTTTCTTGATAAGTACTCAAGTTATCAGATCTTGTTGCAATCAATAAACTGGACAGTCCAGGGTTGATGGACCATGAACTTTTATTTAATTTTTGGACAACTGCTGCATCTCCCATTAAAAGGATATATGGTGCCGTCGATTGTGCGTCATGGATAGTCTTCTGTGACTGTCGGAGTTGGGATAATCTGTTCACTTTTTTCCCTTCCGTTCCTTCTTTTCTAGCTTTCCCCCATTCCTTTCCTTTTGCCCCCCCCCCCCAACCCGATCCACAAAAGATGCTCAGACCCCCATAACTTCCTTACATGTTTAGAGGAACATGCTATCCTACCTCTCAAATGGTGCATTAGAGCATACTCTCTTGTAAACTTTGCCCATCTGAGACAGTCGTATCGTAGTTCTCTACTATACCAATATCCTTAAGTCCCACGTCCCACAACCGTTCTGGATCTCTGTTATTGATGTTATTTTCATGCCGCCTATTTACCTGTTGAGCTTTGCATTTTGCGCAACGCCATTTGCTCAGTGTTATTAACTCTAGGGAAAATAAATGTATTACAGCGTGAGACACAAATCTCTACTAAAAATAAGAGGGTCTGTTTTCTTAAACTCATTTATCAGAGATCAGACTCAGTTTAAGCATATCGTATCATACTTAAGCTTCCCCATTGGTACCTAGACTAATTTTCTGGGGATATCCTAACCCCCCTGGACTCATGACCTGTTCAGACTCTGTAGCATTTTCAATGAATGCTTATTCGAACATGTAAGCCCTGATCGAGATGGTGTCCCCACACATTCACCACCCAGACATAGTGGGCTACTTTCAACTCTCTCGAACTTCTAGCCAATGTATGTACTAGCCTCGGTTTTTTCCCGAATTGTGACTGTATCTACTCGGCCCTTTCCAGTCTGGCTAGGAGATACATTTTTGATGGTTTTTCTGTTTTACAGTAGGTCTATACAAGCGACCATTAGTCTCCTGAGCCCACATCATGACACCTTCATTGAACAACTGCGACCTAGACAAAGCTACAGACGCATACCACTTTGCAGGCATGCTACATATAGTTGCTGGTAGACTAGATTTTCAATCTTCCGCTCTCAATATAAAACAAATCCTCTAGAACCAGCTACTAGTGGTCCATCTAGAATGATAGAAGAATGAGGAAAATTTAAACTATAGCCTGTAGGAATCCTTGGTCATTTTTGTCATGTAGCTATCAAAAGAGGGTAAAACTATACTCCCCGAGCTTATACCCGAGGCCTCGTTATGGACAACCAGTACATATTTTCCCTAATCCTCGCACAAACAGTCACAACAATGACTCTTTTATCAGGCTTATCTCAGTAAGAAAATGATCCATTTCATACTGTTTTTGCCTTATGATTCCCACTGGGCTATCCCTATCCTCACCATTTTGTAAATGTGCCATCTTTTTCACACGTACACGCCAAACAACTTCGTTTGTGCAATTCGCCCCATTGAAAGCGCGAGCACCAACGCATCGTTAGAATCAGATTTTTTAACAACACTATTTATTCACTTCTACCAAATGTAACTGTAGAACAGCATACAAAACATACCCCTATTCAATAAAAACTAAAATCCTCCTCTACCCTACTAACAATATAGAGCTCCCTTGAGTGTCAATAATCGTAGTGAGCCAAGATTATGTGTGGCTTATTCAGTAGGCAAAATCCGCGGAACGAAAAGAAAAAGAAGCAACCTTTGTAACCATCTGTGGGGTTAAAAGAAAAGGTTAAAAGGGAAACCACGGGTGTTATACGACCCATATTGAAGGACAATATTTGGGAAAACTTATGCGTTTGTGTTAGGGCCCCATTGTATTCTTGGCCTCGTCACGGCCGAACACGAGGGGTGATGTGTTGTACACTCGTGCCGGGTCGACGGCACTCACGCCTCCGGCCCCGCCTTAACCTTCCCATGGAGTTGCTTGGTAAACCATTTGGGGCCTGGCGTCGACCCAGGAGCCCCGTTTGTAGCTCCTAAAAGATTCCCGCCTATCATCTGGGGAACCAAGTCAGAAACTCACCCAACTAAGAACACTGACGCTAGAGGAACGCCTAGTGCACTAACCACTATGCTACCGCGGCTCCATCATTGGGGGGGTACCGCGCTTCTTATACAAATAGCCAGTGTGGATCAGAGGGCGTAGTCCGTTAAATTCCTCTAGCGTTTTCATAAATTTTTAGAATCGTTGTTTCACTCTACCATCGGATTACCTAGAGAGCTTATCAAATAATTATATGTTATAATACCTGTCGAAGACTACTTGATGTCTAATTCAAATAATGCAGATGCCAATCCTCCTGAGTTTATAGTCTGTTAATAAGTGTTTATTATTCTTTCCTGAGTTTTTACTCTTGTTATAGGGCACCAGTACCAGTTGTGGAAGGAACATCAGCATCGTTGAGATATCTGAAGAAGAGGAGAGGAAAGAGAGAGCAGAGAGAGAAGAGACAGAGAATGTGAGAGAGAAGAGAGAGAGAGAGAGAGGGAAAGGAGGGAAGGAGAGAGCAAAAAGTGGCTAGTTGAACAATATGGATAGTTAGCGTTCTGATTGGCGAGGATATGGTGACTCCCCAAGGAAGTCACGGGCAATGGACGTCTAATTTCAATGAATAAAAATTGAACATTCTGGGTTCGTATTTTTTATTAACTGTACGCATAGTGAAGTATATAATTGTGAGAGAAGGGGAGAAGATGGATTTCGTACTCCAGTTAATTCGTTCCACATGGCGATATGCCATCAGCAAGGCACCAGGTAGGGTTGCTCCTATGTTGTCGTGCTTCTCGGGCTTGTAGTGGTTTTTGATGTTCTTGAGTGGTTGCTATGTTACCTTGTGTACTGGATGAGGTTAGCTGTGAAGGCTCCTGTGTGATAAAAGTTTATGTGAGTACAAGAATGCCTTTCTGTCTACCACTGATTAACGACCGTCAAAACAGACTTATTCTGTATTATGTATTGTTAGCTACGTTTAATGTCCTTGATGGGGTATAATGAAAATGAGAATGTAGTAGCTAATTTAAATTACCTGAACCACACACAGGTAAACACCTGATTTCTAGAATTAATAATAAGCTCTATGATCAACTCAACTAACACGGGCTTTAGAAGGTTATAAGTTATAATTTTTTATAAAATTAATTTAGTCCTGAGCCATAATTTTTTTTTTTGGTCAGACGTTTATTGAATACATTATGTATTTTTCATAAAAGAGTATAATATATTAAATAATTCAAATGCAAATTTTTGTACAAGATATATATTTAACATTGGTTAATATTAATACTATATCTACAGTGTCTGGCGAAAAGCCT